>CM057160.1:7481827-7499716 GCA_029962745.1 Echinometra lucunter
TGAATATAGATTTCATACAAATCATGCTTAGAAATTCTATTCACATCAGCATAACTACTGCTGCTTTTCAATGAAAGCTACAATTGCTTTGAGTGATAAATACAGATCTTTCAGAGACACCATAGTTTGAGATTAGAATTAGCAGAGTTAACGGAACTATACAGTGTTTCTACATGTGCAATATTGAAGAATATGATTGTTTTGTGCAGCAAACATGTTCACAAATAGAATTTCTAGAGATAAAATAGAAGTGTATTGTTATCATTGCTATAAAACATTATTGTTGATATTCCATTCAAATACCATCTTCAAGATTATTTTCCTTCCATGTTTCCTCACTTATCAGACCAAAAAGGTAAATCATGTATGAACAAAGTGAATGAAATGTAGCTACTTTATTTAAATTTAATAAGGGAATTTAGAAAACCAGTTATTTTTATAAGTACTTAATTTTGACTGATAATTGTAAATTGTATTCTTACAAACTGAATATAATCGTAACTTGTTATTCACAAACACAAAATATGAAAAGGATAATGAGCGTGCATCACTTCTCTTTTCATAAATTCAATAAGTCAGTGTGCGATTTCATATATCTTCTGAGTGGCAAGAAGACTTACTAGCGAGTTATCTTTCATCCATTATAAGATGGATTTTTTGGTAGTAATATTATTCATCCTAGAAATTGAACGATAGACTTGTGAAGAAATAATATCCCAAAACTGATTTGAAAAATGGTTTAAATAAGTGCAAACCCTGCTTCATCCACACTTTCTCTGTTAAGGGAAGAGTAAAACATTTGCAGCATCTGGTTTCATCTGGCTTCTTCAAAACAGAATGGACTCTATGTTACACTCTTTGGATTGCTACTTATTCTAAAATCTCTGACATTAAAGATGACCATATCACTTAAAATTCTAAAGGCTAAGACAGGAACATTTCATGAAAGCTGAGTTCAAAATAATAATAAGTTGAAAAAGACTCAATAACTCACTGGCAAGTATACAAAACAAGAAATGTTACAGCACCATTCACAACAAAACAAGGTTAACAATATACAATAAGAATATTACTCGTTTGCAAAGAGAAGCACAAATGTCACAATAGCATGAATACAATATAGTACGACATAATAGAAATATGAAAGTAGCTCTTCCAAATCAAGACTGCTTAAAAACTTATCACAACTTTAACATGCCTGTGTCAAAAACTGGATTAAGTAACTGATTCTTTCAGTTTCTCTCTTAAATATCTTTACAGACAAATATACAAAGCAATAATGAGGGGAAAAGGGAGCCCAGAAAGGAAATGCAGTCTACAAGTATAAGAATGACTAAAATTTATCTTTAAAATGAAACAAAATCACATGAAAATTTGGCAGAAATGTTATTATCAATGATCTTTGCTCATACTTAACATAATGTTCGATTGACCTGTGATTCTGATGGTATATATATCTTTACTCCTTGAACTGCTGTAGGAACATAAGAACATCTTCCCTACCATGGTGTGCCAAAAAATTTGAAAATTCAAATTCCCTGGCTTTCAATTTTTCAAATGCAGGATGGAAGAGTCTATTTGTACAACAGTGTAAGAAATGTGTGGTTTTTTTTTTTTTTCAAATTCCAACATTGTATCCTGATCATATGAATTCAACACACACCAAAAAACAAGTGGACATAAAGGTTATCACATAATAATGCCCCCTGGGAGAATGTTTTTATCATTTATCAATTATTCTGCTTACTACTAAAGGCTTGTTCAGATACGGGGGGAGGGGGAACCGCTGGGGTTTTAAAGCAAATTTTTTGTGTACAAAATGAATGGCAATGATGCAACAAAGGATTGTGCTTAAAATGTCTTGCACTCGTTCACTTGTGTGTTATAAAACATGCTTAAAAACCGCCTCGGAAAACCCCATCGGAAAACCCCCTCCGGTTATCTCCTCATATTTGAACAGGCCTTCATCCTCTACTAATCCAGGAGTACTAGTACCACACACATGTACTATATACCCAATGGTATTTTCAGTGCTGGTATATGTACCATTACCATGAAATACAAGGCAGCCATATGATTTGGTTTTAAAAGAAGAAGAAACTTGCACAAAATAAACTGTCACAATGGAAATGCTTTGCCACAAATAACATATTAGCTCTCTGCATGGTAATCTACTGAATTACGATTTTGAATTTACAATTATTTCACTTTGCTGTTATGTACAAACAAGTAAAAGCATATTACTGTTCATTCAAAACTAGTTTCACACATTTTCTTATCTTACATTTTATACATATTGAGTAAAACAGATGTTTCTGTCCAAGAACATCTTACTATACACAACATATATTTTCTATGTTAGAAAGAAGTTTGACACAAATGAAATGAAATAATACTGTTTTATGTATAATCCTCTTTTTTCTTGTACAAAAGATGAATCTTGAAATGGCAATTCTTATTAAAGGAATAATATCTCTTTTCACTTTTTACTTTTGGAAGCTACCTACAACTCTCCTTAATTTGACATAAATATAATCCAACCTATTTTCAAAAATTCACACAAGGACATGATGCTTGCTCATGTCAGAAAATGCTTTGTAGGAAGCTAATATCTACTTGTCCAATATTCCAATTAATGTTTTAAAAAATCAAAGATATAAAAATCTTTCTTTGATGGAATAAACTCTAAAATTAGTGTGTATCTTCGGAAACTCACATTATTGAACAACGCACTATTTCATACATAAAATATACTATATATTAAATGTATTTGGATATATATTACATGTATTCATAAAACAATATATAATACATGTAATACATACATTTCATACAATATATTATACAGTGTGTATTAATAATATCATACAAAATATACAATATCATATACTGTGTTACATTATTATCCTTTCACAGCATTTCTGAATGCTTATGACAGAAAAATGATCAAAGTTTTGTGGCTGCTTAATCATTAAACCATAATTCCATATAAAAAAGATGATTACTCAGAAGGGCAAAACCTCAATGAACATCTAATTCACTTACAGGTATGAAAAGCACCCTTCAGAGCTCAGGCCATTAAATGGACTCTGATGGCCGCTTGGTAGTATTTAGTCGGTTTGACAATTTACAAACCTAGAAAAGTTCTTTCCGTTTAAGTTTTTCATTGATTAAGGTTCCTGTGTCGTTTATGAACATTTTCAGCTTGGTTGCCCAAACAGCAGCTTTGAGCAATTTGCATAATTTGCAAAAATCTATATGGATACAGGATATGCCACCAAAGACAACTTACACAGAATGTGTAACCTCAACTACGTACTAATTGTGTATGTGCGGTGATACAGAACTTTAATAGCGTTGTCCATCTTGTGAGTTCAACCTTTGATAAAACGAAACGGGATACACTGATGTGTGATTCTGGAAATAGGGGGTGGAAGGATGTAGAATAAAGTTTCAACATACATGTATTTATGCAATTACAGGTCAGGGTTAAGTACTGAAAATCAAGGAAATGTCAACTTCGTTATCTATAAATGATTGAAAACTTAGTCTTACATTTATTATGAATGGTAGGCCTACTAGCAGTGGTATATTCTTCATCAGTAGGCATATCTTTTATTTGAAAAAAAAAATGTTTACTGCAGCCATATTCTAGTCGCACTTCAATAGCGTTCATTGTCGCACAGAATCAAATTTCAGTGGTTGAAAATATTTGAGCTCTAGCATTTTAACAAAATTCAAAGTCTTATAAATTGAATAGATATATTAGCATTATGCGCCCTTTATGATTACAACAATCGTATCTTATCTAAAAAAACCCCCAAACATGTACAATTGAATTAGAAACATTTTTGTGGTGTAAGGGTGCTCAAATAACGTTGATTTAATCCATACGGCTAACATTACACGAAGATGTACCCCAAAAGGAATTAAAACAATACAAGAAGGCTGCCAACCTGCTGGCAAACATTAATACTGGTTCATAAGGAGCAGACCTACTCTCATTCTAGGTGTAAAAAAGTACACTCACGGTTGTTTACATAAGCAAGTAGATATTAACATGATTCTTACTACAAAAGCATAATTTGTAATTGTGAAAATAACATTGAAATGATTTCCATGTCCCACAAACCCCTAATTGGATGTGCATCCTTATCTGATTGTGTGTATTGAGGTTGTTTCATTTTATCAAAGGTTGAATTCACAAGATGGGCAACGAGTTCCGTATCAGCGCACATACACAATTAGCACGTAGTTCAGTTTGAACATTCTGTGTAAGTTGTCTTTGCGCTGTATACCCTTTATGTTTACAGATTTATGCAAATTATGCAAATTGCTCAAAGCTGCTACTAGTATGTGGGCAACCAAGCTGCAAATGTTCATAGACCACATAAGATCATAAATCAGCCAAAAAACTTATGGAAAGAACTTTTCTAGGTTACACTGTTGGTTAAATAGGACTGTCAAACCGACTAATTTACTATGGTCCACAGAAAGAGAATCTGGGCATTTGATTGGCTAATGGTACGTCACATGATTAACATTATTTTTACCACTCAATGCTCTACATCTGAGCAACTTCTGACTCACTAAAATAGTCGATCACATCTTCCTTATTCACTTGCATGTAAAATCAACATTTAAGTTTTGTTGAACCAAAATGGGCATTTAGTGGGTATTGGGAGACATATATAATAACCTTGTACATATTTGTGAGAATCTCATTCAAATACATGTCCATTGTTATTTCATACCACTTAGTGACTAGGTTATGGTCTTGTGTGAGCAAGGAAATCCTTTCCTAAAACCTCAATTTCTAAACCTCAAATGCTTTTTTCTGCATGATAATGATGATGGGTGTACATGAAACTAAAACAAAATACTGTATCCATATACATCAACCAAGGTGTCAACTAATATGCAAGTAAATTTCCATAACACCCTGCGTTAAAAACACTAACATGAATGCTTATTTTAGTGGCTATTACAACCATTCAGATAAAAGAAAAGAGATGTGTCTGTTTCTTTCAGATGTTCATTATATCCCAGAAATTTTTACAGGTATACTTGTTATGATTTATGACTTTCCTCTTTTTCTTTTGGTATAATTATGCAACTTGGCGAATCATAATAAAACATATTTCCAACATACCATCATGAAATCGGCCTTCACAAATGGAGCAGTGTTTGTCTTAAACTTCAAAGAGAAAATTAATAACACGAAGAAAAAAAAAAAACTTGACAAATTACCATTCACCAAAATGCCAGGTTCCCAATTGAATATTCACTGACAAATACAAGATCAGTCTGGTTTTGGATGTATTTTGCAATAATATGAACATGTTTTTTGAAATATATAATCCAGTTCTTATTGGATTCCATGATTTAGATATCAAAAGTCTACCTAACATAAATTACATAAACATAACAATATTGATGACAATGTCTTTACTTCATCTATTGAACTGGTACACATATTCTGGGCAACTGTTACTTTTCTACACAAAAACAAATGTTAACTCTTTCTTCCCCTAAACACGATACACGAAAATACTATCAAATATTTTGAATCATGTACAAACAAAAAATGCTTCAATGTACAAGTAACATCCTGTTTAAAAAATATTCACAGGGTCAAACGATTGACAAGTTTACAGCCTCTGATGATAAGGGCTCTGTTTCATAAAACTTGTTATCAACAAGTTGCATTAACTGTTATAAGCTACTGAAATCCTTGCACCTGATTGGCTGAGAGCAAATTTGTCATGGAAATGTGGCAGTTGTTAGTGAATTGTGTTACTGATAACAAGTTTTATGAAATGGGGCCAAGAACTATGTGTAACAACGGTTCATCCATAGGCATTCTTTGTTTCTCCTTCCTTCTTCAAGCAGAAATTATACCTACCAGTATGTTAACCTTTCAATAACATTGTTTGAGCTGTACAACTTCTTTTTTTTTTTACATTATGACCAACAGGCCATTCTATAATCTCACTTACATGAATTTAAAAATATTTTCAAATTATTCTTGCATGATGATCTTTGTTTGAAATTAACAGTTCATTTACTGAAGTCATCGTACATGTGACTTTCCATGTTATAAGAATATTCCAACGTCTGTGCATTCAACATCTTCAGTTATCATGTAGCTTTGGCATTCATTTCCTCACAATCCACATTTTTACATTATGTTTTGTCAGTGATTGTACAGCCATTGAGACTGCACCATTGGGATATGGTGGAATTTTTGGAACTAAACAGGTGACTTTAAAGGGGATAGCAAGTGAGAAATCATGGGTAAAGGTAGGGTGATCTCGGATGAGAGAGGGGGAATGCAGTCGGCCGCTCGAGTTTCAAGAACAGGGATAATCCATTCTAAACAACTGTGATTTATTGCTGCACGTGTTTCAAATTTCGCGCAGTGAAATAGCAATCCAACAGCTAGTCATATGGAAAAACAATTACATGGTCAGCTCTCTGGGAGAGCCTGAGGGTGTTACGTAATCTGCGGCGACGACGTGTCGGGGGAAAGGCAATGAAGAGAAATTGCTAGACAAACCAACCAGAAGTAAACTATATTTTGTATTTTGAAATGTTGGAGCATTATACAAGACATTTCTTCAAGTGAACTTGATGAGACCCCTTAAGAGCCTAAAGACTTAAGGTTGTTTAGAAATGTGAGAACCCAAAGTATTTGACTAGACTGAATTCGGTCAACTTCGTGCTGTCCGAATTTTTATCGCATCAGTCCGACGGGCTCGCATGACGGACGGGTTACAATGTATAAGTAAACAAGCCTCTTGCAAATCCATTTTGCCCATGGTTTCTCAGTTGCATGTCCTTTTAATAGAAAATATCCTATAGTAATGACCAGCTGTATGGTAGTCAGTAAATATGACCCACAGCTTTGGCGGTACACCTTTCATACATCAGTGACATGTAGAACATGTCCTTCGATATATTTCATGCATTGTTAATCCAAAGTTGCATATTATTATTGTCATGGGTCAGGGTGGGACAACTTGAAGAAGATGAAATGAAAATTGCTTTAAAAGCCCGAGGTGATTTTCTTATCTTCTTAACATTCTCATTTGAGTTTGATTCTTATATGTACAAGTACAATATCTCACACAGGACTATTCACATCTCTAGTTTGCTACAAATGCAAAAACATACTGTCTCTCTCCTTCTCAATATTACAATATGTAGAATGTACAGCAAAAATCATGCAGAATAAATAAAGCTTATAAAAAAAAAGTTTTAGTCACTTGTTCCATAAAAAAAGGAATTTGCACTTTTATAAGGCTGCTAAAAAAAACTATATCTGTGAAACTGAAAACTATTATCTTACACTACATTGCACTGGATTGTATTTAGAAGCACCACAACACTACAGATATAATACAATCATATGATATATGCATTGCTTTGCATATCGAGTTGTTCTGACACATAATACATATTGTAGATCAATACATTGCTTAATTTAACTCCTACAAACTATATCAATCTGAAAGAAATACCTCGAGATAACATTTTAAGTTTGTAAGATGTTTAAGATATTTGAAAAAAAAAATGATTGAAAATTGTTTTATAAGAAAGATTTATATCTATAAAAATGTAGCAGATGATACTGATCATCTATCATATATGAAAACTTGAGGAAAAACTTGTTTATAACACGGCTGATCAACATTGACCTGCATGAGATGTTTCCACTAAAATGTATTTTTCATAACCTCGAAGGAGAAAATGTAAAGTTCAGCTCCTACTAGCAGCTATCACTAATAGCTACCCTGAGTCTGATAAGTAAATAATGTTCATGTAATCGGATTTAATTTTGCCCAGTGCATGGGTGTCAATCTGGGGAGACAGGGAAACATGTCCCCCCCCCCAATTTCTAGGGGTGGGGGGACACAATAGGGTATGTCTCCCCAGCCCCCATTAAGGAAAAAAGACACCTGAAAAAGGCATAAGGGTACTCCCCTCCCCCAAAAAAAACCACACAAAAAGAGGAAAAACAACGACAAACAAAAGAATTAGAAACAGAGACACCTGAAAGAAATTTGTCAGCAAACATTTGGTTATGTCCCCCCCCCCCAACAAATTTAAAGCTGAGAACCATCCTTTTTGTTTGTCAGCAAATCTTTAGTGTAGGTTTCCACCCCCCCCCCCCTTCAACAAAGTGTAAAATGGATTGACACCAATATCCCGGTGTGAACTAGATCCAATGACAAGGAAATCTGCGAACCGGTAGCACCCTAATGATGCAATCAATGAACAGTCACAGAACATAGATTTCACCTTTCTATATCACCCGTTGTGAGCCAGAAGGATATTACAGGTATATGGTAGCTAGGCAGTTTCCATCGGCAGTAGGTCATAATTCACCAACTCCAGAACACGGCAAATTCGCTGTCCCATCAAGAAATACCCACTGGTCTCTCGGACTTCATGCAAGTCGGAGAGATTTGGAGGGAGGAAAAGGTAAGATAATGACATATGGGCCAATGGATGGAAAATGCAGAGCACTAGGCCTGTAGGTCATAAAACTGAAGTCCACTCTGGGTGATTGACAACACATCTTTTATTAGGTAAACACCAAAATGGTCTTAAATTCCCCATGAGAACCTACTACTACTATGTTTAATAGTACAGAAAAACACCGGCCCTCATGGCTCTCAATGGGCAATATCAATGTAATCTATAACAGATAGATTGTCCCCAGTTAACATGGAAAAAAAAAAGCTTACACTGTTTGCAATTATTGTTTTTACCCCAATACATGTATGATGGTATGTCCTGGAGTCCACCGTCTATTTGGCAAGCAGCCCTAGCTCAAATCTCCATGTCACCTACATATACATTAATAAACAGCCTCTGTTATATCTTACAAGTGCTCTTCTAGCAATTTTTCCCAGATGAACAGAACAAGCAACTAGTATGTAACCTTAGTCAAGTAATGGCATTACTGGCTTAAAATTATCTTTGATACTGTTAAAACAATGTAGACTTGCAAAATTTCCTCATGAAACTAAAGACCAACCGACTTTTGCTTAATGTAAAAGTATTGGTGGGCATCTTCACTGTTAACGGTAATCATAAAGATGTCTGGTAGTTGAAGTTTTCTTGATTTACAAGGAAAGGCATTGTGCCATGAAGAGTGATTGTCAATTCCTTTCTTCACATTCCATGATCTGAAAAGTACTTCATGATTTACTTCTTTTCTTTCTTAAAAGATTTCAGTGATATTTTGGTAAGAATTAACCATATTACTATTAAACAACATTCTACCCTGGGATGTATTAAAATGTGGCTTCTTAAATGAGTCTGGCAAGGACTGACATTATCTACAATTTTGAAACAAAAGCATAATGAGTTGTCTGGTATAAGTTGTTTAGGTTATTACACTGACTCAAGAGTTGACTACACAGAATGAACTTGGTCCATTTCAAGTATACTATTCTGGACTTCAACTACGAATACCCACTGCTTTGGCGACCTGAAAGGGAGATTTCATTCAGAGATTCCAGCCTGGACGAGAGGTGGTCCAGAAGGCAGTCCAGACGATAGCTCAGAGAAGCCTACACTAGACATGTGACCAACTGCACTGTCCGAGCTGCTGAAAGATGACTCATCGATGGCTGATGGATCAACAGCGTGTCTGAAAGGGTCATCTGACATAGCACCATCAGGACTCAAGGAATCCGGTGAGATCGAAGGAGTAGCATCCCCTTCACTATTGCCTCTCAGGACTTGGATCTTCTTGGCAAGGTCTGCTGCAGAGTCTTCTGTCAGGACTTCTCTGGGGAGATGTGACAGAACTGGCATAGTCCCATTTGTCAATGGATCATCAGCAAGCTTCCCCATACTTGGTAGTGGTTTGCTTGTTACAGTGCTATGGACTGGTCCTTTTGAATTGGTACTCTCTAGTCCACGATTCTCAGGCTTGTCGCTGCAAGTCACAAGATCATTTGGCAATGAAGAATTTGTACAACCTGAAGGTTCTGCAATTCTATGTGAATCACCATGATCAGGGAGTGGCTGTGGCAGAGTGGAGGAGTTGGATTCAGATCGGCTTACACCTTCAATGCAAGTGAATGTTGTAGAATTAGTAGAAACGTTCTCATCACTGACCTCAGGGTCACATCTAAAGCCATTGCTTTCATCCTCTTGTGACTGTGAGGTTGTGCTGCAGCAAGAAATCCCTGAGTTGGTGGATTCCTGCAAGGGCTGGTCTCTTGGCGAACTGTCCACGCTACATGTATCAGTGGATTCTCTGTCTGTTTGAGACTGCACTGCATCAACACTGTCAAAGACTGGTCTTTCTTCACTGGATGAGCACAGTCCAACAGGCATGTCAAGATTTCCTAAGTCAGCATCAGCTGGACTGCCTATCACTGAAGAGATCCTGCTGCCACTTTCCCGGTGCCCACTGGGTACATCGGTGCTTCCAGCTGCTGTGGCTTCATTCCCATGGCTTTCATTACATCGTGGAGTAACAGAATAGCTGGATGAGATGTCTGTGACACTGCTCATTGTTGAACTGTACAGGAGGGGTTCTGGTGGGGTAAATGAGGAAGAAGGATCATCCTTCATCCCAAATGTAACTGAACTCAGTTTGCTGGTGGCTAGGGCAGTCTCTTGCATCTCAGCTAGGGAATCTACAGCATTCAGAGAACTCATGACTGTATACGTACTGGATGAAGTAGGACTACTACAGGTGGTGTAAGTAGGGGGTGCTGGTGTCAACGAGGGAAGTGTCAGTGGTATGGAATCAGCAACCTTTGAATTATCATACGGCATAAACATCTCACTGTAACTACTATGGGCGGAATTTTCAGGATTGTACAGACCAGCTGTAAAGCTACTACTGGAGTAGCTGTCTGGCTGCTTCAGTTCAGTATATGTCTTACTGTTTGTGTCTTCAACAGTTTGCTTAGAGGTAGAGAAGATATTGGCTACCTCAAGAGGTGTCAAATGTGGCAAGGTGCCTTCTACACTTGAACTATGGGACAAACTATTAACTTCTGGTGATTGCACTAAACTACTGGCAAGGTTGTAATCAGCTGATGATTTCATGTTGAAGGGTGCACTGCACTCGCTAAGATCATAGTTGGAGCTGGCTTCTGAGCTAGAAGTTGTATCTGAGGTTGAACTCAGATTGTCTTCAGAACTGTCATAGCAAGGCATTGTGGGCAAGGGAACATTACATAGGGGCGCGATAGGTTGGGTCATAGAAATTTCGTCCTCTGATTCATTGAACTGCAGCATTTGAGGAATCAAGTCATGTTGCCTTGGAGGGCGTACCTCAACTGGAATGTTCTCCTCCAAGGAATTTCCACTTCCATAAGCATCACAAGACTTGGAATACAGGGAAGAGCTACAGCTGGCCCGATCATCTCCTAAAGGGAGATCCACATTCCATAAAAGTCCCTTCCATTAAGGCTTCCTGAATACATTTGGCTGGAACTGGTTGATGGTTGATGACCCCAATCTTCAAGAGGGTGTGAAAGGGTGCTCATGTCTGGAGGACCCTCAAAGCAATCTTCCTGATTCTTTCTTCCACCAGGATTAATCCTCTCCTCTTCCTGCTTCTCCTTCTCCAGTCGTACCACAGTGTTGATAAAATGAGTCCTCACTCTGGTGGGATTGAACTCTATCCTCCCATACTTGTTCTGGCAGCCCTCTTTCGAGCATCCACAAGGAAAGGACTGCCTGTCCACCTGGCATTTAATGCCAGCTAAAGAGCACATGCACGTCTCTGGGTTGCACACCACCTGGCAGTCACACCCACATGACTCCCTGGAAAGCCTTATTCGCTTCAGCTCCATCTTCTCCGAGTTGTCAATCTTCTTCACCCCTGAACGCTTTAGCAGCAACCGTCTCTGCTTGGTGGGAATCGGCTGTAAGAAGTAATAGTCGTTGATGTTGATGTTGTCCAGTTCCTCGTCCAAGTCTGATTCTGCTTCTCTCAAGGTCATGGTAGAACATGGTGAGGACTCCCGGAGCTGTTGGCATCGTCTGTCCATCAGCTGCTTGCGCAGGATGGCTCTATGACACTTCTCCTGGGACAGCTCAAACTGCTTCAGACTGAATTTCCCAATGGTTTCATGTCTTGGTGCCATACCTGGATAAGGAAATATAAAGAAAACACAAATGATCATGAATGATATCTACAGTATATGCATACATACATCTTGGAAGCAATCATGAAATGTTTCCTGGGACAAGACATATTCCTACAAAGCAATACATTACAAGCTCTCTGTTTTCATTGTTGAAGTCACTGTATTTTGATCATTTATGACTGCAAATTAGAAAAAGAAACTCCCTGAATCTCCTTTCGCTGCGTTTATAAATTCTAATATTCCTACCGCAAGTTAATGTACATGAAGGCTTTATCTCAGTGATGTAAACAACATCTTTCAGTTTAACAGGTAGAAAAGTATTAAATTACTCCTCCTAAATGCCCCGCTGCCTGCATATTTACACAAATACATGAAATAGCAGGAAAACTGTCAAAAGTGTGCAGGTTCACATCTCATTTATTACTTCCGTTAAAGTTTGTTCATCTCATCTACAACTGAAATTATTCTGAACTTTGGCTAAATTGATTTTTCCTTCCTTTTCCTATTACCTAGAGTGAACAAGCAACACTGTCGCTGAACATGCCAATTTCCCTCCCTATACATGATTGGGAAAATTGAAATGGCAATTCAGCGTGTATGTCTATCAGTGCTAATACTAGTGAAGCATCCTACATCATAATATGAGTTTCATATTTTAATTTAGAACAATCCGGACACTCTTGTAAAAAATGAAATGAAGTAATCATAATTCAGAGCAAAAAGACCCTACATTTATCTTGCTCAGTGATGTCCATATGCTATGAAAATATGTGGCAGTTGCATTGCTAATGACAACTTTTTATTTCAAATTTCTTTTTTATTTTTATTTTTTTGTTCTATAAGGTCCTTTAAAGAGTGAAATTCCAGCCTTCAAAACAAACCAATACAATTCATATTGCTTTCAAAGGGCCTTTGATATTATGCATATATCATAAATGAATGGAGCATTTCTTCTCCAAATATAGGTAAAATCTCAATGTCTTGAATGTGCATACTACACCACTAGACTAGTACAGACTGATACAAACAAAGAACAAATGCTGAAACACCAAATACAGATGATGACAATCTGTCTAACTGAAACTTCCTTGATATGAATAGGATTTCATCACTTTTAGAATTAAATTAAGCCATTTAAAAAGGAATCAAACCAAAACTACTGCCTGGCAGGAAGGAAAATGGGATTTTTCCACTTAAAGGCATTTTCTATCTTTAACAATATTTGTCCAAAACTATCTGTTATAATACAAAATGATTCAAACTGCTGAACAGAAAATGATAAATAAATATACATTTGAGTCAACTGCTTTGTAAAGTATAATTTCTCCTTCATATTCAGGACTATTGTGACAACAGCTCAATTCAGATTCTCCTTTGAATTTACTTAAGTATTTCAATCACATGACATTTCCATTTGTGAAGCCTCGATCTACAGGTATAAAATGTCTTACAATATCATTATCCAACCTTAACCATATTATGAGAAACCATAATCTCTGCCCCCCTTTTTTTGCAGAGCCTATGAAGCTTTTTTTTAGAATTTTTTTTTTAAAAGATTTTTTGCATGGAGAGGATGGGAATGAGGTTGTTTCCTTTTATTCACTAAGCCAATCTTTCTCACTCGGTCTGGGTGATCTCCGTTTTAATGTGTGCCATTTAAAATATTTGTAGGTTTTTTTTTAATGTTTCCTATCTTACCTACAAGGAAAATTTGTTCTGTAAATGGGGCATGTTTAACATTTTTCCTCACAGTTTGTATTGTGAATAGGTGTGTTTAACCCTTTGCTCACATTTTCTATTTTGAATAGGCATGTTTAACCCTTTGCTCACAGTTTGAATTGTGAATGAGGCATGTTTAACCCTTTGCTCACAGTCTGCATTGTGAATGAGGCATACGTTCAACCCTTTGCTCACAGTCTACATTGTGAATGAGGCATGTTGAACCCTTTGCTCACAGTTTGTATTTTAAATGAGGCATGTTTAACCCTTTGCTCACAGTCTGCGTACACAGTCTGCATTGTGAATGGGATACGTTCAACCCTTGCTCAGTTTGTACTGTGAATGTGGTATGTTTAACTCTTTGCTTGCAGCATGTTAGATAACATGGTACTCATCTCTCATCATGACCCCTGGGGGTGAGAGCCAAATTTAGAGAGGTCTCGATTAGTGGCAGGAAGTTGGAGCTTCCGAAGGCTGACTAGCAGAGTTTGGCACAGACCCTAAGTTCTGTATCATGACACGTCTAATCTTGCTTCCACAACAATACAGTCAACTTGCAATATCACTTATCATAAAAAAAAGAAGGTAGATACGAAACAAACAAACAAAAAATATATATTTCTATACCACCACTCCATTCCCACTATGCTCAGTAAACAATTACAAACCCGTTGCACAAACAACCCCATGAAACCTATAATGATTGGGGGGGGGGGGGGGAAGAGAGTTAAAGAGAATAATATATAGACAGAGATGACAATGAGTTAAAAGAGCTAACAATAGAAAAATATATACATGTGTACATGAACAGAGAGAGAGAGAGAGAGAAAGAAAGAAGAAGATGGGGCGCAGAGAGTGAAAGACTGAATGTTCAGTCCAGTGACATAGATAAATTGTTAGCAACAAACACATACTGGGCTTTCTTAAAGACATGGCATGAAGTGGAAAGAAAAGAAAGACCTCAATGATACAGGGCTGGTAAAGGATTGTAGAGAGAAGATGCAAAGGAACCTGAACAGTATCTGTACATTAAAAAAAACTAAATGAATCTTCGACCACGCGTGGTCGAACTTTATGCCTCCGCCATTACCAGATCAGAAATAAATGGCACTTCATGTTGCTTTATTTCATTTATACAATGACATCTTTGACCTTGACCTTTGACCTTGTGACCCCCAAATCTAATGAGAGTATTGCCCTTTCCATATGCATACATGAGCCAAGTTTGTTCAACCATCAAATGGTTACTGAGTTATCACAAGAACGAACCATTTCTATGTAACATAATGACCTCTATGACCTTTGACCTTTGACCTTGAGACCCTAATCAGATCATTGTCCCTTCCATATGCATACCTGTGCCACGTTTGAGGTTGATCGGTCAAATGGTTGTTGAGTTATGGTGAAACGAACCATTTCTATGTACATAATGACCTCTATGACCTTGGGACCTTTGACCTTGTGACCCCAAAATCTAATCAGACCATTGTCCCTTCCATGTGCATACATGAGTCAAGTTTGAAGCCAATCTGTCAAATGGTTCTTAAGTTATCGCGAGAACGAGCCATTTTTAAGTGTATTATTACCTCTTGACCTTGACCTTTGACCTTGAGACTCCAAAATCTAATCAGACAATTGTCCCTCCCATATGCATACCTGTGCCAAGTTTGAGGTTGATCGGTCAAATGGTTGTTGAGTTATGCTGAAAACGAACCATTTCTATGTACATAATGACCTCTAAGACCTTTGACCTTTGACCTTGTGACCCTAAAATCTAATCAGATCATTGTCCCTTCCATGTGCATACATGAGCCAAGTTTGAAGCCAATCTGTCAAATGGTTCTTAAGTTATCGCGAGAACGAGCCATTTTTATGTGTATTATTAGCTCTATGACCTTGACCTTTGACCTTGAGACTCCAAAATCTAATGAAATCATTGTCCCTCCCATATGCATACACAAGCCAAGTTTGAAGTTGACCGTCAAACGGTTCTTAAGTTATCGCGAGAACGAAAACGGGACGGACGGACGGACGGACGGACGGACGACCCGAAAACATAATGCCTCCGGCAACCACCTACAGTGGGCGGAGGCATAAAAATGTGTACTCAACTCAGTCTAGTCTGGTAATGACGTAGTGAGTGTGTTTGTAATAGTTTTCTACGATGAAAGTTTCTTCATGAACAAAATGACACCAACATTCACCAACTGGGAATAGAGAATGGGGAGAATGAAACCTGAACTTGGTGCCTGCTTGGAGGTTTTACTCACACGCATGTCAACTACATATCCGTTACCATTGGCAACAAAAGAAGACAACAAATACATCATGGAAGGGCAGGAGGAAGTGAAATGACAAGCGAGATAAGTAAAAATAGGTAGAGAGAGCAAGTGGACAGATACTGAAAGAGAGAGTAAGTGAGATGTTGTTAGAAGAGTATAGTAGATACTGAGATGCACATGGACAATAGTGCATCAGGAAAATGATGAGTTTTTGACGGGATACGCAGACAAAAATAGCTATTTTGGTACTGACTTAAGGGTCCTCTGATAATTATGATTCACAAGGCTCTCCATGTAAACAGAGTATGCAGTATGCATCAATAAAGAACATATGATTATCTAAAGCTGTAGGCAGCATATTTGACTCAACTTTCAGAATTGATGTCAGTTTTTGCATTTTTATTTTTGCTGAAATAGAAATTTATCGATCTTGAAATTGAAATTAGAGTTCTTCATTGATACTCAGTAAAGTGGGGGGGGGGGGGGGGGGGGGGTCCTCTCTCTCTCTCTCTCTCTCTTTATGCCAGGCTCAAAGGCTCAATGTAAGAAGGTAGGAAGGTGAGGTGGAGAGGTGCAAAAAGTGTAGCAACACAAGAGAAAAAAGTGAAAGTCTCATAGGAAACTGAAGAGGAGGCAGTGTGAAAACAGCAAATGGATGCAAAGAATGAAATGATAACAGCTATTACTGCAGAGAATGAGAACAACAGAAGTTAAGGAAAGTGATAAAAGTAAGATATGCTTCATGGGAAGGGCAAGGAATTGAATAAAAGTAATAAAATGTATGCGTTGCAGTGGGCCATTGCTGGTTTTGTTCTTACTCTCTCAGAAAAGTTGGTTAAAAATCTTTAGGTTGGTTAAATCATGAACCAACTGCGGTTAAAAAAAAATCTCCATGTTTTTACATACAAACTTTGTTTAAAACAACAGTTGGTCGGTTCATACTGTATCCAACCTAATACTTTTGCTGAGAGTGTATGAAAGGGTATTCTCAGGTAAATAATGAATAGACACCTACCAAGAGTAGATCCACCCTGGCTAGGGACAGAGGTAAAACCTTGAGTCCTCCGGAAGAAGAATACAGTCACTCCATCAACTACTACCCTCCTCTTCTTTTCTTGGCCTTTTCTGCAGAGCTGACCTCTCCTGAAGATTCTAAACAAAGAAAGAAATAAAAACAAAACAAATTCAGATGGGGTGCGTTCAAGAGCGATTTTTGAAGCTAGAATCACAAACATGAATCACAAATCAAACGCTGTTACAAAACACCGCTACTGCGAGAGAGCGTTCAAGCGATTTTTTCATCAACGCTGATTCTTGCTCATTTCAAGCCCATCCACTGCGCATCGTACTGCGGCAGTTTGGACCCAGGAAGGTCAACTTTAGCCACACCATTTATTCGTCTCTCTTTGTTTCTTCATTCTATCTTCTTCTCTCTCCCATCTTTTCTTATGTTATTCTTGTTTTTTCCTACCTTCTTTTCTATGTTTTCCTTATATCATTTATCTTAACCTGTTTTTCTATCGTTCCTTGTTATTCTTCTCTTCCCAATCTTTTCTTATGTTATTATGTTGTTTTTTCCTACCTTCGTTCTATGTTTCCTTATTTTTCTTTGTTTTTCTTCTATCTTCCTTTCTTTCCATCTTTCCTTATGTGATTCTTTGTTTTATTCTTGTCTTCTGTTTTCTGTCTTTTCCTTATGTTATTCTTGTTATTCCTTCCTATCTTCTTATCTTTCAATCTTTCTTATGTTATTCTTT
>CM057160.1:7500216-7526530 GCA_029962745.1 Echinometra lucunter
AAAAAGAAGAAGAAGAATTTGACATTCAACTGATTACCATCATCTAATCTGGATTTCTTGGAGGGAGCTTCTTCATCTACAACCCCATCCTCGGTAGTTTCTGGACAAGGGGTTCGTTTGCGTTTCAGGACTGAGACAACTTTCTTGGTCCCTTCTGGATGCTGGTTCTCCATCCTAGCTGCAGTAGATGTTGCTGCAGCTGTTGATGGCAAAATCGACGTCGATGCCATGCTCTCGGATGAAGAGCTTGATGATGGTGCTGAGGTTGATAAAGGAGGTGCTGATGATGATGAGGCTACCTCCGATGTCTGCTCTCTTGACTGGTTCATGATGAGGGTGGAGGATGGTGATTGGTCAGTTTGAGTTGTGGCAGCATGTGAATGGAAAAAGAGCAGGCTCAGCCGAGTTGTTGCTGGAATGTTGCTGGGAGTTGTCTCAACGAGTTGTTTGGGACTTGGTTGCTTGGAGGGCTACATTATGGAATCTGCAGGAATGAAAACAGATAAACAGATACATTAGTTTCATAGCATATGTAATAACATATTGTATACAACATCATTACTAATTAGAACTGTTCAATATTTTTTCAAAGTATTCATAGTCATAGTAAGACAGAAGTGATGTGCCATTCCCATAAAACTCAACTGGTATTTTTTATTCATTTCAAAAGACAATCATTAAGTTGAATAGGAGGAACATATTCTGCCAAGGAAAGTAACCTTATTTGTTATGATATACTGGATGTGCATATGTATCTCACTGTGTAATATACATGAAATGTACTGTGCTGCAGAACTGCACGTTCAGTCGTTCATACTAAGTAAAAAAAAAAAAAAAAAAAAAATCTAATACTGGATAGATTAAGGCACATGCCATCAGTCACATTGTTAGCGTTGGTCCACATGATAAGCTAAAACAGCTGCGCCACAGTCATAAAAAAATCCCTCATATGTCTACATGTGCAACTGAGCTAAATATATGTTTGTATACTATACATCTACAATGTACATGTATATGTATGCCCTGGTGCTCCATGTATATGGAGAATGCATACATGTACATGTATTAAGTATTTTTGTATACAAGTAAATGAAAAAAAACAAACCCAAAACAGATGTGCTTCGCATTAGAATACCAGAGAGTAATTTTACTAGAGAAAATGAATGGCCTAATTCATAAAAGATCCTTTTAAGTTCTACATGTCAAAACATTTCCTATGTTGGATAGTGCTATACTACTGGGATGAACTCAAGACAAAATGTGTACAGAAAATAAGCTCTGTTCATGTCAAAATTGTTGTGCTGGTGTATTACAAGAATATGTGGATATGCAGATTGCAAAGTCCATCTATTCAATTCGGAGGTAACATTTTTTTTTCTACCCACCCACCAACCCACAGCTGAATGTGTGTACCTGTTATGACCGAGATATCATTTGGCAGCTGACATAATGGAATGTGGTATGACGGCAGTCATTGCCATGGAGACCACCTGATTTGTTAGGCAAGGTAGACAGGATTCCCCCCTTCATTCACTACAGATTGCTACATTATGCAAACATGATTATTTGGTAATGGGGTGGGCTGCATGTGGATTTAGGATATTTTCATCCTCATGCACGTCTTCTCAGAAATACTCGTTATCTCAAGAAGCACATTTCATGTTAACAAAACATAACTTAAAATTTATGCAAAATTGATCATATCTAACTTGTATCAGTGTCATTCAAAGCTATCCCCTTTGATTTGATGACTACTGCACTGAACATAAAAGGAAAAAGATATTATAAAGCTTCGGGAAAAACATTAAAATGAAGAGTATTTACCACAAAAAAAAAAGATATCACAGGCCTTGGATAGACGATGAACTGTTTGTAAATAAACAGGAACTGTAAATGATTTCTTCAAAACTTGTCACTTTCTTTTTTCATGGACTGAGATCATTACCAACAAGTAATATTTCACTAAACAGACACATACAATGTGCCTGTACATTTGTCAGACTTTGTTTTGTTTTTTTCTCTCTCGTTCTCTCCTGTTTTTGTAAAGGGGGGGGGGATATAGGGCTGAAACTCCCCCCCCCAAAAAAAAAAACACAACACTTTCAACACCAACCCCAAAGGTATGAAAGTGCAAAAGATAATTGTCTATTTATCTACATTACATGTAAAAAGATGAAATAAAGATTTAACAAAAATCAGTGAACATGTCAATGCAAATACAGATTTTCCTATTAAATATCAAGTTCACCAGACTCTAAGGTCAAGCGCGGTAAAAATAACACTTTCTGCCTTGCCAGAGAGAGGGATTAATTGATCCTTGTTTTACTTTTTTTTAAACTACAGTACATGTACATGTATAATGTGAGTATTTTATACTTTTTATCAAGTCCATACTTCCCATATTCTTCAATCAGCTTTCATAGTCTCCCTGAGAATTTCTGTACTTTAGTTTGTTTTTGATATATTGGATTTCATAGCAATCCTCATCTCATGTGATGACATAGTTTGGGCTAAAGCACACACTTTTTTTACACACATGCATGTACTGCACACAGACATGAATGCATCACTATCATGAAGAGGATAGGCAAGCCTGCATTCTGCGCATCTCGGCTTTCTGCTCACGACCCATCTCTTGGGGCTCCTGTTAATTGTTTGAGGATTCTCGCCTGGAAACGCACATCGTGCCAGTAATATCATTAGCATGAATGCCGCTGCGGTACACCACCTTCAGTCCATGATACATGCATGCTGTGTACCATACATGTCATTCAGATTCTTGCCAAGAACCACATGTACACGCATTCCTGGTTAATTTCAAATGCGGGTGCAAAAATTTACCAGCCTAATGATCTCAGAGATTGAAAAATACATGTACTTGATGAGAGGGTGGATATGGCCTTTTCTTCCTCTTCTTATACTCCCTTTTTTTTTACCCTATAAGAATGATGCCAGTAGACATTATAACCCCCTCCCCCAAAGTACCTTTCTTTCTTTTGCACAATGTATACATGTATGTACATGTACATGCAGTGGCGTATAAAGGGAAAACGGCACCTGGGGCAAGTGCTGAAAATGCGCCCCCTTCCAACTTCTGACGCCAATGAAAAAAATCTAAAAACTTGAATGAAATAACAGGATGTGTTTATTAACTTGTTTGCTTTTTTTTTTTTTTGCTTTTGCTTTTTTGCACCCCCTAAAAGTGGTACGGGGGCTTCTGCGCCCCTTAACCCCCCCCCCACCAGTTACGCCATTGTGTACACATACACTGTACATGTACATGTAATGTACATATATGTAAACATTATATTACTACAGGTAGAACAAAAATTCTGAAAAGAGCCATGATGTCTATCTTCAAATACAATGTAGTCCAACAGAGGTTACATGTACATGTACATGCATGACATGTATTGCACAATTTTTCTATCAATAAAATTAGATTACAGGTCAATGAAAAGCTCATTTGACCTTAAATTAGCTTCCTCCAGCAATACTGAGCATCTTAAATGGAGAATCCCCAAATTGTATAGCCATGAGACAACTATTTACAGTAGGGCTTAATTATGTCTGCTCTAAATTACATGCTGTCAAACTAGGTCAACCATGAATGAGCACAGATGAAAATATTTGGATGGCTGACAGGCCTTGTGTAGTCTTCCGTGGCAGACCCTGATTAATGAATAACTAAACCAGGATGCATCAGCACAAAGGACAATGGTAGTAAAATGTAATGTTTACATAACTGACAGTGTTAAAGCTGACAAGTTTTCCACAGAATCCATACGATGTAACCTACATGGACATGATTGTGTCAAAGTGTAAAATACAGCTTAATAGTGAATACATGTACATGCAGGTTCCAAAGCATAAAAAATGCAAGATGTATGAAAATCAAAATCTCACTAACCAGCATGCTATCCTGGAAAGTATAACCCTATAGCCCATTGTCAATCTACATGTATACATGTATACTGATTCTTTACCTACATTAACTTGAATAATTTGCTTTCATACCATTAGACATACATGTATGCAAATAAAAAAAATTCTATTAACAGCAATCTGGAAGTGAAAGTGAGAAGTGGATGAGGGCTGGCCTAGAAAGGTATAAGTCTCTAAACACAATTAAAAATACAGTATTTCATTAACAGATGATTTGCCACTTCTTTTATCAGACAATTACTTTCCCTTGAAGTGGTAGCCTACATTTAAACAAGCTTGATTTTATATTCTAAATTTCCTCAAGTTTTATTGCTATGACGTACAAAAACCCATGTACACACATAAAGGTATTTTATGCTGAAGCACGGAACAGCGATTCAAGGAAAGCTGGAGTAAAAGAAAAATACAAATATTGTCTCAAAAGTACATGTAGTCGTGTTTTTTGAGCAAGGTGGTAGATACATACATGTATGTAGCATTCTGAAACAATGTAATCTTTTATGTTAGTAAAATGAAAATTTCAACTGTCATATACCCCGGTAACCATAGGTAGCGATCCCCGTTGATTTTTTTCTGGGGGTATTATTGTTCCCCCCCCCCCTCACTTTTTAAAACTTAATATTTTCATTTTTCTATTTTGAATCAGGTGACCATGTTTAGGCCAACAACTTAAATATTTTATAGGCCTAGAGTGTATTTTGATGGCAAAACGAGGCTTCTTTCATTATCTTTTGTTGTTATTTTTAGCTCGTTTGCATAATAATGATCATTCCCCTTCCACTTCTCAAAACAGAATTTCGGTGGTGACCTTCGGTGTTCCGTCCCCCCACTCGTTACATACAATCGCCGCCACTGCATATAACTTGAGAAAACTAGGGGAAGTCATCAGTCAACTTCGGCGCAAAGTTGACAGCATTTGCATTGAGTTAAAAAAGATACATACATGTACAAGCAACAATGGTACGTGTACATGTAAATCCTGAACATGTAAATGCTTATTTTGTGTCATGTCAGTTTTTATGACAATTAACATCATTTTTGCTTAACCCATTCATGACAGAGGTCCACATTTTGTGGTTTGGCCTAATATCTTTTGATGCAAAGCCCTAAAAATCATACCAAATACATGAGCAGAAAGAGCAAAAAATTCTACACAAACTGTGCCCATTTAGGTTGCGTCGATATTCGTTGTGTGATGCTGAAAATTTTTTAAAGGAAAATAAGCATTAAAATCCTTAAATTGGCAATGTGATAGAAGGTTTAAAATCAACGTTTTCCCCTGCAAATTGGCAACTTTTTGACTTCTCATCATAATTCTGTCAATTTATATTCATTTCAGATACATGACGTTTTATAAGAAAAATGTAGCAATAAAATAAAAAAGTTGGTGTTGCCAATTGGAAGAATAAAAGCTGATCAAATTAGGCTTTAAATAATTCCTGTCACGAATGGGTTTACATGGAGGATAACATCCTTTTCAGAATACCACCCCTGTTGGTCAAAATCATTTTTTACATTCATGTAAGGTTGTAGTGATGAAATTTTATCAGTGTCATGTACACGATGGAACAGTGCTGGATAGATCATTTCCTCTGCATGGGTGTGTATAACATACAGTTGTACTGTACATGTAGAACGTTTATTTCTTTAAAGAGTTTGAAAATTTTCATTTGAAATAAAAAAATTACACAGATAAAAAAATTATATCATGCACACAAGTACTGTACATACACATAGCCTACATGTAGTATTTGCTGCAGGTCTACATACATGTAAAACAAATGTGTCATCCTCTAATTTTAGTAATGAAACACCAAAGAGGATATGAGCAGACATGAGCAAAACAAAATAGTGCTCTCATTGTCTGGAGTGAGATCATTTCTTTCAAAATAGCACGCTGTTAGTAGTAGTAGTAGTAGTAGTAGTACCTATAATGTATTAATCATACTGTATATGAATTAAACATACATGTACATGTACACTGTAACCTTGAACTTGAAGAGTACAGTATCATCTCCCTAGAATAGATGTACAGTACACCTACAATGTACATGTACATACCTACTGTAAATGTCAGTCTTCAACTCTGTACGACGTGTGCCACATTCTTAAGGACATGTCAAGGGATTTACCAGTACAGAGAATGGCTCATGATTATTCCATGACCTTTAAAGAACTGTGGGCGAGTGTTGATTTCGTCACCAAAGGCCCCAAGAATTCCTCATTTTCCATGTTTTCACGCTTCAGATTTTCACATCACATACGCCTGTTGTTCCTGACCTGATGACTGTTTGGCTTTATGTCAATAAGAGGAAATATCATATGCCTATCAAATATCATCCCCCTTTTTATGTTTTAAAATCCATGAGAATGAATTATGAGGGCACACAATCAACATTTTACATGTAAACCTACAATGCACTAATTCATTCATTCACAGCATCAAAATCTGTGTTGCAAAACATTATCTACCATCTCATTTCCATAATACATGTGTAGCTAGTGATTTATTACAAATATTTTTGTGCAATGTAGACACAGCTGTTCTAGTTTAGGTTTTAAAATAATATATTCCATTTGTTCAGAGTGAAGGTAAAGTTTTTCCATATTATGTAGCAATTTATAAGGACTGCTGGTACATACACCAGCAGTCAATGATCTTTATCTGAATACTAGTAACTGTTGATAGCGAAGTGACTATATATTGTTTAAATTGAAGTACATGTACATGTACACATATACGGTAAATGCATACAAAATTGATAAAATAATTAACAAATGAGAACAAGATTGCAAGAAAAGTCCCCTTTATGTATAGAAACAAAGCTACAAAACATTTACTGTTAAAGTGATTACACAATGGTAAAAAAACACGTGATATATGATCGAGAATAGAATTCTAAGAAGAATAACATTAAAAATATGATGGTTTTTCAATCAAAATCAATGAATTTGGCTAATTTTCTCATAAAAAGTCAAGAATTGACCAAAAAATTTGAGTATGAGGTATGACGTAAAAGTGGGTACCCAGCTTTGCGCATTGCAGTTGTGCTACGCGCTAGACTGTACAATATGTATTATACCTTGTGCGCATTTTGCTAGAATCGCGCGACAAGGTACCCACTTTGACGTCATTTTGACGTCAAAGTGGGTACCCAGTTGAAACTGGGTCACAGCTGAGGGGTCAAAAATACCCTGATTTCTTACCACATTTAGGGGTTTCCTTGGCAACACGATTTTTAAAAAAAAATTAGGCAGATGATTTTCTGCTAATAAAATCATGCTCTTTTAAATGAACGAACATTGTTTCAGCATTGGGTTCCCCCTTTAAAGCCTACATGTACCTGTACATTGTAATTTGTAAATTGAAATTATGAAGGCCTACATGATACATGCATTTCAGCATCATTTTGAAGAAATTCAACCACAAAGGGACTTTGTGATATTGCACAAAATAAAATACACAATGTAATATACAAGCAGATTGTAAAAGAAGAACAAACTTAATCCTATTACTTCAGCTACAAGTACATAAAAATTATACTAATAATAAAAAGATTTTTTATGACCAATGCCTTTAGTACAAGTAGGTCTACAGTAAACAACAGGGGAAGTTGGGTGAAAGTTATGAAGGTCAATCCTACATTGACCCCTCTCTCTCTGGAGGAATGTCAAGTATGTTTTTTGTGTGATGGGGTGATGAATGATGGGTATGCATCCTGTGCTCCCAGCTACAAACATTACAGATGGAATTTCAAAACTACATGTACATTGGAAAAAAAAAAATTCATATGTCTTTCTGTTTTCATGAAAAAGAAATATCAGCGAGGATTAAAAAAAAAAAAAATCTTTTTGCATTTACAGCTAAAAATCTAAAACAAGCTATCCAATCTCAAAGCCAGACAAATGAGGCAATTGTGGCCCTCCTCACTCCTGTCATTCTGGAAACAGGCAAAGGTTTCATGTACATGTACATGTTGGCCCTTCATGTACACCTGCATCAAAGTTGGATCCATGGACTACTACATCTACAGCAGATCTACATGTACATGTAAACAACCATGTTGATAGTGCTACAGTACATGTGTAATTACATGCATGATGGATTTTTCAGAATCGAGCAAAAACTGGGGATGTGAAAATGACAATAATTTAACACAAGTTTTTATTTTGTACCGTGCATAAAGCATACATGTACATGTACATGTATAGAGTACATGTACTTTAAATTTGATTTGCAATATCTTTGCTTGACTGTCATTCAAAACAATCCAATATTGCAGGCCTCATAGAGAGATCATACAGAAAGAGAGATTGAATGGTTAGCAGATTCAAAGAGATACCAGATTGGTGAGTTGCATTTGCAACCCACACTTGAACTGATCTAGAGGAATAATGTAAAATGGTAAGAATTTGGTTGCCAAGAGACAAATGCAGTCAGCCATCACACGATACCTTGATTTCCATGGTAACGGATGACATGGCTCGCTGCCCCCAAGGGAATTGGAATTGAAAATAAGGGTCTGACAATAGAACTGTACTGAGCAACAAACTTGGCCTCCTTTACTCTGCATGTAAACTTTGTACTAGATGTACAGGTACGCACAGTGTACATTTACATACATGTATACTTCAGGAAAGCTCTCAATATGATAGTTAATCTACATCGTCATCGTGTACAAGTACATGTACCAAAATTTGCTCACATGACTTACTTTACATACATACTCTGAATGAGATTTACTGTATATACACAGGTACATTATTGTAGCTAAAGATACATGTAGACTGAGCTCAGATTCAATCTATTCTGAAATATTGTGGGATGAAATTAATTCTGTGTGAAAAGGGATTCAAGACGAGAGTGAGAGCAGATTTTTTCCACATGAGTAAAACTAATTTGTAAATTCAGACATTAGTTCATCATATGCAGATTGTTGGGGGGGGGTGGGAGCTCTATCTCCATGTTATTCTTTATTTCAAGATGGCCATCACACCAAAAAGTTCTTTAAATGTCAAATAAAAACAGAAAAAAAAATGTTCTGAAAATGACAAAATCTATTTGTCAGTGTATTTAAACAAAAATAATCCAAATTACACTTTCAAGATTACTACATTTCTATTTGATTTTAAATTCATGTACATGTAAAATTCAAAATCACAAAAATAGTGATAAAAATGAATAAAACTAAAGAAAGAAGGTTGAAGGAAAATAAAGTGTGAAGTGATATGAATGAACTTCAAATGGTTGAGTTATCATTTTTCAAGTGAAACTGAATAAACATGATTATTAAACATGCATGTACAAGGGCCATTGCTGTTAACCCATTCGTGACAGAGATCCACATTTTGTGGTTTGGCCTAATATCTTTTGATGCAAAGCTCTAAAAATCATACCAAATACATGAGCAGTTAGAGCAAAAAATTGTACACAAACTGTGCCCATTTTGGTTGCATCAATATTTGTTGTTTGATGCTGAAAACTTTTAAAAGGAAAATAAGCATTAAAATCCTTAAATTGGCAATGCGATAGAAAGTTTAATATCACCTTTTCCCCTGCATATTGGCAAATTTTTGACTTCTCATCATAATTTCTGTCAATTTATATTCATTTCAGATACATGTTTTATAAGAAAAATGTAGCAAAAAAATTAAAATGTTGGTGTTGCCAATTTGAAGAATAAAAGCTGATCAAATTAGGCTTTAAATAATTCCTGTCACGAATGGGTTAACCCCTGTTCTAATCACAGCAATACCATGTTAACAAATACCCATGTACTGCTAGTTTTTCAGTCAAATCTATTCCTCTCATTCCTATTTTTCTTAAAATAGATCTGTCAGATTTCTGTCTGGTTTCTCAGGAAGGGCCAATTTATTGGAAGCGAGTGGACAGATTCCGTCTACAGCCTTTGACATGAACATACAGTTAACAAATTGCATACCACTGATTACCAGAGCCACTGCACTGTAAACCTTCATGTGAGTGAGGCATGAATATCAAATCAAATAGATTGTTTAATACCGGTACGACTTAAAAAAAGAAAATTTATATACATTTACATACATGTATACTAGTTGCATACATGTACATGTACATGTACAATATAAAGTGTATCAAATTCTCAAAATATTAAATGGAAATGTTGAACAGAGTCTGCTCCATACATGTAGATGTAGCTACAAGATTACACATAAAAATATTTCTTTGTGCAACAAAGACCAAGAACCTGTTCTTGCACTGAGACTCAACTTTGTGAATTTTTACAATGACTGATTGAAAGTCATCTCCTGTAAAAAAAAAAAAAAAAAAAAAAGAATGCTTGTCTTGTTTACTGATTTTGTCTTTTCCTTCTTGTGATTTTGTAACATTGTTGTACCTTTTTTTGACTCCATGTAGTAAGTTACCCACATTTTGTGACTTTGTCAATTTGTCAGTGAGTTTTGCTTTTATCAGTAAGACTTTGTGCAATGCAGCTTTGTATACGGTACATGTATTAAGTTTGTCTGATTTTGTGACTTCATCCATTATGTTGGATCCTCTGTCTACAGTTCTAAACATATACAGTACATGCACAAATACCTGCAAATTGTCAAGGATTTGTTTATTACTTTTGTGACTCAAACTTGAACCCCTAATACAACAAAACATTTTTATTGCTTTATTCAGGGCTCCACGCTAACTCTTTTTGTTGGGGTCCAGATTCAAAGCGTCTCTTTGCATTGAACCCCATATAAAAAAAAAAAAAGGTTATGTGGCCTTCCTCTTCTTCTTCTTCTTCTGTTTACTCTGCCTCCTTCACTCCTGAAGATTCTTGCAGATGAGGGGGGTGTGTGCGTCACAAAAGACATGAAATGCTGAGTATTCTATTTACATATTTATGCTGAGTATTCTATTTACATATAATGTACAGTGTAAGTAATGATTATTGTACAGTGCATATCACATTATGATATAACGTCTCTATGCGCTTCCAAAGGACTTTGGATATTATTACCCCAGCTTTAGCTCAAGCAACTGTAGCACTTCGTACATTCAAGGAATAAATCCTACTAGGTACTCACTTACTACACCTGGGTCGAGTGTGGTAAATGTAGATTAATGTCTTGCCAAAGGAAGTTAGTACTGTCTTTGATGTAGACCTAAATGTATTGGGCCAATATTGCACCTAAACACAAGAGACAACAGTAATCATGATTTTTCAATGAGTACATATAATAAAGCAGGGCTCAACACTAACAGGTGCACTTCAGCCCCTGAATTCTTGGTCTAGAAACTCCAGACTCTGATGGGTACCAGCAGGGTTCTCACTAGAAAATAATCCACACACGGTTCCTCCTCTGCGCAAAGCACAGAAGTTTCGGAAGTGTTAAGGAATAACACCTAACGTTAGGTGTGGCGGCAGTATATGCTATAGCAAAAAGGATGAAAAATACTTCTTGGTGAGCAGGAGTTGTCTACTATTTAATGGCATAATGGCACAAACATTGCAAAAAAACAAAACAATCTGTGGCATTTATCATTAATGTTAGGAATATACATGTATACTCCAATATTTTTTTTACTCTTGTCGGCACGCATGGTGCAGCAATTCCTTGTCTGAAATCCTGTACGCATGGTATTGGAACCATGGGTGTTATGTACTGCAGAGAACCATGGGTACCAGTTCCCTAGGTCCAGAACTGAGCAACACACGCAGTCATTCTTCCTGAGAACCTTGCATATGTGGAACTCCCTACTAATAAGGCGTAGTAAAGGCTCCATCGCCAAACACTGACGAAATGCAGTGGCTAAACTCAAACCAGACTAGAAGATTTTTTACGTAGAGGTGTTGTGGTCCAGTGGATAAGTCTGCAGACTGTTAACCACAAGGTCCAAGGTTCGAATCCCTGCCACAGCCATGTACATTGTACATACACAGGTATATAAATTATGCCACTTCTGACTCTGAGCTTTGCTTCAACATCAATTGCTGTGTTTCATTGGCATTTTTACTACAGGGAAGAGAGCAAACAATGATGAACAGTCTTTTTCTATGAGAATGAAATCTATAATGCAAAGAAAAAGGAGTCCTACATGTAACTGTCTCAGACATCAAATATGGGCATGAAAGTGCTTGTTGAGTTTTACTACTATGATATACTTGTTTTATGTAGGCCAGATGTAAGGAAACAAAGTGAACAAGTAACTTTTTTCAATACCAGTAATTGGTAGTACTACTAATTGGTATGCTACATGTATACATAAATGTACATGAATCACACATGAGTTAATAGGAAACATTGCTTGCTTATTGTCAGCAATTTCCCATTACACTGTACAAGGGTGCAACGTTATCTAATATACATGTAACCTTGCATTCTTGTAAGTGCATATATACTGTAGATGTATGCAACTGTTAGTTGTCATCTTTAATACAACAAAAAATGCCTTTGCATAATTCTTACTCTTTTAAAGGTAGGAGATCCCATTTGCAGCTCTAAAATATTAAGATGTGTGATTATGCAACTGTATGCTTTATTCCATCACATCAAGCTTGGATACGAAAGTGCATTATTAACACCAACTGAATATAAGTCAGGCTGATTCATCAAGTCAAAACAATGTCAACCTCAAGACTCAAGCAACAATTTTTAGAGAAGTTGACCTTGCAGGCAGATCTAATGAGTAACTTTACATGTACAGTTTCTTAACTGGACGCAGACAGAGGGTGTTATTGAGAAATGGAGTTTCCAGATGGACGGCTGTGTCAAGCGGTGTGCCACAAGGATCCATCCTCGGCCCGCTCCTTTTTTTATTCTATGTAAATGACATTCCAGATACAGTATATTCTACAGCTAAGATGTTTGCCGACGATACAAAGATCTACCGACAGACTACATCCAAAGATGATTGTGACTCTCTCCAAAGAGACTTAGATGCCCTTTCTGCATGGTCCAAATTGTGGTTATTAGATTTTAATGCAGAAAAATGTGTTGTTCTACGTATAAGAGCAGCTATTAGATACCAGTACTCAATAACGGAGTGTACTTGCATGAAGTGTCAACTCAGAAGGACTTGGGTGTCAAAATTAGCAGTACCCTAACCCCAACTGAGAACATGTTCAAGATCTAGTGAAGAAGGCCCATCGAAAGATTGCCATGTTCCGACATTGTTTTACAGGACTGGACGAGCTTAAAGTCACTATTTTGTATCAGTCAATTATTCGTCCAGGGTTGGATGGAGCCCAAGTACCAAGAAAGATGTGGAATTACTAGAGAAGGTGCAGACAAGGTGTTTACATCTGTGTCATAAGGAAATTTCAAAGGACTCTTTACAAGTGAGGAGGAAGAGAACTGACCTTATTGATACATATAAGTTTCTCAATGGATGCTACAAAACTCCAGCTGATAAGTTTTTCTCTTCCCCAAACAAACAATTAAGAGGTCATTCTAAGAAATTATTCCACAGACGTTCCAAAACTAAATTAGCTGGCCACTTCTATGCTAATAGAGTGGTGGAATCCTGGAATGCTTTACCAGAAAACATAGTATCATCATCATCATCATCATCTGATATACGGGAGTGAGGTAGTCCTGTAGTCTCCCGGTCGTTGCGAAAAAGAAACAAATAGTTCGTACACTGTAGCTATTCACAACTTTAGCGGCTTGCGGTATGCGTGGATGTCAGGTAATATGGAAATGTCTATTGCACCAAAGGTTATCAAGGCCCGTCTTAAAGGTTTCGGTACTGGAAACTGTGACAAGAGATGCTGGCAATTTATTCTAAGACTCAATGACCCGTTCAATGAAGAAACAACTTCTGACATTTAGCTTGCAGTGGGTATTGAAAAGCTTCAGTGAATGTCCACGTGTAAATTAGTACTCTGATTTTTCGAAAAAATGTTCCGGGTGTATTCTGTCAATACCATGTAGAATTTTGTACACCTGAATCATGTCGCCCCTCTCACGTTGATAGCGAAGAGAGAATAAGTTCAGTTTCTTAAGCCTTTCGACATATGGTAACAAGCTCATGCCAGGTACCATTCTAGTAGCTCTTCGCTGTACAGCCTCGATTTTCGATCGTCTGTTGTTACATATCGAGGGTTCCATGATACCGTGCAGCATTCGAGATGTGGACATACCAAGCTTTTGTACAAGGGTATGAAGACATCTTGGTTGGTATTGGCAAATGCTCGTTTGATGATTCCCAACATCTGGTTTGCCTTCTGTATTATCATAGCAGCAATATGTTTCCTAAAGGCTAAATCCCTATCAACTAATATTCCCAAGTCTCTTTCGATCTCGACATTCTCAAGAGGTCTCCCTTCCATGGTATCTGCACCTACAGTGGCTACCTTTAAGAATTATTTGAAAGCCCTTCCCTTAGGAGCAGAGGGCTAATCTACCAAGTATACCAAGTAAGTATACGAAGTAAGTATAAGTAGACTCTAGACCCTAGTGCTAAATTCATGAAATTACGCCAAAGCAATGCCTTGGATGGAGACTTGTCAATTGTCGGATTAAATTTGACATTTTACTCTTCAGAACTTTGATTGCACATGTTGTAGGAGGGTGCTAAAAAGAAAAACATGACTGTATCTGAATGCAGCCTGAGTTTGCTTGCCATGGGCATGAGCCGAGGCTCCTTTGGCTTTGGCTTTGCCTGCCGAGCAAAGTTTCCACTCATCTCGGGCTACATTCCGTATGGCCGTTTTGCACCCAAGACCAAGTCACGACCAGTCTACGGCTACGCGGCTTCAGCTTTTCATCCTGACTAAAACAGAGAGAATGCTTGAAAACTTACCACAGTAACTAATAATAAATCACGGAATAATATCCCAGAAGAATGTCGGCCGGCGGCTGCACTCTTTCCTTTTTCTTTTGAAATAGAAATAACAAAAGATTTAAAGGGAACAATAGACGTCTGGACATTCTCCACACCCATTCATTTGTTCACAAGATATGACGCACACGAAGCTATGCGCTAGGCTATGCGCTAGCTAGCGATCCTAGCTAGCTTCGCTTGCTTGGTGTGTATATGTAGCATACGTACATGCACCAGAGATGCTCGAGTGAACGCAATCATGTATGTGCGTACAGACGACCCGATTTTGCTGTGTGCATGAATTAACATCTTCCTGTTATAAACAAACTTATTAGTAGCCTTATAGAAGACTTTTAGTAAGATTCGAAGAGGCCCGTAGGCGAGGAAATGAATGGCGCAGGGGGATTTACCCCTAGCCATGGACCGCACCCATCCAAAAAACGTAATGAATACAATAATGTCTTGGAGAAAATATATTCCCCTGTCTCTGTTATTATCATTAAAAAAAATACCCTGGCAATGACATACTTAGAATATAAAGCTACTAGCTAGACCTCTGATTTTACCTTAACCTGTCTCATAAAAAGTGATCTGAAGATACAAATTAAGTTCCATACTGAAAAACATTTCCTTAATCAACTAAGCAACCTCCCAAAATAAATATTTTTTTTTTTACCATGGACTCAAGTGCAACATTTTTCATGGTCACTACCAAAGACGTTCAAAATATAGATTTCAATGAATCTTCTAAAATCTTTCTTCCATTCGTTACCTATCATCAAGCTGATTTGTTCATATCAATTATTTTAGAAATTTATGATAATGAATAAGAAGAAAACGAGTTTTAAACACATGAATATTTTCTATAATACTTTGGCTTATATGAAATATGATGATTAACATTTCAGTAGCAAAAATGAACAATATTGCCTACCATCAAAATTTAATGCCAGAGAATTTGTTTGTTTGTACTGACATGTAAATGTAGCGTTGTATTATACTGTCATGACATTATTTTCAAGTTTCCCTTTTCCAATGCTGGTGGAAATCAAATCCCCACTATTTCATATGTTGACAGGGCAAAGTAACTATCAGTTATCAATTATTTTTATTTTCCACCTGAATAAAGACTAATTTTGTAAATAGAAAAATGTGTCACCCGAATTAGATACCATATTTAATGTGGTATAGATATTGAAGTAAAGATTCTAATTTACTCTTTCCTTAATCAAATTCTTATATTTTACATACAAATAATAATTTAGTTATAATTTACTTGTAAATTCATTAAACTTACTGAACTATTTATTAGTTTTTTTCTAATTCTACCATTTATTTTTTTTTATTACTACCCTTACAAAAAGTGGTACCTACCCTATATACGCTCGAGTACGCGCGCGCACCACAGAAACCATAATGTGCACGTGCTTTATCTATCAGAGTTTGTTTACATTTTTAACAATAGGTAAACATACATAAAATTAGAGGCGGAATTTTAACCTGAAAGCAACTTGCAGTTAAAGCTTTTTTTTTTTGAAGTTGTAATTCGGAGCTTGGGTCTGATTTCAGGCTGGACCTGGTCCAGTGGGAGCTGTTCTCTGAGCTGAGACTAAACTGAGGCCTGTGCTGTGCTGGCGGATTGACATCGTCTGCATCTCGTCTTCCTAACGTTAGTAAGTTAGAATGCTGTCCATTTCTGACAGGTTAAAGTTAACGTTAGATCTGACATGCCTGAAGTATGTCATGTATGTAGCTGACCACTCTTAGTCTCACATGTTCAAGATTTTTGTGGATCAGGTCAGACTGGCTGAAATTTAATAAGATCAGAAAATTAAATGTTTATTGTGAAATAATTCCCTTCATCTGTTCATCTCACTCACAAGTGTGTGCATTTCACGATATAAAAAGGCAAAAAAATTTATGAATTTTGACTGTTTGAAGTCAAAATTCATAAATGGGAAAGATCAAGTCATATTGCCTAGACCCTTCATCCTCAATATCTAACATTTAGATCCAGACCCCCCCCCCCCCCCTTTTAAAAAAATTTGGATCTACCATTAGACCCACCCGTAGGTCAAAATGGCATTTTGAATAGCGAAACTAATTGACGACGCGAACGCAAAATACATTGACTTAGATCTTCTATAAAAGAGAAGAAAAGCTTTGATTTTACTTACCAGCAATGTACTTGAGGCTCTCAATTTTCCCCTTTCTGCTTCATATCTGATGAATGAACTGAAAATGGTGAATTTTAAGAAGAAAACTGACGTTTATCAGACTCGTAGGTCGACAGCATGCTGTCGAGTAACCAATAGAAAAGCATGATATGTAGTTTCGGTACAGACTTGTCACGTTTGTGGGACGAGGTTAATTCATTGACCGAGTACACAGGATGAGTGATTAGACCTTATTCCAGATTTTGTAACAAAAAAATTGCAGTCTGGGCAACTGAATTTATTTTCCAGGCCCTCTTTTTAGCTGGTGACAACCCACTTCACCGAAAGCCCGCGAGGCTGAAAATAGCAAATTGTAATCTATAATATCACACCGCTCTAACCAATTCCTGTGCCAGAAGGAAGTTTAAGAAGTATTAAAGAGCAGCGGGACCTCTGGAAACGAGGACTAAACATGCTAAAGGAGACATAGTTATTTTATATACCAATAGCGCATTATTTGTGATGAAGGAAAATGCAGTACGAGAAAAGTCGGCCTGGTGGGCCTTTGGTCTCGCGGGCCTTCGGTCAAGTTGGTGGACTCCTTTTAGCTGACTGTGTGCATTAATCTTTTGTCTTTCAGAATGTGATAGAACTTGAAACCATGTTTGACTCTGAGATCTCATCATCCTTCACAAAGCAACAATCTGTGCACTGACACTCTGTATCGTTGTCTCCCTATGTCATTACCCCTTAGATCCATTTGCAGATAGACAGCAGGTAAATCAATCCACCATGGCAAAGAACTGGGGCAAGATGGTTATTCTACCATTGACACCAGCTGATGGATACCTGGAATCTACTCGACATGTAGATGAAGTCTTTGAATTCATGGAATTCAATAAACAGTTCCGAGTCAAGAGGGAGATTATCATTCATCTCAAAGCTATTCACAAACGAGTGCAAGCGGTAAGCTCATGGAATGGTTGGTATAAAACTATAGAGATGTGCATTAAAGCTTGTTCACATATTGGTAAATCCCCACGTTTTATTGCGTACAAATTGATGAGATATGAGACCAGCAAAATACAAAAGCAAAACGCAGAGGCAATAGGCTTTTTTTTTTGAAGTGATCATTTATTATGAGTTATTTATTTCTATATTATTTTTGTAGGCTTTGGAGCACTTTGGAGTCAGTGGAAACCTTGAGCTCACCGAGGAAGAAGTAAGTATGGAAAGCTATTCATCAATTCAATCACCAAATTTTCCTTCAGCAATCATATTGCCTCAGCACACTTGACCATTCACAGACAAAGTCCAATCAGCTTGTCAGAGTGATGATATCAACCAATTTAAGTTTATCAACCCTTTACTTGGATTGGATGGATTGAGTAAACAACATTTTATTTTTTTTCAGTACTCATAAAATTAATAAGGAAGATTTTCACATTTTTGCTAATCCATCTATTGATAAATTCCCTTTAAATTCTTGTATTATATAGTATTTTGTTATCATTTTACAGATACATTAATAGCAAATTTTAATGCATTTTTTCTAAACCAGTGTCTACCTGCACCTCCCCCCCCCCCCCCCCCCCCCCACACACACACATACACACTCACATATGCAAATGCTCACACACACAAATTCAAGTCAAGAGTCTAGTTATTTTGATTTCCCAGTGTGTTGTGTACTTGGGTTGAGTTGCATGCCCTCATTAAGGTTGTTGTGTTTGGCTATTTTTTCCCCTTCTGTTACAGATGCATGAGGAAGAGTTGAGAAGGAGAAGGCCACCAGGATTCTTGACGACCAAAATGAAACAAGAAGTAAGAAACAAGTGCCTCTACACAAATTAATGTAAAACTGTATGTCCTTTCTTTTATATCCATATATGAAATGGCATTCATCAGAAAATATAAACTTATTCTATATTGAATACATTTCAACAGCTGTTATGATGCTGATAAAGCCATCAAGTGCATTTCAAGTGTTCAACAGTATTTGTTGTTGTTCGTGGTGGTGGTGGTGTTGGTGATGATGTTGTGGTTGATGGTGGTGGTGGTGTTTTAGATATTGTTTGCTTGATTTTTTTTTCTTCATTGCAGTCTTCAGTTTAGGTAATGTCTTGAGAATAATTCACACCACAGCGTAATTCTAGGTCAAGAGTAAACGGTAATTCCCAAAGTTTGTTCTTTGTGGCTGGTGAGATAGATTTGGTCATCAAATTCTTCTGTTTGTCTTTGTAGAAGCTGCAGAAGCAGAGGATCTTGGATACCATCCATGAGTTTGGACAGACATGCTTGTCATGTGAAAGGGTAAGGATATACAAAGCTCTTCAAGAGAATTGCATTTACATTTTAACCTCCAAAAAGTGGTCACTTATGGAGAAAGACTATCTGTCAAGGAAACCCAGTGGCCATTTAAAAAAAAAACTGTTTTAAGTCTTAAAGCTAATGTACAATTTTGATGGGAAGGAGAAACTTGAAACTGGCTTGATTTGCACACCCCCACAATATCCCTTTGTGTGAAAAGATAATTTTGTAAGATCATGTGATATTCTATTCACAGTTCACAATTTCCAGTGAACTTTGGCTTAACCCATTCGTGACAGAGGTCCACATTTTGTGGTTTGGCCTAATATCTTTTGATGCAAAGCCCTAAAAATCATACCAAATACATGAGCAGAAAGAGCAAAAAATTCTACACAAACTGTGCACATTTTGGTTGCGTCAATATTCGTTGATTGATGCTGAAAATTTTTTAAAGGAAAATAAGCATTAAAATCCTTAAATTGGCAATGTGATAGAAAGTTTAAAATCACCGTTTTCCCCTGCAAATTGGCAACTTTTTGACTTCTCATCGTAATTTCTGTCAATTTATATTCATTTCAGATACATGACGTTTTATAAGAAAAATGTAGCAATAAAACAAAAATGTTGGTGTTGCCAATTTGAAGAATAAAAGCTGATCAAATTAGGCTTTAAATAATTCCTATCACGAATGGGTTAATGTCTGAAAGAAATGCCAGCTGACAGCTACACTCTGCCCTATGCTAATATCCACCCCTATGGTTCCGTGCACAACGATCACAGAGCTTTGTTACGCCTGTTGCATACTCAGAACCCTCGTGTGTAGCCACTGTGTAATCCACATTGATGTTGGAGTTTAGGTCCCTGTCCAAGATTTCGATTATTTTTACCTCTCTTGTGTTTGATATTCCACTTGTGAAGGTAAAAATTCATATCATCTTAGTGTTGCTAGTATCTTACTATTTATGACCAAAGGCAAAGAAATCTGATGAAGAGCTTATTTGGGCTTACAAAACCTGTGCATACAGTTTGTAACTTTTAAGTTCTTGACATCCCATAGTGATGCAGTGTTATAGAATTAATGCACATTCCAGGAAGATGTCCATGAACTTGGATTTAATAATGATTTGGGAAGCAGCACCAGTTTCTCATATCCAGAAAACACATGATTGTATTTTAATTTTTAAGGATTTTTCTCTTATTTTTTTTTTTGTTCATGGAAATCACCTATTTGAATTGTCTACTGTCTTTCAGTCTTTGACCAAAAAAGTTATTTTCTAGATGATTTGTTGGTTGATATTTTATGGTATTTTCTTTCTGTTCCAGAACATGGAGGAAGTGAATAACTGGTTTTTTGATGTTCAACTTACTCTGGTGAGTTCAAGCTCTTACTTTTACTATTTCTCTGTTGTTCTTTGAGAGTTCTTCTAACGTGATCTCTTACTATTTTTAGTTTCATCCTAAATTGAAACTAATTCCTGATGTAGAAACATGACCTTAATTATATGGGCAATTAATGATATCCTTCTGATTAAACCGATAGACATGTTTTTTCAGGTCAAAAGATCTGATATTCAGTGGAATTCTTTATTGTTCAAACTGTGTTCAGCAAGGCTATCCTGTAGAACCTTGCTATAAGAAATATAGTAAAAGAAATTTTCATCATTTGCTGATCACTAGTCTTTCATTGCAGCAAAGTACTTTTTCAGGTACCAATGAGTTCCATTGTATGAAAAACATATGTGATGCTTTTTCATATGGCATGTGAAGAAATTAAAATGTTTGATTTAGGGGGGAGGGTGTTTTTGTTTTTGTTTTGTTTTGTTGGTTTTTTTACCCTATAGGAAAAGAATTTAGTCACAGAAGATGAAATGAAAGATAGAGGAAAAGAGATAACTCGAATGAACCAGGATTGTAGGTAAGAAAACTGGAAGTTATAGGAAATATTATGTACTAAATCAACCTTGCAGAGTAAATTTTGAATTGATATTATAGAATGTGTCTGTTAGCATTGTATGTTCAGACAATGATTGAATGAATTTTATAAGGTGAATTTACGTAGGGGTTTTTTTTTTCCTTTTTTTTTCAAGTTTTGGTCAATTATTAGGTACTTTTCAGAGATAAAATTGTGCAACATAACTGATATGTAGAGATACTTTATGTAGTTGTTTACAAATCTGCAATACAATTTATGCTTAATGTAAATTTAATTATTGCTACTTTTATCACCAAACTTGTAGCCAGATATGGGCTGATGGGATGAAATACAAGAAACGACACACTGACAGGCTGAGGCGACTTGGAAAGAAAATCTTTGAACTACTAAATGAGATGTTAAAGGACCATACTCAAGAGTAGGTTCCAATGTAATGTAGAAATATTGAACTATATTTTATTTGTGACCATAAGCTCTTGCCTCAGACTCTCAAAGACCATATTAGAGTTTCTGTCATGTAATATGTTAAAGAGCTTTCTTGCCCCTCCATCTGGCAATGTGCCCTGCTCTAGACCCTGGATGTATTTTGGTCTACGTGTTTCTAAGAAGTACTGCAATTTCATGGCATCAATTGCAGTCAAAGAACTTGGACATCTTGCTTTCTCCTCACTTTTACAGGTTTCTTTTACAAGTGTACCAGTTATGTGTACATTGTGGTATGGATTCCAGAAATCCATGATATTTGTTTGAATTATGCAGTAAGTTTATGAGATCTTGAAAGGATTTTGGCTTTTTGAAATTAAAGTTTGGCCATATGTTTTCTTTTCAGAGCGAGTGATGACAAGAGTGAAAGCAGTAGTTCTCATGTCAGTCAACCAATTGACAAGCTTGCTCTTCTCAAACCCAAAGTAACAAAGACTGAACAACTCATGTCAGGTTGTATATCATTATCTTTTTGTGATGTCTGCGTGTTTGCTCCCCCTATCTCTTTCTCTCTCTCCCCGTGTTCAGACACAAAAAATTTGTTGTATGGCTATACCACAATGGTATAGTTATACCGAAATTGTATAGCTATACGATGGATTGTGTGTCTGAACACTGACTAACGAAACAACATATAAAGAAACATTGTATAATGAAACTAGGGTCTGAGCATCGTTTAGAACTACAACTCAATAAACAATCATGGCCTCTGTGTGTCTGAACGTATGGGGACTATAGATCGGTATAAGTGGGTGGGGCTTAACGTGAGCATGGTCGAAGGAGACATGACCTTGCCATGGCAACATGCGCAGAAGAAAAATGTACATCTTTACGATGTTTCTTCTGAGAGGTCGGGATGTGTGTCTGAATGGTCAGTAGGCTATACGATGAAAATTTTATACCATGTTTTTTTTTATCGAGTTTCGGGATAAACGTTTTGTGTCTGAACAGGGGTCTTTCTATTCCTCTGCATCTAAATTATATATTTATTTTGCTAATTTTGCATTTTCTCAACTCTCTTTTCACCTGTTGCCCTCTCTCTTTCTCTTTTTCTCTCTTTCATCATTGACAATGAAAGTGTTTATCTTTACAGCTAGCTGTTTTCCCTTCCTTGCTATAGTAGCATTTTACTTCTTCCGATAGTATTAACAATAAATTTCAAAATAATGCTATTTGTACATTTTACTTGTAACAGATAAATTATTGCTGCTTCGGATTATCAACTGCTATCTAGTTATTTCATTTGTTTCTTCATGAATCTTCCTGACCTCATTCAGCACGCTTTCCATCCAACCTAACCTTTTTGGTAATATCTCCCATTCTAGATGAGCAGACTCTGAAAGAAATTGAGAACTGGAAGAGTGCTGCCAAGGATGTAGAGAACTCACTTGAAGCAGCATGCAAGATGGCTAGGACAGACAATGATCGTACAGGTACTGTAGCGCTCTTCTTCTTGTTATGGATTTTTTTTTGCAAATTTTTGTAGTCCTTTATGAATCAGGTATTATCTTGGACAGCTGCAGTAATTTATATCTCTTATCTGACACATTAATCCATACAATATATTGTAACTTAGCCTTCTTAGAGAGATATCAGAAATAAAGGAAGGTAAATACTTTTTATTACATTTTCCTTCACCTGTCATCTGCATGAGCAGATTTCATATGTAGGTGAATCGTGCATTAGTTTTAACTTGAAATTATCATTGATCACTATTGTCAATGTTTCATTTTTATCAGTACTTACTACTCCCCCTCTTGTTGAAAAATTATTCATTATAAAAAAAGAATATATATTCAAATGTGTTGTGATACATCAAGTTAGTAATTTTTTTTGTTTTTTATTTGTAATTATTTTCATACCATCCATATCCATAAGATATATGCCCATGCATCAACCAGTGTAGTCCAATGTGAGCAACTGTACTACAAGTTCTGTATACTACTCCCCATGACAATGGATCCTTCCTTTGTTACATGTTCCTATAGTGTGTGGTGAGGATAAGCCATCTGCTGATCAGAAGGTGTTGCCATCTTTTGTTTGTATAATCCCTATAAAACTAATCCCTATAAAACCTCAGCATCTCTTAACATCACTCAGAAAATATTTCTGTCACAAGAACCCTCAAGGATTGTGTCTTTGTTTACTCTCAAAAGATCCTAACACCCAACATTTGTCATTTGGTTTTGGTTTTTGACCCAAAGCTGTGAGGGTACCAGGTGGTTGTTGTAAAGAGCTGTAATGATAGAACTTGTAGGGGGAGGAGGGGGGGGGGGCAGTCCAACATATTGCTGTACATACCAGAAAAGTTTGTGGAAACGGTAGTTTTTGCCACTTTCAGAATGTCATGCATGTTTAGGGTGTCAAATAGGCTTAAAAGCAAAGTTTGTTGAGGTTAAGGCATATTTTTGATGGATTTATACTCGTTAAAGTGGTAATTTTTCCAGAAAATGCATGGGAAAAATTTTTTAAAGGGTACAATTTTGACTTATAAAATTTTTCAGGGTGGTTTTGAAAAACCTGTTGTCACCCATAAGTATAATATGGATGACTGTTCCACACTCCCCACCCCCACCCTGCATCATGAGGAAATACCACAATACTACTTAGGATTAAACTTTACTAGGCCAATTATCCTTTAATAGGTAAGAGAGCTTTTGTCTTCTGTATGATTTTAATATACCGGTACTCTTGAGTAGACTATTTCATTATTAGAATCACAATGGCTCACTTCTATACAAAGCTTTTAAAATTCTTAAAAAGAAGATATGTGAAACTTCAAGCAAAAAGAAGAAAACAAATTTGTTCTCCTCTCTTAAAACATATTTGCTGCATAGCCATGAGTAATGCCTTGAAGAAGTTCAACTTTATGATGTTAGCTATGGAGCGGAGAAACCAAGAAAACAGTCAGCTTGGTCAAGAGATCTTAGAATGTGAGGTGAGATCTAACCTCAGTGCAGTGTTACCTTACCAAACTGTCATTGGCATTTCCGGAAAAGTTGATATATTTTTTTGAAACAGAGATTGCCACAACTTTTTACTGTTAAATTTGTGTAAGCTACATATAGTAATGTAATTTTTTTTTTCAAATTTGGAGTATTTTTATTAATTAAGAAAACTATATCACATTCCATGAAACTATCTCCCGCTGTATAATGTGTTTCTTAAAAAAGGAAACCCAACTTTTGCCATCAAGTACTCAAGCAATTATCATGTCCTGATAACTTTTTATAATTCATGTCACAGATCAATTCTTCCTCTTTCATATGATAGCAAATATGCCATAATATTGCCATGTATGAGTGAATATAAATGGTTTTAATTAAGTCATGTTAAAAGTAGTTTGTACACATAAGTCATGAATATGAGCCATGAGTTTAGGTATATACTATAGGCTTTAGATTATTACAAATGATTCAAATGAAAAAAGAAAAAAAAAAGCGATACAGGGTGTCTAAAGGTTTGTCATCCAGCTAATCAAGTCTGGAATTGGTAATTATGCAAACCTTTTCAATTGAACAGAACAATCCTTCCACCAATTTTGTGTGTATTGTTTTATGCCAATTGGCAGGGGTGGCAAATAAGTGCCTGCCAACTGGCATTCTTGGCAAATGAAAAGTTAATGGAAGTAGTTTTCTCTAAAAGTATGCCACCTGCATTGAGGATGACAGTGAAGAGTTCAGCTCTAGACTAATCCTGTTAACCCATTCGTGACAGAGGGTCCACATTATGTGGTTTGGTTTAATAACTTTTGATGCAGAGCTCTAAAAACCATACCAAACACATGAGCAGAAAGAGCAAAAAATTCTACACTTACTGTGCCCATTTTCGTTGCATCAATATTTGTTGTTTGATGCTGAATTTTTTTTAAAGGAAAATAAGCATTAAAATACTTAAATTGGCAATACGATGAAAATGTTAAATTAACATTTTTTCCCTGCAAATTGGCAACTTTATGACTTCTCATCATAATTTCTGTCAATTTATATTCATTTCAAATACGTGATGTTTTATAAGAAAAATGTAGCAATAAAATAAAAATGTTGGTGTTGCCAATTTGAAGAATAAAAGCTGATCAAATTAGGCTTTGAATAATTCCTGTCACGAATGGGTTAACCCATTGAATACTGAGCCAGAGATATCTCTGGTTGGGGTCTATGGAAAATGTGTGTTATACCCAAATCAGATCATGCTCAGTGGGTTAAATGTTTAATCATGTATGTTTTATCCACCAGATGAAGATCAACCATGTTTCCAGGCAGAATGAAAAACTTGAAATGGATTCCAAGAAGAAGACTCAAAGGATGGAACAAATTGAAAATGTCATGAACAAAAACAATGAAAACTTGGTAAGTTTAAATGGTTGAACAAATTTGTTAATGCTTGAGTTCATGCTACAATGTACCTGAATAGGTATCATTCCATTACTCCAGTATGCTACCATAGTGCCTACAGTTTTAAGCCCTGTCTGAAGGACTTGCTGCTTTGGCTGTAAAAGATTTAAACTGGAGATGTTTTGTTAGACTCTGCCTCAGAACTTAGTCTAATGTAGCTGAATGGAATTGCTAGTAAGCCCCGTAAATTGCCGTTGCATGTTTCCTGTATTGTTGGATTATAATATATTTTACCTTGAAATTTTTTCCTCTTTAGTTGACATTGTATTTTTTTTTCTTAGACTGATCT
>CM057160.1:7527030-7559530 GCA_029962745.1 Echinometra lucunter
ATATATTCTTTTGCTGACATCTGAATTTGTTTACCAATCCCGTAAAAATTCAATGTTGGTTGTCATTTTGAATGCGAATGCATTTCATTTCGTACCATTGCCGTTTCCTTCTCCGTAAGCAAACGATCGATTTAGACAAGGCGCGCTTTGCAATTCATAAAACCAAACTTATTCGCATGAAACGTATGAATTTCCAGCTGCATCAGCACCCGAACGTGTTCGAAGCGTTCGCTTACAGTGCGTATGTACTGAAAATGAAGAAGAAGAAGAAGAAGAAGAAGAAGAAGAAGAAGAAGAAGAAGAAGAAGAAGAAGAAGAAGAAGAAGAAGAAGAAGAAGAAGAAGAAGAAGAAGAAGAAGGAGAAGGAGGAGGAGGAGGAGGAGGAGAAGGAGCAAGGAGGAGGATGAAGAAGAAGAAGAAGAATAAGAAGAGAAAAGAAGAAGAAGAAGAAGAAGAAGAAGAAGAAGAAATAGAAAAGGAAGAAGGCGACGACGAAGCAGATGATGAAAAAGACGACGAAGAAAACGAGAGAGAAACTGAAGAAGGGGGGGGGGGGGGGAGCCAGACTCAAGTGTCAACATGCACACTGATGGAAGAATGTAATGGAATATTAAATGAAACCTGCTTCTTCAGTCCGTATTTCTGTATTTTGATCCCTGCTACTGCTGTGCACCCCAGCTCCATCCAACCTTCTCTTCTTTTTTTCTCTCCCCCTTCCCTTTCCCCTTTCTCTCCCCTTCTCTCTTCTGCTCCCTCTAGCTATCTTTGTGACTCTCTCACCCCACTCCATCAATATGCTTACCTTCCCTTTAACACATACACTTGAATGCACATGCTCATCACCTCGACCCCCCCCCTTTTCCCTCCAGTCGATATAGTCATATACCTTAATACCGTAAAATGCACCTATAACCTTGCATATAAACATTTTGCCATCAACCTGTTGAATAGTATGTGCTATACCAAAATTTAATCATGCTCAACGGGTTGAGACAATTAAATCAAGGTTGATGTCCTGCTCATGTTTGCTATGAAAAACAAACAAACAAAAACAACATAAACACAATCCTCATTGTATAAGCTGACAAAAAGTTTTATCAAGGATACCATCAAATAGTACAAAACCTTGAGATGAAAAATAAACAATTCAAATTACATCATAATGAGCTTCGCCAATTTCACAATCTAGAAGAATGAAGAGCTGGAAGGAAAAATTACATTTCATCAAAAAGTTGCGTATATCAAATGAGTTAAAAATCAAAGAAAAAAAATTAAAAGGGTAAAAACAAACGAAAAGGAGAAAATAAGCCATATATACAATCTTACCCCATAGTCGGGGTATGTTCTGTAAAAAGAATTCTTCTGAACATACATTGACTATGGGGATTAGAAAATGTGTAACTTCCAAGAAAATTGAGAAAATGTGAAATTTCATGTACAAAGTGAATTGGAGAGCTGCTCGCATATGATGTCATCAGTGTTGCCACTTCGCAGAGCCGAGAGTAATTTACTAGAAAATGTAAATGAATGTAATTTTCTTATTCTTTGACCAATTTTGCTCATTTCTTTTTTAAAATGCTGTTCAAATTCATGTCCCTTTATTGAAACAGTGAAAATTCTGGGCTGGACTTTCCCTTTAATCCAATATCACGAGTTTATCCACAGACATGTACACAGTGGAAACTTATGAAGAGCTCTTACAGGAGATACCTGATATAACAAACTAATTTTGCTGGTCCTAGCTCTTATCTTCCTTTTTAAATCTTGATAGAACAAGATACCAGGAAGCATCTTGTAGTGATTTTTACCGACAACTGATATAAGCTACTGAAATCCTTCCATCTGATTGGATGAGAGCTAATTTGTCAGTAAAAATCACTGACAAGACCCTTCATGAAACTCCCCTGATGTAAAAAGATATTTTTCATAGCCTGAATGTATGTCCTTCTTATAACAAGTTTTTCAATGCACAAGGTTGAAAGAAGAGCTGCTCCTCAAATTTAAACAGAAAATAACAAAGCTTATAGCTAAGAATGTTGTTCATATAAAAACCTGAACAAACCAACTTAGTCTTGACTGAAAGCATCAAGGTTATTTTTTTAAATTAATTTCATTACAAAACACTTTTGATCACATCAAATATACATATCACACACCGAAGATAACATCACATATTATTCCTAATTACATGTACTGTATGTCCAATATCACTTTCAAAAACACTTCCGGATGAAGCAAATGTTACCAGAAAATACACGTAATATCATCACAATATTCTGGATCTATCATCTGCCATGTCTCAAAATGCTTTACAGAAGCATTATTACCCCAGTTATTGAATTCTAGGCTCGCCTGCTTATTGTTAGTTATGCACCTTCTCCACTACAAGGGGAACATTCCAATTGGGCACCCTTATACAGATTCTCACAATGCTCAACAGACCACACTGACATTCACATCCTACTGGGTGTCCATTCAACACCCCCCCCCGGGGGGGGGGGGGGGGGGGGGGTGTTAGGAGAACCAATATAGATAAAATGCCTTGGGGGAGGGGTAAAAGAGCCAATATAGATAAAATGCCTTGGTTAAAAGGAAATTCAAATACAGCTCATTACAATATTGTGAATGCCATGGAACAGTGTGTATACATGAACAAGGAGAGTGAGAATAATTAAGAACTTGTCTTTCTGATACATAATGGTGGCACAGTAATGCTGATTTCCTTTTCTAATTATAAAAATGTTAAAAAATTGCTAGGAATTAAAAAAAAACATAACAAAGTACAGGTGCAGATAAAAAGATAAAAGCCTGGAACATAAACTTGAAGAAAAGTTCCAGGTCGAAGTGTATTTCTTGTTTACTATACACACCTAAAAAATTTCAGTATTAAAGTACAGTAAGACAAGATACAATACATCTACAGTGGTAAACATTTAACAGCAATTCGTAGTATACCGGAACACAATGTAATATTACATATAACAGACAGAATCACTGCTACACCAAGGCAGATTCCATATAGAGGGATGCTGGTCATAGATGCCAGGCAAATGGAACATTCTAAGACAGCCGTTATTGTTCTGGGCCCCGTCTCATAAAACTTGTTATCATTAACAAACAACTGCCACTATTCAAAATTTGCTCTTGGCCAATCAGATGCAAGGATTTCGGTAGCTTATAACAGTTATTGCAACTTGTTACTGATAACAAGTTTTATGACACGGGGCCCTGGGTTAAAAAATATTTGGATACATCGGCATTCTAGTGATTTAAGTGAAGCAATCACCAAAAGAATTTTGTTCGGTCTGTTAGGGATTCCATGTCACTATATTATATTCAAACTAGGAGCTTTAAGTTTAAGGTAGTAGCCCATATTTGCAAGTGGCACCCAATCTGCACAAATATGTATTCAAATTGCTTTAAGCCACAGAAAAACACCTGTAAAGCTTTAGATCCCAGTACATTCCTGTTTAGGATTGAGAAGGACATATTCAACACAAATTTTCTTTTCTTTTCTTCGTTTTGTAAAGATGTCTTTCTGATGCTATAAGAGTAAAACCATTAATTTTTCACTTAAGAATATTGTTGTAAATTTGATAACATGATAGTTTTACATGAATATCTGTCATTTAAAATTGAAATTGGCTTCTTTCTCTTCAAATTCTGAAACAATGTTGTGCATATGTGAGCTACTACCTTTAAACTTCTACAAAGAGATATTACAAGTTCTTTTATACTTTAAATCAACACGGAAGCAACTAGTGCGGTAGACTCCTAGTTTGCAGGCACAAACCCTGGCGTGTCAAAACATGTTGCAGAGGTCTGATAAGGAGACTACAGCAGGTCAATTTGGATCGTGTACTATAGCTGCTTCAGACACAGACACTAGTAACATGGCCTAGGCTTCTTCTTCTTCTGGGTTCTCCTGTCTCCTTCAATCCTGAAGATTCTCGGTCTCTCAAGACCGAAATGTAATTTAGGAAAGTGTCAATTAGGGTCTGTGCCTGCAGACTAGTAGACTCCCACAGACATGAATTAATGGGTTTATGGAATCAAACAGCCATTCAATTCCATAGATGCCCTAATTGTGTGGTAGTATGTTATCCCTTATTTTCCATAAACTCCCTAGAATGGGTAAAGCTTTTCTTTTCTTTTCTTTTTTTTTTTTTTTGGGAGGGAGGGGAGGAGGGTATTTCACATGTAATTGTACACAAATCATTTTATCAGGTGATTGGCACATGTAAAGTTTAATACCAAGTACTTTCTTTTCACTGTTTTCATTATTTGCTGATACGAAGTATGTTCTAGTGATGATTACTCCGGTCTTTTCTAGTCCCAGATATAGAGTTTAGGGTTTGGGTTCCTATTTAGGCTTTAGGTTTAGGCTTCAGGATCAGGTATGGTGCCTGGAATACCGCTGAAGTTAGGATTTCAGTCGATGTGGGAAATTGAATGCAGAGCAGTTGGAGGAACATAATTTCTAAAATCATCTATCATTGTTATCATTAAAACTCATGATAATTGTTTGATGCATGTTGTTTCCTGACCATATTTTTTGTTACGTTGTTATTTACGGTGTTATCCTAATTACCTTACTATCTTGCATTCAGTTGTAATTCTAGAATATGTTTACTGTGCACCAAGGGTGCCAATTTTAGATGGATTTGTGCAATATATAAAATAAACTGAAAATCAATTTTCTCCTTCTTCTTCTCCTTTTAAAAGAATAATATAATAATTATAAGTGTATCATCATTATTTATCATCATCATTTTGTTCTTATTATCAACTGTAGTAGTAGTAATATCATTATTTACTATTCATACATATAATCAAATATCATTATTATTGTCATTTTAACACAGTAAGATTACATAAACAAAGTCTGACAGGAGCTAAAAAGATGACTCGAATCATTGTTGCCCCTCAGGCCTTCAGCTCTGACCCAGAGCAGAACAAGACTCACAAAACAGTACAATACATTACAATACATAAAACATTTACATCATTGTTGATTTTTATTACTCTTGACATACAATAGCAGAAGGGAATTCCCTCTTGTAGTAATTCTTGGGTTAATCATCCTTTTTGTTCTCTGCTGTTAGCTTTGTATCAATGGTATCCACACTGCCAGCTTTAACCCCCTGGCTCCCATTGCTCTGGACACTGCCGTAAGAAGAGCCTTTGGATGCCACTGTGACATTCATGATGGACTTGGTGTAGGTAAATACTGCAGTCAGAAGAGAGTAAAGAACAAAAGGGAGAGAGAGAGAGAGAGAGAGAGAGAGAGGGGACAAGGAAAGACCAGAGACAGGCAGAGAAATGGGGGGGGGGGGGGGGGGGGGGGGGGGGGGGGGGGGGCAGAGGGAGGAGAGGAAATCAGAGGAGAGGTAAAGCAAAAAAAAAAAAAAGATAGCATGAGAACCTAACCTTCGAGATGGAAGGACCAAATCAGGAGGGATACTGGTCTGTGCCTAATAGATGCTGAACACCAAGCCCTTGACAGACCAACATGGCAGAGGATCACTCACAGAGGGGCAGAAGGACACCCCGTCCTGCGCAAATAAGTCAGTAGGTACTTAGTAAGTCAGCATGAGAAACAAGTAGAGAAAGAAGTTTTTCTAGGAGGGTAAGCTTAACAGAGATTCCTTTGATATTTAAGTTACAATCGTAAGTTACAACCTACAGCTGGCAGAGGCATAGAAAGGAAAGTGTTCTCAGCATGAAAATTATTGTGTGCCCCCCTGTCCCCCACCCCCTGATTGACACCCATGATGTCTTCAGGTTTATTCAACAGTTGGCACTATACAGTATTACCTACATGTGGTGAAGGGATTAACGGGTAAGTATTCATGACTGAAGAGGGTTATTATGTGGACCCTTTCCAATACAGTGCAAATCCTTTTGCCTGTCATTTTCTATTACTGTGCTGACTGGCACATGTGGTATACCTGCTGGTGTGTCGATTTGCACTCAGGGCAAATGACAGGTTAAAGGAGAGTGAAACCCTGGGGAAAATCAATTTTAATGAAAAGAGAGGAAAGAGAGAAACAATTTTTATGAAAATTCCATCAAAAACAGTTTTGAAATGAGAAAGTTATGAAAGTTTGAAAAGTCTCAATGCACTTTCTATGGCGATCATCATACTGGCAATGTTGCTTCAAAATAGCAGCTTTAGAAGAGCAACTCTCAATATGTTTGTACACAAAATTTCATATTTTCTCCATTATCTCTGAAGATACCACTTGTATCTTTGTGAACTTAACACATGTTGTGTCAAATACATTTTCCCATTGTATATCTTTAGCTAGGAAGGAGACAAGCTGCATCTTCAGAGATAACTTTTTCATTTCTTAACCGTTTTTGATAGCACTTTTTGAAATTGCTTCTCTCTATCCTCTCTTTTATTGAAATTGATCTTTTACCCAGGATTTCATTCTTAATCCGCATAGACGGCACCAAGCACCACCTGGATGAGGAGAATTGACCCTCACAAGATGGTAACCAAGGCATAGTAGATCAGCGGAATTTCTAGGCCCAGAAACCAAAAGGCCATCACGTACTTGGGGGTGGGTGAGGGAAGCAAGAAGCGGTGTTAAGTACTAACCTGCACAGAGGGCTCCAAGCACCACCAGGATGAGGAAAGTTGACCCTGACAAGATGGTAACCAAGGCATAGTAGATCAGGGGAATGCCTAGGACCAGGGCACTGTTTCATAAAAGTTGTAAGCACTGACAAGTTGTCATTCCCTGACAATTTCAGTAAAATCCTTGGTTTTGATTGGCCGAGAAGCACTGGTCACTGACTGTTACTATGGTAATTTTCAGAGAATTACAACTTTCATGAAACGGTGCCCTGAAACCAAAAGGCCATCACATACTGGGGGATGGGTGAGGGAAGCAAGAAGCGGTGTTAAGTACTAACCTGCATAGAGGGCTCCAAGCACCACCAGGATGAGGAGAGTTGACCCTGACAAGAGGGTAACCAAGGCATAGTAGATCAGGGGAATTCCTAGCACCAGAAACCAAAAGGCCATCACATACTAGGGGATGGGTGAGGGAAGCAAGAAGCGGTGTTAAGTACTAACCTGCAAAGAGGGCTCCAAACACCACCAGGATGAGGAAAGTTGACCCTAACAAGATGGTAACCAAGGCATAGTAGATCAGGGGAATGCCTAGACCAGGGCACTGTTTTATGAAAGCTGTCAGCACTGACAAGTTGTCATTCCCTGACAATGTCAGTAAAATCCTTGGTTTTGATTGGCTGAGAAGCACTGGTCACTGACTGTTACTATGGTAATTTTCAGAGAATTACAACTTTCATGAAACGGTGCCCTGAAACCAAAAGGCCATCACATACTGGGGGATGGGTGAGGGAAGCAAGAAGCGGTGTTAAGTACTAACCTGCATAGAGGGCTCCAAGCACCACCAGGATGAGGAGAGTTGACCCTGACAAGAGGGTAACCAAGGCATAGTAGATCAGGGGAATTCCTAGCACCAGAAACCAAAAGGCCATCACATACTAGGGGATGGGTGAGGGAAGCAAGAAGCGGTGTTAAGTACTAACCTGCAAAGAGGGCTCCAAACACCACCAGGATGAGGAAAGTTGACCCTAACAAGATGGTAACCAAGGCATAGTAGATCAGGGGAATGCCTAGGACCAGGGCACTGTTTTATGAAAGCTGTCAGCACTGACAAGTTGTCATTCCCTGACAATGTCAGTAAAATCCTTGGTTTTGATTGGCTGAGAAGCACTGGTTACTGACTGTTACTATGGTAATTTTCAGAATGACAACTTTCATGAAACGGTGCCCTGAAACCAAAAGGCCATCACATACTAGGGGATGGGTGAGGGAAGCAAGAAGCGGTGTTAAGTACTAACCTGCATAGAGGGCTCCAAGCACCACCAGGATGAGGAGAGTTGACCCTGACAAGAGGGTAACAAAGGCATAGTAGATCAGGGGAATTCCTAGCACCAGAAACCAAAAGGCCATCACATACTAGGGGATGGGTGAGGGAAGCAAGAAGTGGTGTTAAGTACTAACCTGCATAGAGGGCTCCAAGCACTACCAGGATGAGGAGAGTTGACCCTGACAAGAGGGTAACCAAGGCATAGTAGATCAGGGGAATTCCTAGCACCAGAAGCCAAAAGGCCATCACATACTTGGGGGTGGGTGAGGGGGGCAAGAAGCGGTGTCTCCTCTCTGAATCGTAGCCTTCAAAGGTGTTGTGGTCCAGGAAGTACTGGAAGGTCTCATCCTGATGATAAAAAAATCAAGGCTTGGAGTGACAGTGGCAGAGTTTACGCAAATCAATCAGTTTGAGATCAAATCCTGCATTTTAACTTTTCAAAGAATATTCGAAAATAATCAAGACAAACAATACAATGAAACTTGTATTTCAAAATGCTTCAGCAAAATACATGTACTTGTATCGTTACCCTTGAATCTATTTTCTGGCTAAGAACACACAGATGGTAGAAAATAGTCATTATCTTTGAAAAAGCACCCCAGACAAATGTACAGTATATTTCTAACAATCTCTGACTCATCAAAGATAATAGCTGCAAAAAGAACATGATACCTGGTACTGTATTGACCATTTCAAGTAAAGTAAGTGAGTGGTCAGAAAATTAAAGAAAAGCAGGTCATGCCTCCATCTATTCATAAAACATTTCATATTCCACATACTAAGAATCTTTCTGTAGGATTGGTCAAAAGTCAATCACGTGACAAAGCCTAGTTTTGCCAATCGATCGTCCAAGAATAAAAGTTCATTGCACTCGGTGGTAATAGTAGTTTTGTGTTTCCGATCTCTTCAGTTCCAGAGTCACAATGCGTAATTAATAGTCTTGAGTAGGCCCGAAAAGAAAGTGCATAGCACTCTATGAATTTGGACTATCAATTGCCTATCAGTCACTTGGCTGTCAGCGCGGCAATTACAAATTTACTTCACGTTAATGTTGCGTATGCATATGTAGCCTGCTTTGTCTACCAAAACCATATTCTGTAGAGAAGTAAACATTATTTTTCTTAATTTCCTTGTACAGAGGAAAATATCCTTTACTTTCTATACAGTTAAATGGTTTCAGATGTGGAATATAAGGCAAATATCATGGAATCAAATATAAGGCAAATATTTGGGCAGTCAAGCTGCCCGAAACGTCGAGCCTTCTCTCCTTCTCCGCCCGCCACATGTATTCTTACCTCTCGCCGACTCGAGCCTCCTCATCTCTTCACCAACTCAATCCTCTCACCTCTTCTGGTTTACAGTCCTTTTTAGGACTTCACCCAGTCTTCGAAAGATACTCTGCCCTCCAACTTTCCTACTTTCTCGCCTCTCCATTTCACCTCCATCTCTATCCACTCTATCTATAGTCCCTTAGGACTTACCACATGGTGAACCGTAAACCCTTTCTACGAAGGCAAATATTCAACTTTTGGTTTCAGGTGACAAGAAAAATGATCACTTCCGCGGCAATCTGAATGGCTACAGTATCTAGATAGCTGCATCCAGATCACCTTGAAAGCGATAGTTTGTCCCATCACCTTCACCATCAATGATTATTTGCTTTCTACTATGTGGTAAGTCCTAAGGGACTATCGATAAAGTGGATAGAGATGGAGGTGAAATATAGAGGCGAGAAAGTAGGAAAGTTGGAGGGCAGAGTATCTTTCGAGAACTGGGTGAAGTCCTAAAAAGGACTGTAAACCAGAAGAGGTGAGAGGATTGAGTAGGTGAAGAGATGAGGAGGCTTGAGTCGGCGAGAGGTAAGAAGACTTGAGAGAAGACTCGACATTCCGGGCAGCTTGACTGTCCGTCTTCTTCACCTCCATCTCTATGCACTTTATCTATAGTCCCTTAGGACTTACCACATGGTGAACCGTAAACCCTTTCTACGAATATCCGTACCACCATGCAAACCTTAAAGTGATTACACAATGGCAAAAAATATTTTGATATATGATCAAGAATATAATTCTAAGAAACATTACATTAGAAATATGATGATTTTCAATCGAAATCAATGCATTTTGGCTAATTTTATCATAAAAAAGTCAAGAGCTGACCTCAACAAATTTGAGGATGAGGTATGACGTAAAAGTGGTACCCAGCTTCGCGCATTGCAGTTGTGCTGCGCGCTAGACTGTACAATATGTATTATACCTTGCGCGCATTTTGCTATAAGTGCGCGACAAGGTACCCACTTTGACGTCATTTTGACGTAAAAGTGGGTACCCAGTTGAAACTGGGTCACAGCTGAGGGGTCAAAAATATCCTGAAATCTTACCACATTTGGGGGTTTCCTTGGCAACACGACTTTTAAAAAAACTTTAGGCAGATGATTTTCTGCTAACAAAATCATGCTCTTTCAAATGAGCTAACATTGTTTCAGCATTGGGTACCCCCTTTCAAACATCATCATTTGCTTACTACTATATTCATTTGTAGGCCATCAATTTTCTGTACCTTTCTCCTGTACAATTCATGACAATATTCTGCTGTTTCCTCTTCTGTATCAGTTGGTACCTCATCAAGGGGTAATACTCTAAGGAAGGAGGACCAAAAAGAAATGTGTGAAATGGAGGGAGAGACAAGTACACAAAACAAAAAAGAAAAAAGAAAATGAGAGGAAAAGGAAAAAAGGAAACAGATCATAGCCAAATACATGGTTTAGAAATTTACAGGGTTTGTTTTTCATTATGACATCAGATGGATGTATAAGGATGTAAATCTATGTGCTGAATGTCATCACAATTTAGAAAACCACAAAAACTCCTGCTAAAAAGTGCTCTAGTGAAAATAATAACAATACCAAGTTCATACAAGCCTACATGAGGCTGTCATGACGGAAATGGAGCGAGCCTGTCTGTTCACCAAAATTATTACTTGTCCAAAATTATCTTGTAAGGGATGAAGATATAATTAGATACATTATGTTAACATGAAATCAGTTGACTAATCTTACCCTTTTAAGGATAAACTAATACCCCTTTCAATAAATCCCACGTATAAACCAGGTCCATTTTGAATTACTAATCGGTGCAGACAAAAATAGTCTGCACTATTTTAGAGCTGCTTTCATCAGCACCAGGAGCGGACCAAGTGCAGACCAAAGAAATACTGAACGAGCAGCAGCAATGTCTGCCCTAAATATCCTTGCACAGCCAAAGGTCACCCTTCTCAGCGCAAAATTGTGAGCTCTCCACTCTGAACAGAAGATGACATCCCATATATGTGGGCGTGTCCAGTTACCATGACAGTTACTCCTTTTTTGACTGATTTACTGAAAGTGTCCTTGTAACAGAAGAGTGGATCACTGCGAACTACTGAACGCATATTTACTGCCCGGTGCAGACGAAAAGCGGCATAATTATTGAAAACAGCATAAAGCTCTTCCTGGAGACAAGTAACCATGCACTCACCTTCCATAAACATGGTATTCAAACTTCTTTCCGCAGAGGAGGTCATATAAAGAAGATTTAACACCATCTTTGTATGCTATCGTTGCATCGATAATATGAGAAACTAGACGGGATACAGAAAAGAGAGAGAGAGAGAGCATTGCAATGCAAAATGTTCCATGTCTTCTACAGTTTCCACATAGACAAATCTTTAAGCAGAGCAAAGTCACTAGGTCCCTTTCTTCAAGTATGTAGTAATACTAGGAAAAAAAAGCACATTACAGAGTTTTTCTTGAAGGTAAAATCAATCTTCTTTTTTTTTTTCTTCTTCATATTGGCAACAATTAATTTTATCTTCCCACTCCTACATAGTTTGAAAAAAAAAATAACACAACATAAAACAATTTGAATGAAACTTGCAGTTTACAAAATTGCCCAGTTTGTCTACGAAAAACAGTGATTATATATTTTACACTGTGCTGTCAATTTGAAGAGTTTCATAGTTACTTACAGTTGAACTGCTCTTATTCTACAACACACTGCACTGGAAATGGGACTCACAGTAATTTTTCAGTGAACTTTTCTTGAATACTGTATAATTTTGTATAATATGCAATTCCTAGCTTTAGCAAAGAGTGTCACTAAAAGGACACACAGACTGTACTGTTAGGGACAACACTGGAAAATATTAAGGAAAACTGAACATTATCAGGTAGAGAGGTTCAAAATAACACCAACGGATTTGAAAAAAACAAACAGCATAAGATGCCTAAAGGCTCATTCAAGCAAAAATTCCTAGCTTCAGCAAGAGTGTCACTAAAAGGACACACAGACTGTACTGTTAGGGACAACATTGGAAAATATTAAGGAAAACTCAACATTATCAGGTAGAGAGGTTCAAAATAACATCAATGGATTGAAAAAAAATAACAAACATTAGCCAAAATAATAAAATAAAATACATTCAAGATAACAGGGACATGAGGCCCTTGGAATTCTCTTACATACAAATTGAAAGTTTCAAACTGAAGTATACATGTTAATGAGGGTGCGGGTGCAGTGCATCAGTCGGAGTCATGACAGTGAAACTATAAATTAAAGCCCACTGCACACTATATGATCCGTCGGCAATACGATTTTGGAAAAAATTTGTTATAGCATTTGATATGAACTTTCAAACATGTAGAATCTTTATGATCGAGGTTCTGAATAGTTGTATAATACTAAAATCGAAATTACGGGTTATTGCAAGCCTCCCTGTAGGAATAAAAGCAAATTCAATCGATCGGTTATGATTTGAAGCCGATTTGGCCTTTATTCCAACCACAAGGCATGGAGTTAACCAAAATTTTGATTTTCGTATTCCTATCATTATTCCAAACTTCAAATACGATAATTTTACTTGTTTAAACTTTCATATTTAATGCAAAATGTCATTTGTTGGAAAAATTGGGTCGCAGTCGGATCATATAGTGTGCGGTGGGCTTAAGAGAAACAAACAAAGATATAATTAAACTCACCTTTTCCCTTGTATGTTTGCACACAGAGGTTAAACCCTTTTGTTCTTGGCATAAGGTGATGTTTTAAGCCAGGGAGTCCTTTAGCTTTGGCAAATTCCTGACTCTTCCTGTACTTCTCCTCGGTGAATCGTGTTCCCTCACAGAAAATCAATGTCTGTGCACAGAAAACAAAGACACGCATAAGATGCCTGGAGGCTCATTCAAGCAAGAGGCTGTAACTACTTCTACAGAGGGAACAACTGTAGCAGTATTAATGGAAACAAGCAAAACACAATGTATACCTCTGTTTCTCAAAAAACACAAACTGTGAGCTTGCATAGGGGCCCAATGTTGAACATAACCATGTTTTTTTTGTCCCCCCCCCCGAAAAAGACTTCTGCAAGTCTTCTTGTCAGTCAAAATGTGTAACGTGATGTTTGTACTTTAAGACTACACTTGCATAGGGGCCCAATGTTGAACATAACCATGTTTTTTTTGTCCCCCCCCCCCCCCCCGAAAAAAAGACTTCTGCAAGTCTTCTTGTCAGTCAAAATGTGTAACATGATGTTTGTACTTTAAGACTACACTAGGCCCTGTACCTGCCTACACTCTTTTCCTGATACAATATCTAACACAGTCAGAAACTGGCAATAGAAGGTTCTACTCACAACCTTTATAGCATTGCATTTAAGAGCTAATAAAAAAAGAAGCAGCTTTCTTACATAGAAGTTCAATTCCTTCTCATTTTTAATAGGACCCCCCATGACAAGGATACAACAGTTGCTACTTCAATTTCATGTCAAAAAAATTTTCATGCCAAAATTTTGTTGTATAATTTAAAGAAAACTGTACATGTATGCAACTTTAAATATCACAAAAAAAGTGCTATCTCGAGTACCACTAGAATTGACTTGACATACATTTCAGACAATCTAATAATTGTTTCCTTCTTATCAGGGGTGGAATGGATAGATATGGGGTCAGACCAAAGTTCTCTCTCCTCATATTTCTTTTTACAGTATTTGCAATGGATGCACTGTAGACTAAAGATACATGTATATAGTAGGCCTGTACTTTTAATCAAACTACATGCCTATGAACAAATGCTGTACAATCCAGAGTATGAGATTACTGTTAACTCTAGAGCTAGAAAAAAAAAAACAACTTTGAATTTCTGATATTTCATCCAACTTAAGCCTGCTGAAAAAGATTTTGTCCGTCTGTGATATGGTTCTGGGAAAATTTGTTGTAGCAATTGATATTAACATTCAAATATGTAATATTGTAATAAACAATTTTCTGAATAATCATATGAATGTTAGAATTGTAATTCCATGCTATACTGCTCCTTCTTCTATGAGAAAACGCAGAATTAATGACTTAATTGGTATTTATACTTTAGGTGTTTCCACAAACATAAAAGACAACATCATATTCATTTTCAGAAACCACCCCTGTTCTTTATGGAAAAGGACATTTTGGCACTAGGTACCACTAGCTTACAATGACTTTTCTATGATTTTGTGCACTATTCTCTATTTCCCCACCTTCCTTTCAAAAATGATGAATATTAAACCAATTTTCATAATACTGATATAATGCAGTATATAGTTTCTGTGTTAATGAGGATGCCTTTAACCCATTCATGACAGAGGGTCCACATTTTGTGGTTTGGCCCAATAACTTTTGATGCAAATCCCTAAAAATCATACCAAATACATGAGCAGAAAGAGCAAAAAACTCTACACAAACTGTGCCCATTTTGGTTGCATCAATATTCGTTGTTTGATGCTGAAAATTTTTAAAAGGAAAATAAGCATTAAACTCCTTAAATTGGCAATGTGACATCACCGTTTTTCCCTGCAAATTGGCAACTTTTTGACTTCTCATCATAATTTCTGTCAATTTATATTCATTTCAGATACATGATGTTTCATAAGAAAAATGTAGCAATAAAATAAAAAGGTTGGTGTTGCCAATTTGAAGAATAAAAGCTGATTAAATTAGGCTTTAAATAATTCCTGTCACGAATGGGTTAATCAAACTACATGCCTATGAACAAATGCTGTACAATCCAGAGTATGAGATTACTGTTAACTCTAGAGCTAGAAAAAAAAAACAACTTTGAATTTCTGATATTTCATCCAACTTAAGCCTGCTGAAAAAGATTTTGTCCGTCTGTGATATGGTTCTGGGAAAATTTGTTGTAGCAATTGATATTAACATTCAAATATGTAATATTGTAATAAACAATTTTCTGAATAATCATATGAATGTTAGAATTGTAATTCCATGCTATACTGCTCCTTCAATGAGAAAACACAAAATTAATGACTTAATCAGTATTTATATTTAAGGTGTTTCCACAAACATAAAAGACAACATCATATTCATTTTCAGAAACCACCCCTGTTCTTTATGGAAAAGGACATTTTGGCACTCACACTAAACATTAACCCATAGAGGTACAGTGTCACCTTTAGGAGACACTTTTGCAGTATCTGTTGGGCAGTACATATCATACATGAGCAAAGAGAGAAAAATGCACTGACAAATTTGAGCCCATTTCCATCGCTGTATGGTGTGGCGTTCTCGAATAAGAGCAGTTTAAGTGTAACTAATCATTAAACTCTTTAAATTGGCAATGCAGCAAATAATATATAATCACTATTTCTGTGTTCGAATTGACAATTTCTGATTCAATTTTACAATTATATTTCATTTTGGTTTATGTTATATCCATATTTATTTTTTCAAGCTACGTAAACGTGGAAAAATATAATTTGTGTTGCCAATTTGAGGATTGAAAATGATTAATTTAGATCTCAAGAAAGCTCTGTACTGCTATGGGTTAACAAAGAAATTTAGGTACCACTAGCTTACAATGACTTTTCTATGATTTTGTGCACTATTCTCTATTTCCCCACCTTCCTTTCAAAAATGATGAATAACCAATTTTCATAATACTGATATAATGCAGTGCATAATTTCTGTGTTAATGAGGATGCCTTTAAAAAAAAAAAAAAAAAAAAAACAACCTTATCATTTCTTTAAAATGAATAATGACTGGTCAGACCCTAGCCACAATGTCAGGATTTTCAGCTAATGGTTAACCCTTCTGCTATCCTACTTTCAACAAACACAAGCATACTGACATTGTTATAATTATCACTGAATTTTGACCTGGCACTTAGATGAATACCACCATATTCTCTTCTGAGTAAATATTTAAACCTCAAATATTCATTCATGATACCTTGATACTTACACACAGGACTTTGTTTACATTTAAAAGAATCTACAAGCTCGACCCTGACCTCCTATAAGGAATCACCTTTTCTTTTTTGAAAATGACTTTCACATTCAAAATGTAATAGCAAAGGTTAACTTTACTGAGACAGCAGATAGATCAAGGTTAAGATTGTTTGACATACATGTACATGTACATTCATCCCAGATTCTTTTCAAGGTTCTTTTCAACATTTTGGAAGCTATAATCATTATAAAGGCTAATGATTTTTTGATGCAAAACAGAAAAATGTATGTCTTTTGCTCCCCATATTTTCTTTTCTTCCCTTTCCTTGAGAGAGAAAAAATGTATAATTTTCAAACTCCACCTTATTATGTTGATATTTATTGTTATATGGGTATTACTACAGCATAACTTATGATCAATGTCTCTCACTGCAAACCTCGAAACAAAGGAATTATGTGAATTTTAAACAATCGCATTGCAGTAAATTTGTAATTCTGCCATGGTAATTAATTATATATAAGTATAAAAATAGCATTGCCAGTCTATAGCTGACAGTACAAGAAAATGAAACTAGAAGTGACAGAGGCAACATCAGCTTGAATTTATCATCAAAAGAAGGAATATAGTTTAACCTGTTGAACATGATATTATTCTGGTATAACACACGTTTTTCCATATAGACGCCCAACTCAGGTAATCTTGGGTTCAGTAGGGTTAAGGACATACTCAGCTCCAGAAAATTTTTAAAAGTATAATCCCTTTCTTTATCATATGGGGTTGTTCCACTGCCAGAGTGGAATTTAATTTTCCTATTTTGGAAAATTACAGTCTTTGTTAAAAATTAGATTGTTAAATAATACAATCTAAGCCATTCTAAAACTTAGGAGGCATTTTCTGAAATACTTACAACACAAGGATAGTGGAATGTTGTGATGTTTTCCAGGTGTTTTACAAGTGATGATTTGTCCTTTGCATAATTTCTGTTGACAAAGAGCTGTTCAGTGAGGTAGAAAGACCAGCCAAAGAAAGGCACATACTTAAGTTCATTCTTCATTAGACTCTTGGCCCCCTAAGGAAAATGAGAAAAACAGAGAAATTTGTTTGTTTTCATCATATCCACTGAGTTTCCACAGGCTATACAAATAATGCCCTTTAACTAGGCATTTTATCCACATCTGCCCTTCTCATCCAGGTGCTAAATGGGTACCCAGTAGGATGCGAAGTTTGGAGTGATTGGACTAGCATGTGTCCATCTGTAGTTTAGGCTACTACTGTACCTGGTATGCTTCCTGTGGAGTGGAAACCATACAGTGTTGAATACAGAATAGTTAAGTGGCCAAGTTAACCCTTATTGTGCCAGTTGCACATCCCCCTGTGACATTTTTACTGCAGAGGTGCTGGGTGTGCATGGGTGAGCATGCAATTATACGTGCATTGGGCAATGCCCTGCAGGCTGGTGTACGTGGTTTTGGCAGCTTAAAGGTAGGAGATCCCTTTGCAAAATCCTCGAAAATCCATACAACTTGGCAGGAGTTTAGGATATGCCCTTCTGATACTGTTTATTTAATCTTATGGTCATACAAAAATGAAACCGGCTACCATCCTTGAATAAGCAAGTCCTTTCGTTGTGCGCTATCCTTTCGTTGTGCGCTACCTCGAAAAAAAAATCCGCTAACATTTTCGGTCCGAAATAAGTACAGAATTATAAAAAATGTTAATTATTTAGTTAATTAGCCATGTACAATCCATTTTTCTTTCACAGAAGTTTTTAATAATCATTCTCTAATAATTGAACACATATTCACACATCTTAATATCTTAGAGCTGCAAATGGGATCTCCTACCTTTAAGGGTTAATAGCAAGAAACAAGCATTTAGATTAATAAGGGAATAAAGTGGTACGTGTAAATAAGAAACCAGCATTCCAGTTATCAACAGCAAAAAGTCACAATAACAAGGAAATGATACAAAATATCAATGGCATTGTTCTTAGAATTCCAGTATGTGTATTTCCTTACAATATTCCTTGGAAATACATGTACATGTTATGTAAGGGAATACTGCAACAATAAAAGGTCTTTAAGTATGGATCTACTATGCAAGTCAACTTTCATTTCCTTATTCTCCCATTCAAGAATGTAAACGTTGTAGCAATTCTGCATTGCAAGTACCTTGCGAAATCATTTGCAAAATCTGAGAAATAGCTGCTTCCTTAATTTAGTGCATAAGATGATGGATTTGCCACAAATAGCAACCCAATACGTAATCATACGTTCAGTATGCTGAACTGTGCATCAAGAAATACTATAATAAAGACAGGTTTGCAAGTTCAAAGAAAATATGCTTCAGTGCACAAAATATAAATGAAAGCATCCCAGAACTGAAATTGGTGCTAGGGAAGCAATTTGCAAGTCTTTAAACCATCCATATCTTGGCTTGAATCCAAGTCATGTCTCTATGACGTGCCCAATATCTAAGAAACTGTTTGCTTTGTAGTGCAATATCTACAATCATGAAGTGAGAGGTGTTGTAGTCAAGTGGTTTAAGGCACTGGACTGGCAACGTGAAGATTGTGGGTTCAATCCACGGCATGGCACTTCTGTCTTTGAGCAAGGCATTATATTATACAGCGTTCTAGCATACATTAAAATAATACATACATACATGATAATACATACATTGAAATCATATGACAGGCATCTTAATACCAATGTGTGCATGTGTGCTTTAAAAATAATTAATGAAGGCAAGTCTCATCACTCAAGAAAAAAGATTCAGTTGATTTGTCTACTCAAGTTTCTCATTCCATCCAGTTTTGAGGGGAAAATTATAAACAACCAAATCCAACAAACTCACCCTCAGGACATTACAACTCCCTGCTATTTGCCAAGAAACCAGTGACCCCCAACATCTTGCCTGGGACTCAGGATCACATATTTGTTTTAGTCATACCATTATTACTGTTGTTTTCCTTAAAGCCCATCGCATACTATATGATTCGTCTGCGATCCGATTTTGGAAAAATTTGTTATAGCATTTGATATGAACATTCAAACAAGTAACATCGTAATGATGAAAGTTCCGAATAGTAAATTTATATATACTAAAATCAAAATTCTGGGCTATTGAGAGCCTCCCTGTAGGAATAAAAGCGAATCAAAGTCCGAATCATAGTGACTTCATAGCAATCCTGCGATCGGCTACGATTTGAAGCCAATTTGGCCTTTACTCCGACCACAGAGCTTGCAGTTAACCAAAATTTCAATTTTAGTAAAATATTCCTATCATTATTCAGAACTTCAAATAAGATAATTTCACTTGTTTAAACTTTCATATTCAATCAAAACGCCAAAAATCGGGTCGCAGTTGGATCAATGTGCGGTGGGCTTAAAACAATGAAACCCGGAAAACTTACCCTTAGGACATTACACCTCTCAGCTATCTGCCAAGTAACCAGCCAGTCCACATCTTGCCGGTGATTGAGAATCAGAACTACATGCTCTTTACCGACCAGATCAATCTCTTCATCCTTTATGTACAAATGGACCTCGGAACCAGACCAGTAGTCTATCAGCCACAGCAGCTCTGTAACAACACAAAGAGCAAAAAAATAAGAAATTGATTCATCATTTTGTCTCTTTTTTTCAAATCTGGTAGAAGAATAATTGGTGAGACATCTTTAATGGTAATAAGCATAGCAACATCCCCCTTTTTATGGGGGACACACCACTGCAATTGAACATCTAAATTTTGACTGGTAGGTGTTTTTTTTTTTTCTATCAGATGCTAATGCCCAATCACCTACATATAATTCCTCCTTTAGTTTTTCCTTGATTTGCTTTGTTTGTTTCTTTGTTTTTCTTGCCCCCTGGATTAAAGTGATTACCTAATGGTAAAATATTTTTTGATATATGATTGAGAATAGAATTCTAAGAAGAATAGCAATAATAATTTGATGATTTTCAATCGAAATCAATGCATTTTGGCTAATTTTCGCATAAAAAGTCAAGAGTTGACCAAAAAATTTGAGTATGACGTATGACGTAAAAGTGGGTACCCAGCTTCGCGCATTGCAGTTGTGCTACGCGCTAGACTGTACAATATGTATTATACGTTGCGCGCATTTTGCTAGAATTGCACGACAAGGTACCCACTTTGACGTCATTTTGACGTCAAAGTGGGTACCCAGTTGAAACTGGGACACAGCTTAGGGGTAAAAAATATCCTGAAATCTTACCACATTTGGGAGTTTCCTTGGCAACACGACTTTTTAAAAAACTTTAGGCAGATGATTTTCTGCTAATAAAATCATGCTCTTTTAAATGAACTAACATTGTTTCAGCACTGGGTACCCCCTTTAAGAAAGAATATTAAGTACGGCTTTGATATCGCAAGAAAAATTACTGTACAAACTCAAACTTTTGGCCTAGAAAACGAAGCATATTTTGCCCACTCATCCCAAACTATGAGGCAATCATTACATTAGGTTGATTTTTATAGGTTCTACTACCCATATTCAGTGAACACTTTACAGGGTCCACCTAAAAAAAAATATCTAAATAAGAAAAATAAATCTAATTCTAACTATTCCATTTTGGGGAGTCAACTGGAAAATGGCAATATGAACCTTTATAATGCCTTATCACCTGATAAACATGTCAGCATTGAGCTTACCAGGCCACTACTATTAACATATTATCTTTTATTATTTTCATTACCAATAAAATCATTTACTATTATATTTTAGATCAGAGATTAATCCTTTAGTGATTGGTTTAAAGACCTTCACATGATCATTTTTGTATTTTCAGTTAATAGTATTTCAGAACGTCCGCATGAAGGTATACTATTTGGGAAATGATGTCAATTTAAAGGAGAAGTCCAGACGATTTCATTAAAAGTACACTATAAAGCTTAAAATTCAAGCTAACAGATAATGCTACTTTCATTTATCAAAGTGATTTCTGTGATTTTTAAATACCGATTAAGTGTTCGTTTTTTTACTCCGAATAATTGAATTTCCCACAGAAACCCAAATATGATCATTGGTCGCGTGACGTAGGCGATGCATTTGCAATGTGCATGCAGATTTATTCTCTGCACATTCTCTATGCAAAATGCCAAGATGTCAAGCTTTAGGGTGTACAAATCACACCAGTTCTGTTCCTAAGAGTAGTTTTTTGCAATCCCGAATCCCCTGACGGACAGGGAGAGGTGTGCCCGATGGATTAATATTAGTACGGACAAATTTGTATATTATTATTATCAATATTATCATTATCATTATTATTATTACTGTTACTTCTACTACTACACTACTACTACTACTACTACTACTACTACTACTACTACTACTACTACTATAACTATTCTTATCATTATTACCATTAAAACTATTATTAATAGTAGTATTATTATGATTGTCATTATTCTTATAATAATTATCATTCTTATTATAATATTCATCATTATTACGATTATCACTAATAGCATAAATAATTAAATATTTATCATAATTGTTATCATAAATTTGTGCTGCTTACCATGCCACATCATTTTGATGATAAGACCATTGGCCTCTCGGTACCATCTCTTGCTGAAAGGCCACAGCACCAGCGTAAAGCACTGACATGTCGTCACGATGAGGGCGCTGATCACGAAGATGCAGAAGAACCAAATGTGGACAAGGGTGGATTGCTTGATGGAAGATACAAAGTCCATTCTAGTAGAAGGTAAGGGTGGAGAAGTTAACTCTGAAAAGAAAAGAAAACAAAATGCAGAAAACTGCCATGCTAGTGATCAGCTTCAGAACATTAAATGGGTACCACTGCATGTTCTCATTATCTTGTTTATCAAAATAAATCCTTGCAATATTTAGGGTAGAGAAAAAGGATGCCAAAAAAGTTTCATCTAGTGTTTAATTACCTGGTATATAAAAATCGAAATTAAATTGATCAGAGAAGGCTCATGACCGATTCTTTATTGCCTTCTCATCTGGTTAATAGTTTCAGGACTTCACTCTTTTTCAAGAAAAATACTCCCCACTCTCTCTTATTCTCAGAAATATATATTTTTTTTTTACCCTGTAGACAGGACTATTTCCATCCCATTATTGGCAGGGGGGGGGGGGGAACCACTGCCATTGCAAGGTGGACACCATGCTTGTACACAAAAACGCGTAAAAAGGGTTGTTTTTCACCCCCAGGTGATGCTCGAGGGGGGGGGGGGGGGTTTACTTCCACATACATGTTCACTGTAGAGGGATGTGCCATCTAAATGGGTTGCTTTTTCACAAGAAATCCCTAAACATGGGTCCCATTTTCTACCAAAAAATCCCTAAACATGGGTTCACATTTTCAACAAAATCTCCAAACATGGGTGGTATCCCAAAATCCTGTGACTCGTGTATTTTTTCAATCCATTTGAGGTTTGAGGAAAGAAATATCTGACATCTCTGGTACACACGTAAACTACTGCATGCATCCATATCCTGGTACTGGTAGCTATATTTTTATCTGTGAGACTCCTGCATTGGCAGGGTCTCAAAATCTCATTCCGCTCATACCCAGAAATCTCTTTCCCATGCCTAAATCACAGCCTATCCCCATATACATCATGCACATGCCTGGCGATCTCACACAATGCCTGCCTAAAACCTCCCGCATTACTGGTCTTTGACCTTGGCGTCTCTGCAAAACTTTAAAAAAAAAAAAGATTTCAAAAAATGCAAGTATAATGAAAAGGCATCATCCAGCCACACAATGTCACTGAAGTCTGTGTAGACCTACTGTGTAGACCTACTGCAGTGTAACGTTAGCTGAGACGGCCCACCTCTTCTTGCGCGCGACTCGAGTCCACACGGGAGAGAAGCCGCCTGGATTGCGGAAAATGAGAACCCGAACCAGGGCAGGGAAGGGTCCAGAGATCCATTACACTCAAACATTATACACTTTACGAAATATTACCCTACCTTCTGTGCAAAATTTATAGGGAGATTCAAAGACATATCATTCACAAAAAGAAAAGAATATAATAAGTAAATAAATAAACAACATTTTTACTTTATTTTTTTACCTGGGCTGGGTCTTGAAACGGTTGTGTCGGCGCGGCGCCTTGCTTCGTTCACGTGTGATCGACTCTGTTTGTTGTATTGCGCCATCTAGGGCCCATAGATACCTATAAGTTCAGAGGTGTTGTGGCTCAGCACTTGGAAAAGTCTCCGGACTTGGAACCACAAGGTCCGGGGTTCGTATCCCTGCCGCGGCACTAATGTCCTTTGGCAAGATATGAATCTACATTTTCCACGTCTTTCGGATGATGACGTTAAAAGGTCGGACCGTGAGCGAGGTACCTGAATGGATTCATATATTCAGCATACAGGGGATCGAATACACTATTTATTGTATATTTCGATGGCGAAATCCCGGGGCGAAATAACACTTCTACCATGAAAAAAAGAGTAGGCCTAACGTTAGGCCTATATTTTTCCTCGCTCGCTGCGCTTGCTCGTTAGATAATTGTTAATCCTTTTTAAAGCAAACAAATTGGGCGCAGAGGTGACCAAATAAATAATTTATTTGATAATGAAATAACATGTCTTTTATTGCAAAGAAAGTTGTAATTTTCGGCTAGTTCGCTTCGCTCACTCACAAAATTAAAAAAAGGGGGGGGGGGGCGGGGTGGAGGTTGCCCCCCCCCCCCGAAAATTTGAATACTTAACTTCTTTTTTTTCTGAAAATAGTCGAAAAAAATCCACCAAATGTGTGTACCAGTTTATTCAATTTCAATTTGTTAAAAATGCAAAAGCCCCCTCATGACCAGCTCGGTCGTTTCGCTCCCTCGCTTTTGTAAAAAAAAATCTGCGTACAGCCAAGCTCGGTGCCCCCCCCCCCAATGCGTTGACCCACGGTACGCCACTGGAGATCCTATAGGATCTCTATGAGCTGACTCCAAATATAGCAGCAAACAAACGTCCAATGTGTTTAAGCTTTGGCCGCTTCACCTGCACTGTGAAACATAATTATTTGTGACAGTTTTAACAAGTGAATAAAGTAAATTGCGCCTTCTGGGTAGGAATGTAACGTGGGATGATGTTCATTATTTTCTTTGTGAGATTAATGGGAAATATAAGTTACAGGATTATATATAAAATGATTTAAGATCTTAGTGGAATGGCAGAATGGTAAATGGAAAGAAAAGGATATTCACGTTAATGTTTTGCATGTTGTCACTCAGTTTTGACTTCGTGTACGCATGATCGTTCGAAATTTCACGTAAAAAGGGGGGGGGGGTAGCCATGCTCGCAATTTTGAAAAAAAAATAGGTTGTTTTCATGAGCTTGTACTCGAAATTAAAAAAAGGGGTGTATTTGAGCTTGTAGACCTCTACTCGAAATTGAAAAAAGGGTTTTTTTTTCTGGTCGTTGTTTGCAATTTTCTGTTTTTGACTCGGACGTGAATTGAATTTGAAAGGGGTGGTTTAGTAAAAGTGTACATGGAATGCGAAAAATAGGGGTGCTTTGTAAAGGCCAGTTTGTAACCGTTTTGTGCCAAATAGGGGTAAAAATGGCTGAAAATGTACTTGAAACATGCACCGCGAAATAGAGGTCGAATTCTGGGTTGCCGAACGATCATGGTTACACCTTCGAATAGAGTGACAACACCAGGGTATAATTATATGCTAACACATTAACTAATTAAGTACTTCTTTTTAAAAGTTGTAAATTCCGCAGCGTACTTCCGATGAGAACTTTTATGAAAGGTCGAGAAATACATCGAATTTGTTCAACCTATTGCGTTCTCATGAGGACAACAATATTCATGCATTTTGTTCACGTGCATGCACCACGCTTATTGGAGTTGGGCGGGGCTTGATTGGAGAGGAATGTGCATATTAAAATGGCACGCTCGTGTGGAATGTATGTGGTCAGCTATACATACAAGCCAACCTAGTCACCTTCTTATAATAACCATTGTTTTGACAATGTTCACCCACTAACTTTTTTTTAACCGTACATGTATGAAAGTTGTATGATATTTTGCGCATTATCCATACAAATAAATCTATATTCTCATCTTTCGCTTGTACATCCTTTTCTTAAGTCCCCTTATAATTTGATTCTGCTCATAATTAGCCCATGCACGATTCCCCATTTAGGTAGGAAAAATATGAAAAGCACATGCAATAAATAATAAGTGAATACGTACGGCTCCTAGTGCAGTTATGTATAGGCCTATACCCTAGCTATTTAACGAAAAGCTAAAAAATTGATTTTCCTTGGCAGCTTCCCACCCTCTCTCATATAGTTAGTTTTTTCTATATATAGACCAATTTCACAACGCAAGAGGGCAGCAGACTGTTCGACACTCTGGTTCGACACAGTTCGACATACTGGGGTGGGCGCTCCAACTTTTATAGTACACAAGTCAATAGCGCGTTATGTACATTCGTTCGATTTTTTGTCTATTTTGACCAGTATATGCAGATTTATTTTAATATTTGCAATGAGAAATTATCAGGGAAGTTCAGGTCGCAGCTGTGCGGTGTTCAAATGCCACAAGGATTAGAGAAAGTTTAAAAATTGGGAGCTAACTGAGTGCGAAATTCACTCGCTTTTGACTCATGAAGCCTGTTTGTGTGAGAAGCCGTACTCCCTACACAGGTTTCCGTAAGCAATGTGAAGGAATTCGTCGCCAGTGGGTAAAAACATCAACAGAAGGGACTTTTAAGTCAAGAAACATTATCATTATGTACTTTGGCGTAAAATTTAATGAGTGAAAACTTGACTTTGTAAACAGGGTAAGATTTAGGGCTCCCGTTTACTACGGCTTCTATGCTGCAATCGAACTTTTACTGACAAAACTAAGTTGAAAAACCATCGAAATTACAAAAATACATAATACCTTCATCCGTCAGATATGACCATTGTCTTACCTCATCTACCCATGTATCCATGCTTTATTTTTATTGATCTAGAATAAAGTAAATGGAACAATATCGGGGCATATCTCATATCTTACGTTCATTTTGTAGACAGAGCCAATCGCGGTCAGCGCGCTTGCCCACAGCAGCAATGGCGTCGCCGATAGAGGGCCAAATACATAAACCGGCCGTGAAATTGGTCTATATGTAGAAACCTCGTATAACGGTGGAAGTAAATAGGCAGACTTTCCATCTGTTATTTTTAAACTTCATTTCACAACTTTATACAAGGTTGTCTGTTAACCCTCTCCCCCGAAAAAAAAAATAATCAAGTATAATGAACACCTTCCCTTTTCACATCGTTCAACACCGCTCGAAAACCCTATAACATTTCCTTTGGTTGTCTTTAATTGATCTTGTTTCATTTTGTTTTGTTTATATCTGTTATGTTTGGTTTTGATGTTTGCTTTATTGTTTTTGTCTTTTCCGGAAGATGCCAAGGAACTGATGCCAAAGCGTTACAATGCAGAGAAGTGGTCGTTTGCTTTCTGATATTTTTGGAGTCTGTTTACGAAAGAACAAAATACCGTTAGGCAATGCGCGCATACCAGAACGTTCTCCCCGCCAACACCATAATTGTTATTTCTGTTACATCAAATGGCCAAGACAAGGGCATTCAAGTAAACACATGTATACACGGTATGTTTACTGAGTATCAATATTTGAATATCTCGCGCTCCCCATAATTTCTATAATTCAATATTCGTACCTGTAACATGTTTACTTCAACATTTTCAATTCTGACATACCTCTGACATTTTTACCTCTGACATTTTTACCTGGCACCGATTAGGTTGCCTGTCGAAGATTTTCGTTATTTTCTTTTGAATCCGTACTTATCCAGCCGATCAGAATAAATTATAACTCGACTCCAGTACGTGATTTTGGGGTGTGGGGGAACAAACCCAAATTCGGTGGAAAATATTTTGTTTTTCCATATTTTTTATTACAGATTTAATTCAGAATGAATCATTACATACAATCAATGAATAGCCTATTTCTTATAAAGATTAAATATTAATATTCACGAATCCATTAGCAAAGAAAAATCATGGAATGAAAATTACTGTACATAAAGACGAATTTCTAACCCCTATCTTACATAATTAGTCATTTCTTGCTATGCGACGATGAATAAATTTGTATTGAAAATAATATTCTAATTTCGTATCTAATGAAACCCAATAAACAGTTTCAAATCTGTGCTGTCGCTGGATCAATGAACTGAAATCTATAATCAAGTCAGACCATTTTTCACATTGATTTGTAGCTGACACTTCCACACAAATCTTTTCAACAAACTTTGAATAGCTAGACTTGGTTCATGGGCGTAGGAAGCTTTTCTGAACTGGGGGGGGGGGGGGGGGGGGGCGCGCTGAAGCACACACCCTGAAAATTGCAATTTATAGGTGCATATCACGAGCGCGAAGCGCGAAGACTCTTGCAGGGGGGGGGGGGGGTGTTAAGACCTAGCCGGATCACTATTACTTTAATGGAATATTTAGGGGCCGCAAAGCGTCATAATAAAATATACCTTTTCCACGCAAGGGATTATTTGTCATCAAGATACCATGGGCCAGTAATATATCTAAATTATATACTTTGTCACCTCACTTACAGAATTAGTGTGCATTCCCAAACCCTCCTGTATCTATACGAGCGAGCGCAGCGAGCTACTACAAATAGCATATACTCCTTTTCTTGGTATAGGCATAGTCTGTCATCAAAATATATCATGGGCCTATAAAATATCTAAATTCAGATTATTTTGGTCATGCACCTCGCCTGCAGAATTGGTTTGCTTTCCGAAACCATCCTTTATCTGAGTATTATCCGAGCGAGCGCAGCGAGCGAGGAAAGAAATATTCATTTTTTCCATGCTATGATAGGGACAATTGTCATCAAAATACACCATGGACCTAACTCGCTTGCAGAATTGGACTGCTTTTCGAAATCATCCTGTATCTATAAGTATTATCCAAGCGAGCGCAGCGAGCGAGGAAAAATGACAGGGATAATTTGTCATCAAAATACACGATATCTGAATTATATATTTGGTCACCTCGCTTGCCGAATAGGTTTGCTGTCCTTATCCATCCTATATCTAAATAGTATACGAGCGAGCGCAGCGAGCGAGAAAAAGGTATTCTTTTCCGTGGTGTAGAAGTGTTATTTCGCATAGCAGATTAGATCTCTGAATAGTATACATTTCATCACTATATCGGTCGAATATGACTCTATTTGGGCACCTTGCTTGCCGTCCGATACCATTCTGTTTCTACGAGCGAGCCAATCGAGCGACTGACAAAAAATATTCTGTAGAATGTAGATTTGTCACACTACATGATTTATATAATGCACATCTTCCAGGTATAGAATTCGAGGATATTCGGACACCTCGATGCCCAAAAATTATGATATCCGGGCTTCTCGCTGCTGGAATAAGAGTGCTTGAAGCCCGAAAACATCTTGTTTTTAGATTTTATGAGAGACCAAAGCGAGCGAATGTGAAAAAAAAATTTACATACTGAGAGGAGGTTCTAGCGTATTGTTATTCCATTCTCATAATTGAGTACTGTTCATCTTTCGTTCTCATAGTGGGAAGAGGCTACTTGTCTGGTCACAGGCCATTATCTCTTGAAAATTCATCTCTTTAGGTCAACTTGCCGCTAGATTCCTTGCAATTATACTGCTAACATTCTATGAGCAGAAGAACAGTATAACATTAGATAGAAATACAAGATGCAAACCAAATAACTTTCATAAGAATATCAAATATCAATATAACAGGCATTGTTTAAAATACCTAAAAGTGCGAACGAGCGCTTCCAGGTTTTTCCCTTTTTCTTTCCTTATCTTTCCTTTCTCTTTTCTTCTTTCCTTTCCTTCCTCTTCCTTTGTTCTTTTTCCTTCGCTTGGAACCCCCTTTTCAGGTATGAAGAGTGGGGGGGGGGGGGGGGGCGCCCCCAGCCTCCCAGTTCCTACGCCTATGACTTGGTTACCTTCTTAAAACTAAGAAACTTCTTAAAAACATTTTCATCATCAGATTTACATTCTGTTCCACATAACTTCAAACTTTTTTTCTAATCTTTTTTCAAACATGAAATCAATGAAAAATATATATAAATAGTACTTTTTATGTAAACTGTAGTCCTCTTGTAACTCACTAAATGTTTTAAACAATCCATTTTTAAAACCACATCTTTTACAACTAAAGTACAGATAAAGAAGACTAGGTTAGTTTGAAAAATCTGTTCTATCTAAATACTAAGAAACTAGGGGAGATTATATTTTTCTTCGTAACTTTAAGGAAAATGATCTAAATAGAAATGTAAATAATTTCTGGAAACATGTCTTATGTTCATGGTCTCATTACACATGTTATAGGTACTACAATCCTGTCAAGTACAAATATATTGCAAATCAATCACCGTGGAATAATAATAGCAGGAAAAACTTTTTTGAAGATTGGTTTAGAGCAAATAATTGTAATATTTTTGCGGTATTGTACGTGATCCAGCTAATAGGTACATATATATAGAATATTGAAAATTCGCATTCAAGAGCATTTCAAAGCCTATAAACATGTTTAAACTTTCTTATTTTACATTGGCTTGAAATTTGTTTTCGAAATTCTCAGGGGAAACCCCCGTATACACTTTTCGCCACACGTGTGCCCATATCTGTCTACCTAGCTCTTAGGACGCCACCCCTTGTCTGAAATATCGTTGTCCTTAAACCTCAATTGTTATATATCAACAGAATACACATGTATATCCTGGAAACGCTGATATGACCTGCTCACACCCGGCAAAGTGTTTGAGAGATGAAATGAGTTCTTCAAGTTGAGGAGGGAGATCTCTCCTACTCCGCCCTGCTGATCACTCCACACAAGCGTGTTCCTGTAAAGTGTGATGTGCTTGAATGCCGTCTCATTTGGCCGAAAAACTCGGAACAGATCAGTCCCGTCCGGTCGGATGGAGTACACTGAGTTTGTAAAATAATCGGTGAAAAGAAGGCGGGACGCTGCGAAAAGAAAAAAGGTAGTTAATCTCCCAAAACGATTCTCAGCATTATGAGGTAAATTTAATTCCACATTAGGTAAAATTTTACCTCATCTATGTGCAAGCCTACATTGTTTTTTGTGGCGCTCACTTCGAGAGTGGGGCCATGTTTGACGCAGCCGGGACAACCTGGCACTAAAAGCGAATTCAAGTTAGCCAAGAAAGTCGAATTAATTGCAGATACTTGGGTGAATTTTTGCATTGAGTAACCTTTAAAAACAAGCAAAAACAAAACAAAACAAAACAAAAAACAAACAAAAACTTCAGATAATTTGATAGGAATGTGTAAAATAGTTACTAAAGAAACAATGATAGACTTGTAAGGTGTAGACACTGTTCAAAAACCCATAAATATGACACTTTTGATCATTAAGGGCCTAATAAGTCTGAAGTCATACTTTAAGAAAAAAAGGTGCAGTTTTGCACCCCATGCGACAAAAGCAGCACTTTTCGGGTGCAGTCTTGCACCCTACATGACAAAGGTGCAAAATATGCACCATTTTGTACTTGTTTGCACCCAAAAATGCCCATCTGTATCCTAAAAGATGCAATTATGCACCTTAAAGGGTACAGAAAGTTTTGCATCCAAAAGGGAGCAAATTTGCACCTTCCCCAAAGGGTACAATTCTGCACCCTACAGGGTCCAAAACGTAGCTCACTGCACCCTTAATGATGCGTAAGCTTCTTTGGGTGGAAAATTGAACCTTTTTTTCTTAGTGTGTATAACTCATGTCAGACTGAGGTTTTCACATTGTAAAGTTGAAAGATGTATAAAAATGGAGTAACATTTATGATTTTATCTCTAGAAATTTTCTGGAAATAGTCCTCTGAATAGGCCTATTTTATACTAAATTAGATTTTTTCACTTTCACCAAATCAAGGCCTTGAAACCAGCCTGTATTAGTAATTTATTCAGATCACATCAAATTGCTCATCGCAGCTTAAAGATCTAGAAATACCTCTTTCTACCAAGAGTCATGAATCATTAGTAACACCCGGATAGCAGAAATGAAATGTGCGTTGCACAGTGGTGTTCTGAATATACACTCCTGTTTTGTGGCCTTGATATTTTCTAACAAATGTTAAAACCAATAAAATATGCAGTGCTTTATTTCCAGAATATTAACAAAGGAAATTTCATGTGTCTTATTCTAAGCAATTTTACATCGTTCAACTTTACAGTGTGAAGACCTCAGTCTGATACGAGTTTTCTCTCCTGAATCATCTGTCAAGAAGTAAGTATTTTTTGGGGAAAAATTTGAACTCATCCAGAAAGCAATGAATGGGTTCCCACTAATATTCAGACGTCGCCACTCACGAAGTGCATGGAAGCTAATGGTTTATAGTGTTGTCTCCTTTCAGTGACACTTTCTCCGGGTGGGGGGGGGGGGGAGTCATAAAGAGTTAAGTTGGACTTAAGTCGCACTTAAATTCCTAGTTGCGTGCTGTATATTACGCATCACCGCATTGGTCAGATCATGTCCAGGGGACGCGCGCTATGAGAAAGGTTGAACCTATTTCTTATGCAGTTCATTACACTGTTTAAGAATACGGAGGTATTTTGTGCAACAAAAGACGCTTTCAGATATGAAGCGACTTTGTGGCGCCACTTTTTTGTGTACAAACCTATGGGGTATAGGGCGACAAAAATGTCGCCGAGGTAGGACACATTTGCCGCCTGGCTACGAAAAAAATGCGCACCACTCAAATTCCTAAAAAGTTAGCGCGAAAATTGTTGCCTTGAGATTGTTTGCGCAAGTTTTGCCAAAATGCTCTCTTATTTGAGAGTTGATGAGTTAATGCACATTCATTAATTAGCATAAGCGGCGACACAACGTCGCATCATATCTGAACACAAAAAAAATGTGTGCACACAGTCACGAAGTGACGCCACAAAGTCGCCTCATATCTGAAAGCGCCTTAATTATTAGGCTCTCAATAGTGGCAATGCATGCAGTGTAAAAGATATTATAATCACTATGGTCATGTGCAAATTGGCAGTTTTTCTGTCAAAGTTTGCTGTCATTCACATTGATTCGTGTTATATATTATATACACTTTTTCTTCAAAATACTAGTATGCAGGAGAGGAAAATAAAAGCATGTGTTGCCAATTTGAGGCGGAAAAGCTGATTAATTTAGACCTTAAGCAGCTGCGGATCCAGGATTTGATGGGGGGGGGGGGGGGCCGATGGCCATGGATTTTTTTTTGTAAACTAGCAACTAAAAAAAAAAGTAAAATAAAAAGTTGTACATTACATTTCGGCAGTGGACTGGGGGGAGGGTGTATGCATAAA
>CM057160.1:7564530-7617602 GCA_029962745.1 Echinometra lucunter
CATATATTACATTGTATGGAGGCTGTCTCGACAGGACCTTTTGGGTTTTTTCACAGCTGTACCTAATTAAATTCCATTGTCATTTTATACTTATGTGTATGTTATTTCAATATGTTTCTATTTTATCTTGAATTGCATGTTTTTATTCAATGTTTTGTAATATGTTTTTAACTTGGAATTGAATAAAACTGAACTGAACTGAACTGAACTGAGCTGAACTGAACCCCAACTGAACCTATGCTGTTGCTGCCATGCTGCCGATATACTTTATTACCCACCTCTACGCCCTCTCTATTGTTACTATATTGCATAATCTTGTTGGAATGTTACTGGAAATCAGTTTCATCTCAAGAAAAGAAAAAAATCAAACTACTCGTTACCTCTTTACACTATCGATGGCGAGTCCTCTTGGATAGTTCCTTCTAGACACAACCAGCTCACGGTTGCTGCCATTGAACTTAGCTCTTTCGATAGAGCTGCCCATATAGTTAGCCCAGTAAACATTCCTGTTAATGAACTCGAGGGCCAGCTCTCCTGAAAATAAGTCTTTAAAGAAAGAAAAATGATAAAATAAATGAAAACAAAGTGCACTCTTAGCGACCCCACAGATTAGGCAAAAAAACATCATTATTAAAAGCAGACATTAGTTTCTTTTCCATCTAATCAGTGTGCTTATCTTTGTGGAGATACATGTTCTCATGAATAAGTTTACACTTCAATGAAAATACCTTTAACACAAGCACACGTAAATTCCTGACATGATAAATTAGATGGTGTTGCATAAAGAGTTGGCCTTTCTTTGTCAGGAAAAGAGCTGTCATTTTTCATTTGGGGGGGGGGGGGAATGGCACGTCGTGTAATTCTCCTAAGATCTACTATGCAACATCGGGATCTGACCACATGCTCTAGAAATGGATGAATGAACAATTTTTATCTCTGCCATAACTACAGGGTCACTTCTGATGGCGGGTTGGGGACGGTGGATGAGGGCATAAGATTAATCTTTCCTTTTCCCCCTTCATCTTTTGACAGAAGGGCCGAAATTCCAACGCTAAAGCCATTGGCAAAATAATCATTAATTATTATCATTAAGAAAACCTTACTTGGCAGATTGGCTACCAAAGTTTCTTGCCAAGAACCATCCACGGAAGCACGAGAAACACTCCCAGATGAGTAGTCTGTCCAATACACCACTCTGTCAAGGGGATCGTAATCCAGGGACATAGGTCTTTGCAGACCCGTGAAAGGCAAAGGTATATAAGTAGCATTCAGAGGCGAATCGTCTGGAGACAGGTTCGCGGCCAGGATTTGTCTAGACAGAGTAGCCACAAAGGCGATTGACACAGCTGAGGAGATTTTTTTTTTTGTAGAAAAAGAAATCGGGTATAATTATGAAGCCATAATGTCACTTACAGTTATGATTAACAATCAAGATCATAACAGGTAAAATAATAATATTCAAAGAATATCAACAGTAACAATAATGATAATGATTTAAAAATATAAGAACAAGAGCAAAAATAATAATGATAGGTAATAATGATGATAGTAATAATAATGATGGTAGTAGTAGTAGTAGTAGTAGTAGTAGTAGTAGTAGTAGTAGTGGTAGTAGTAGTAGTGGTAGTAACAATGATTATAATAATATCTCAAATTGTAAGATTTGATATATTTTCGTATAAAAATCAACATAATTATTTAGGCATTTGCAAAGTATAAAGCAAAACGTAATTGAAAAAAAAGGATTGAAAACGAGTAAAGAATGGACATGCGAAGAATATGATATCGCTGATATTTTCTAGCATGATACCAATGATATCTAAAACATACATTAAACAGCCCCGCAGCATATACGTTTCTTCAAATAATGGGAACCTATATCATGTGTGAGTGTGAGGGCGGGGGGGGGGGGGTTAACGATTTTATCAAATAAGTGAAAAAAGAAAGTCAACAGTGCCATCCTTCTCACTTTCATTCCTTGTTTTATTTGTCTATTTTCTTTTCTTTTCACATATTTCACATCTTTCACAATGTGTGTCACGCGATTCGGGGAGGGGCACTTTCCCACTGTACCCCCTGCCCTTCTTTATATTTTAATACTCACAACGCACTGGCCAGTCTGAAAGCATTCAATTTGTTCTTACCAGTCTCGCACATGGAGCCTTCAAAGCCAATGCGACAATCACATTCGAACCGGTCCCATGTATCGTTACACGACCCTCCATTGCGACAGGGATTGCTGGTACAGGGGTTCCTGTCTCCCCCGTTCAGTCCCCCGTTGGATGCATTCACTGTCCTGTTCATGATGTTACAAACCCGCCTGCCCTTACCCCAGTGGACAACACCACTGCTGATATTTCCTGCATTGCATTTTCGAAAAGAAATAGAAGAGTTTACAAAGAGAAATTAATAATAATGATATTGAATCCCTTAAAATCATCCTGGTTTTTATCTGGAAAAAAATATCCAAGGAAAATGCGAATTACTGAAGACAAGTGTGCTATAACGCATCCAGACAAATATTCCCTTGATGGTTTCCCTCCATGCAGGGACAATGGCACAGGGACAATTACTCCCGAGGCCAATTACCCCCATGACATTTATTTTTCAAGATCAGTTTTCTCAATAACTTTACATTTTAAACAGAATTATCATACGAGGTGAGATTTTGTTTTAAAAGCCACCAGATGTACATATTACTCGCCAGCCAAAACCTCTCTCTCTCTCTCTCTCTCTCTCTCTCTCAACGTTTCTCCGGTTCTTTTTTTCCTCACAAGTGGGAAGATTTGATATTTTGTACACTTAGAATTTCATGCATTATTACATCATCAAAAGTTTTATATCAATATTGCTTAAGTTGCTCAAATTTGCTGTAGCGTACATTAATGCAGTTTCATACAAATGGGTTTTGCTATGTCAGTTTTCTTTTCAATCGTAGGTGAACGAATGTCTTACATCTGCCATCCTTTTTTAACAAAGCAAAGCAAACGTCCTTCTTTTTAACTATCAACCAAATGCATGCTGTCTAATTCAGCTCAACATACTGTATATTTCTACCACTTCTCCTGAAAGATCTTATTTCTTTATAGCTATACTCATATTTTAGTTTGTGCAAGATATTTGATTTCTGTAGTTTGAAATAATGTACATTTCGTCACTATTGCCACGAATCTTGATTCCTCAACAATGATGATGATGATGATGATGACGACGATGACGATTGTCATCATTATGATGATGATAATGATGACAATGATGATGATGACGATAGTGGTGACGACGACGACGACGATGATGATGATGATGAAGACCTCTCCTGTGGTGCTGTCATGCATTTTCTATAGTATCAATGATGATTGTAAATCCTTCGTTCATCTCATAACCCATTACTTATTGGAACCGGGTAGTCCCTGTGTTAAACCCATGGCATTTGAGAATTCAGTAGCCAACAGGTTAAAAAATTGTCTCATTGCACATACCTCTTGGCAAGACAGTAATGCCATCTAAGCCTGATGTACTTCTGCAATTCTTAAAGTTCCCGAAATTAAACCAGGAAGCTCTAGCAGCTGTTATGATAAAAACAAAAAATGATTTCATTTTTCATTTTCATTTCATTTTATTTAGTTCTGAACATTAATACAAGTGCATAATAAACAATTTTATATTAACAGTAATACAAACACGTAATGAAGAATTAGATATGAACATAAAAACTTATTTTGAACAGAACTATAGGACTCCAAGATAAGCAGAAGCTTGAGGCACTGGGAGCCCTTACGAAATAAATACAGGCTTACTATAAGAGGGAGGGGTTCCTGGTGATGCAGAAGGGCAAAGAGAAAGGGAGAAAACTCATAGAGACTGAGAAAGGGAGTGAGAGAGAGAGAGAGAGAGAGAGAGAGAGAGAGAGAGAGGGAGAGAGAGGGAGGGAGGGAGGAGAAAGGATGTGGATAGAGAGAGAGAGAGAGAGAGAGAGAGAGAGAGAGAGAGAGAGAGAGAGAGATGGTTGCACAAAGTGATTGCAAAGTGTATGTACGCAAAATAATCGTTGATATGCGAGAAGTAAGAGTATAATACAATCATAAATTAAACAGTATTTGTATACCGAGAAAGCAGCATTCTCTTAACAGCTATTTTAAAAGCAAACTCAGAGTGAAGATTCAGATTGTCCAAGGGTAGCGAGTTCCATATGTCCGGACCGTTATGTATAACTGATTTATGGGCAGTGGCAGTTTTAGGGTTGGATTGATGAAATTTATTCGACTGCCTTGTTGGATAAGAATGTACATCTTTATTTTGCTTAAAATGGGCGGTCAAAATAGGTGGCAATCGGCCACTGAAAAGATGAAACATAAACATTACAGTCTGTAAAAAGTTTATGTCAGGTTTATTCAGGTTTAAATTTTCTTTGAAATCAGCAGAATAAAATGTATAGCAGTTGATACCAAGGTGTTAAAACATGGTACGATGAGCTTATGCCAGGCACATAAGGACAACTTGATCAGGCAACAGCTACAATTACATAAAATAGATTTTGAATAAAACTTTAAGAGTAAAAATTTCCTGTTTAAGTTATAAAAAAAGGCAGAGTACCTTGATGGGAATAGCACTTAGAAGATAGTAAACGTGAAATAAACTTTTGCCAGACCTATAAATCTAGAAAGGAAAAAGTATGTCATGAAAAAGCTATAGCATGGCCATACGCAGCGGGGGGAGGGATAAGGGGGCAGTTGCCCCCCCCCCCACCGAAATTTTGAAAACTTACATTTTTTAATTGAAATTTTCACAAAAACCAGGAAAAGTGTGCACCAATCCTTCAATTTCACTTTAAAAAATGCAAAACCGCCCTCGTGTCCAGATCGGTCGCTTCGCTCCCTCACTTTTGAGCTTCTTCGAAAATTTTTTATGTGTCTTGCCTCCCCCCCCCACGAGAAAATTTCTGCGCACGGCCCTGAGCTTTAGCAATTACATGCAATAAATTCATATTCAGTTTAATTCAGTTCAAAGTTTATTTCCACTTAAGATAAAAAAATACATAAACTTTACAGCAGATATAAAACGTGATAAAAAGAAATAAAACGCTGAGACAGGTTAATATACATACATAAAAGCAGTCATCATTTTAAAACAAATAGACAATACATTGAAAAAAGACGTAAGTTGGGTTGAATTATAGATGGTTGATAGGTTATATCCTAGCAATTTCAACCCAAGTAAACAAAAATTAATTGAAGGGGTGGCCGGGTAGAGAAAAGAGGTGAGAGAGAGAGAGAGAGAGAGAGAGAGAGAGAGAGAGAGAGAGAGAGAGAGAGGTGTATAGATAGAAATATATAGAGGAAACTGAAGAGCAGAATATCAAATAAGAAAAAGCAGCTTGGAGAGTTGAGGATTGAGAAAGGCAAAAGGAAATGAGAAAAGGCAACATCGATGGCACGACAGAATAATATGTTAATTAGCACCTTAGTGAACGGTTATCAACCGGACCATTCACCAGCATTTTCTGAAAACTCCGCTTAAATTATATTTATAGGTATGAATATATTTATATTCAGATTTAAGATTAAAATTTTCTATTCAGCTCATGAAGGAATACATACATGCTCTAAAAAAGGATTGGTCAAAATGACCAGTACTTTGGTTAATATGTTTCCGACCAAAAATATTGGTAAAGATTGACCAAAATAATGATCATTATTACCAAATTATTGATTAAAATGTACCAAAAATTTGGTCGATATTGATCGGACACATATTCACCATCACATTGGTTATTTTGACCAATCCTTTTTTAGAGTGTAAGAGCACAATGAAGGGAATAGCGCCTATAGCAGATGACAGCCTTAAGCATGATAAAAGTTAACATGATAAGAGCGTTTGCCACAATCAAATATAAAAAATTGTGATATCTCGACAAGGAATAGTACATTAGACATCGGCTATAACAATTACACGAAATAAATTCTTAAGTGAATTAAAGGTATAGAAGCACTTTAAAAAAACACCTAGCAGATGATGGAATTGAAATAACATGGTATGAGATTTTACCAGACATAATAAACTAGACAAGAAAACATTTACCAGAGAAAGCCGTAACAGCTATAACAATTAACTTATTTTGACTCATTTTTATGCACCAACTATTACTTTTAAAATTTCAGGTTGATTTAAACGAATTCAAGACTTTGATCGCAAACGAAAATCTGCCTTTTGGCAAAAGCATAAAATGGTGATTAGTCAGGCGAGACGATATTTTACATGTTTTACATGTTTTATGGGGGAGAAGGAGAAAGCATAGAAGATTTTTCAAAGATTTTCAAATATTAAACACTAATCGTTACTTACACATGTTACAGATGACGAGAGCCAGCAAAACGAGACATATGGCTAAATTTGAACGCTTCGAAAGAAGAAGAAGAAGAAGAAAAGTAAAAAAGGAAATGGAAAATTGAATTTCGTCAAGCCACCGTGGGAAGTATTTTAATGCTCACATAATCAGGTACATGAAATCGAACCACGAGGACAAATTCTAAGTTGAAGGAAACTTTTGACTTCTGGGGAGAGTTTAATGAAGTGTTATTAAGTGATTTTTTTATACTGACAACTGTTATAAAATACTGAAATCCTGGCATCTGACTGGCTGAGAGCAATTTTTTAAAAGTAAAAATCACTGAGAGACACCTTATGAAACCCTCCACTAAACTCGAAAACAATTTACTCCCCAATATGACGATTGGTTTTGCAAAACAAATCGAACATTTTGTTTTCTCCAGACAGCTTAGAATTTAGATGATTATACAAAATAACTTCAGTAGGTAAAAGCAATAATTATATGCAAGTAAAATAAAGTAATTGTAAAATGCACAAAAAGTAGGCCCTCAGAACTGAAAAGGGGATGTAGCAGCATAAATAGATTTTAAAAGTAGTTACAATTTAGATTTTTAAAAGTCATAGAGAAATAAAATATTTACCATTTTCATCACTCCTAGAATTTTCCTTCGTGTTGCGTGTTTTCAAAAGAGAGATCGGGACTTCTGACGTTGCAGCTAAAATACAAAATATGTACAATCGGAGAGTGTCTAAATTATGAAACTTAAAAGCTGAATTATTTTCCAGTCGCAGTCATTTATTTTTCTTCCTAAATTGCAGAACCTTGTCTTGAAAACGGCGCACGAAATTTTCTTTAATCATGATAAGAGAAAACAAAATCATGAACTGATCAACGGATGGTCAGTGAAAAAGAAAAACAGAAGAAAAAATCGCGAAGTAGTCTGACCAAGCGGAAAAGCAACCGAGGAAACCTTTCACAGATTATTGCAAATAAAGTGACCAGGAATTTTTCACAGGAAAAGTCTTCAGTGATGAAGCCGATTGAGGATCCAGGTTAAGTTGTTCGTTTGTCAAGTGCTCGGTTCTTTCTGCTACATCGTTGAAACAAACTCTCATTCGTAGGGAAGATTCAAACGCTCTTTCTACTCGGCGAAGCGAAGGATGTGGTCCTTCCATTCAGGGGTCGCGGACGTCAATGGGGGGGGGGGGGGGTGTAGTCATGTCCCCCAAACTCTTAGGGGTGGGGACACAATAGAGTATGTCCCCTCAAATTTTGGAGAAGAAAGACACCTGATATCCATTAGGATATCTCCCTAAAAAATTTAAAAAAAAACCAACGCATATTTGAGAAAAATTTGTCACCCAATATTTAGGTATGTCCCCCCCCCCAAAAGAAAATAAGCTGAGACCCTTTTTTTTTGTTTGTCAGCAGATATTTGGTTTATGTTCACGCCCCCTCAATTTCAGGCTGCGGACTTTTGTTGTTTTTGTTTTGTTGTTGTTGTTTTTTTTTTGCTTATCAACAAATATTTGGATAGTGTGTCCCCCCCCCCCCCCCATTATAAAACGGAGTGACGCCCATGCAGGCCGGGGCACTGCATTATGGCATCCGCATATATAGGGCACATATCTTATGACTGATGAAATGCGAATTATTATAGGCCATCCCATAAGGAGGGAATAGGGTTACCTAGAGGTACCCAATAATTGTCAGCCCCCCCCCCCCCCCATATTACGGCATCGTTTTCACTCCGCTCCCCCTCTTACAGCACTACATGTTCAGTTTCATGTACAATTTAAAAAAGTTTTTATAGCATACGAAAGCAATATTTCATGGAAAAGGGTCTGTCTCGATCGTCTATCCCGGTCGTCTACACATGCACTGGAAATTAAGTGCATGTGTGTTTGTTTCTTTTTTATGTTTTGTTTTTGCTCATGTGTATAAGCCCTCCAATCCAGTATGACTGTATACTTGCATGACAACGTGATAAACAAACAAAAAAATCACTGGCACCACGACTATTATCGACTCGAGATGATGGGCCATCAATTATGAATAGAGAGTGAAGGAAAGGGAATACGAGTCACGAGACACTCATACACATGTTCAGTTGTATACGTCTTGTTTCCTGTTTCTCCCCCTTCCTCTAGTTTTCTCTTTCTCTCTCTCCCTCTCTCTCTCTGTTTTCTTTCTGATTGCCTCAAATCTCCCTCAATCTCTCTTTCTCTTTCTGCTCTTCCATATCTTTATTTGTAACCTCTTTCTATCCTACATTTATTCTTTCTATCCAACATGATTTATTCCCATCTTAGATGGCTAGGCGCATTTGTGCCTAGAAATCCTTCCCTTAACTATACTTGAATCTTTCAATGTGTCATGGTCAGTGGCTTTTACAGCCAAAACTTAACTAAAACCAAAAAACATGCATGCAGTTCTGCTAAGTCTTTACATATAGGTGATGCTGGAGTGACGATAGGGCACAGATATAATAAATCTTGCTTTGCAAAATATGGAGATTAATGAGATTTTTAACTACAACAACAACAAAAAGAATGGAAAATAGCTGGCAAGAGATCATGCTGGATGTGTGTAAATGATCACACCTTTGAAATTTAATAACGTTTTGTTTTTTATATTTTCCTCAAAAATTTTACTTATTGTGTTTATTCCATTTTAATACAGTATTAAATAATGCGAATGAAATTCTGAATTTTTCTATCATTTTGGTAGTTAAAATAATGTTTTATATATTGTTTTTTACATACAATTGACTAAAAAAAGGAGAACAAAATGTAATTTCCCTGTTATTTATTTAACGATACATGATACATTATACATTACACATATTAACATGCACAGAGACCAATGACACGTATATCATTCACAAATTATTTCAAATTCTGTAATCGAATACTTCCACATATTTGCGGCTCTCCATACATTCCACTGTTTTTCTTTAACTAAGAATCTATACAGTGATAAAAACAATATCTGCCACTGTCTTATAACATGTAGATGTATTTCATTCTTTGAAAAAAAGAACAGTGGTTTCTTCTCCTTTTTTTTTTGTCAGTGAAGCTAATTTCGCGTTTAGGTATGGTAGTGTATTTCAAAAGAAAGTGGCTAAATAGTTCCGATCACAAAAACTTATTTTGCTATGCTTGTTAAGGTTCTGTGTTTCTAAACTTTATTCAAATACAAGCTTCAAATGATAATTCTAGAAAGTGATACAATGTATGTATCATGAGTTTAAACATACATGTACTCTCAACAAAGTTAAATGTGGCTAGTGAGTACACTAGTTGACGCATGGGTAAACAAATGAGGGTGTTCACAGAAGTAACGTCCGAGTTGGCTTCCATATGTCCCATTTAATATCATCCTCTATTCTCTTATTCTTAAATGTTAACACAAAGAATGCCAGGTTAACTTATTTGAGTTCTATTTGATACATAAAAGCTGTATATAAAGTATTTTGTGGAAAGATATGTTTGATTCTGTAAGAATCCCCTTTTTAATATTGCCAGAATTTAAGGTTATCTGTCAAATTTGATTTCTTGGGATATTCTGAAGTTTTCTGAACTAAAACAGTAATGCCTCTAGGCATGCAATAATACAAGAACATCACAGAACATGTGCCTAACATTCTTTATGTGCAAAGCTTGCCTTACCTACAAAATATTCGGCTAAATGCTATACCTTTTTGACAACAATGAATGCTTTTCGTACATCATAATACGTGCAGTATTCTCCCCTTTGATGCTATTGCAAACATATCATTACATCTATTGATACTTAGTTTTGTACTGTTTCAAAGATGAAATATGAACTCACATACATTTGCGGGATCATTCCAATATTTTTTTTTTCATAAAATGTACATTCCTTCATTCTTCAATGCTTTGCATGATGAAACTATGAAAGAGAGATTTGAGATTGGAGTTCAATTTCACATTTGAAAATTTGAAATAACAGACACAAATCAGTCCTAAATATTTCATACATTTAGATTTATCAATGCACTTATACTGTATTTTGTGTCTTCATCAGGGTTCAACCATACAGAATCTTCAAGGACATGTCTAAATACCAATACTGAAAGATTTGGGTTTTTTTTACACAAATAAACATATTTTCCCAAAATTTGGTGGTTTCATTTTACAGCTTTGCAAATCAATAGAATCTATAAAGTTGAACAGATATTTTGTGATTCGCTATGCATTATAATACATGTTTTAGTGATATAATCTTATCGAGTTGCAAATACATTCATCTTCACCACTAGTGCATCAACTGCTTAACAGCCATTTAATCATTCTATTTTGTATTATAGAGTGAAAAAGATTGCATGATTATACTGATGTTCAAAAATTCAATTTACCTCCTTAACCAAATACCTAACTTTTCATTCAAAAAATTCAAATACTGGTACATGTTTAGTTCTGGACCAACACATAAATTTGCTCCACATTCCATGATTGTGCCGCTATCCTGCCTAAATGGTATCATGACTTTTATGTCTTTGGCCACTGAGCAAGACAGACAGTTCACCTCCATGGTTTCCATAAACAATACTTGAAATAATAACAGCAAGTATACAGAATATATCTTAATTCAGTTTATGAAAAGAATGGGTTAGTCTTGGTTAGCATTTAAGGAGAAGTCCACCACTCCATCCTGAAAATAAGTGTTTAAGAAGCAGAAAAAATGAGATGAACAGGGCAGTGAAAATTTAAGCAAATTCCACTTCAAAATAAGGAAGTTATTAATTTTTGAGGATGTGATCAATCAAACACCAACTGGAAACCCTCTAATGTAACATGCTAGCTCACCTTCAATTTCCTCTGCGCATAAATTCCATAAAATCTCATGTTCTTTGCGATATTGATGACAGATTAAATTTTTCCATGCAGAGGTTGAATGTAGAAACAGATGTTTATTATGCTTAGGGCACATGTAGGATTGAAAATTCGAGTGGAACCTCATTTTTTATAATTTTTTTATAATTAACACTAAACAAATGGGAGGTGAGCTCGTTTGTTGCGTCACAGAGTTGCAAGTCTGCATTTGATTGATTACAACTTCAAAAATCCATTACTTTCTCATTTTTAATCAGAAGTTGATGAATCTTTCATTGCCATGTTCCTCTTATTATTCTCTTCAAACACACTTATTTTCAGGGTGGACTTCCCATTTTAAAGAAAGCGCAAACATAATGAGATGAATTCATGAATAAGTACATTTTTTTAACGAGACATAACTCTATGCATACAGGAACTTTCTGCTTCTCATTCATTGTGTAATGAAGGAAGGCACCAGACTCAGAAAGGGGGAAAATATAAGACTAAACTGGTTATGAAAGCCTGGGTAATGATATTCACATGGTGTGCCACACAAAATGAAATTATTACTTTCATGATAAAACATGTTCACAGTAGAGTTTGCCTTAGGATTGTACCCTAAATTCAGCCCACTTCATAGTAGCTACATATATGTGACCCTCCACAACACAACAACCAATAAGTCGCAATGGGAGTTTTAGAGTAAACAGCTAAATAGAGAGCTTGGGGTTAAAAAAATTGATTTTTAGGTTTTTAGAAATATTTTCTGATAGTTCATTCATTGATCTGCTATCTGACCAAAGTTGGGAGCCATCTGCGATGTAGAAATGTGTTTTTTCTTTGATTTAAAATTACCATTTGGGGGGAATTTTGAAATAAAAATATGCTGGCATGCTGTATAAAACCTTCACATTAACATGTGTACATAACTCTGAAATTATTCACTCTGTGGCTTTGAAAATCTAGACAAGGAGAGAAGTATATCACCTTTGAAACTATTCCAAGTTTGAGTCTAATCTGATAATCCCTTCAGAGTAAATGAAAGGGAATTTTAATTCAATCTTTTAGTGAGACAGACAATAGGACACCAGTATGGCACTCCTGAATGCTCACTGCTCTTTACATCCTGTTTTCTTCATTATTCTGGAATAGCATTCTGAACACCGTTTTAACTGCGTTGTAAGTTACCGATTAACAACACCGCTATAACAGTCATTAATCAGTATTCTGAGAACTGTTGTAAGTCATCAAAGCCACACCCACCACAGAAATATTATCCAATAGGGAAAGTCATTAGAGATGAGTCTAAGACGATTTAGCCAATAAGATCACTCCCTGGGGAAGGGGCGTGTGAAATGCGTGAACTTATATTCACGTTGTAATGAGCGCATTAATTTGCGCTTAATTTCTTGCTTTGATTAACCCATAGAGGTACAGAGCTTTCTTGAGGTCTAGATTAATCATTTTCAATCCTCAAATTGGCAACAACTATTATTTTTCTTCCACTCTTACATAGCTTGAAAAAAATAAATATGAATATAACATGAAGCAAAATGAATTATAATTGTAAAATTAATCAAACATTGCCAATTTAGGGAGTGGAATGATTAGTTACAATTAAATTGCTCTGATTCGAGAATGCCACACGATATGGCATTGGGAATGGACTCAAATTTTTCAGTGAACTTTTCTCTTTCTGCTCATGTATAATGTGAAATGCCCAGCATTCTAGACCAACAGATACTGCAAAAGTGTCTCCTAAAGGTGACACTGTATCTTTATGGGTTAACTGATGCGATGCGACAGAATTCGTTGTGCAAATTATCTCTGATCTTATCGCATATATTGCCAAATTTCTCCACCCGATTCTTTTGAAATGTTTTGAGAATATCAGCAAGGTTTATTGGATCTCTTTACCCCCCTCATTGCAACCAAAAACATAATGAGCGAGAAAAATTACCGCCATGACATACCACATACAAAGTTAAAACACCTCCCACCCTGTTTTATCTCATGAGCATGAATTGTCCAGTGGAAAAAGTTAAAAAAGAAGATAAAACAGTCTTCAGAATACCATGTTATTACATATGGCATTTTTACGTGCTTGCGCATGACTTGCGCCAGGCATGCAAAGTAAAATGCGCAGTTAGAAAGATAAATCAAAAGTTACAACAGAGATAAAACGGTGTTCAGAATACCGATTTGCTAAAACAGACTTAAAACAGATACCACCCCTGGTGATTAGCCTGTCTGACAAGCTCTCAATCTCATTGTAATTCAAAAGCTTAGAGTTCAAGCTTTTAAATCATGTTAAATGTAACTGTCAAATCTCTGACTTACTGGTCATTTTGTGATGGAGGGTCACATATCGACATTAGACTTTGTACTACCTATAAAAGTTCATTCACGTATCTGGTGGTATTTCTTTTTACCTCCTCCAATACCATTCATTTATGCACACACATAAAAAAATACCATGGGCGTTCGCTGCTGAATACGTGAACAAGCATTGATGTATCCAAGTATGGAATATAATTTTCTTTCAAGAAAGCTATTATTAGTTTGGTTAGAAAGAGATATTTCCTCACATTAACAATTACATTTTGTTGTAACAAAAAAAAAATCAAACATTTGCATACTAGGGGAATCCATATTTTTCACCATTACTGAATATAAATTCATTTCATTCATTTGAGACATTAAAAAAAAATCACTGTTACCATAGAAAAAAAAAGTATACAAAAGTGGACTGTCAAAGCTTCTAGCATTTTCTGTAATAAAACTCTACTAAATTTCTGTTAATCTACTCAATCTCTACATATACATTGCATGGATAATCCAAACTGTATTTTCCCCGCTACAAACATATAACAATCATTCCAATATTTTGGCAGAAATGGTCATTTTATACAACAAAATAGTGAACAATATACTATCATGAGACTTATCTTTTTATTTCTGTACAAAATAGAGAAAAAGGAAGAATCTAAGAGAAACATGGACACAGCAGAGAAGGACATTGATACTATGGAATTAGACAGATGTTGGGCACTAATAATTTCTCACGCAACAGTCGAGCTGACCAAAGTCCATGTGACGGAAGGACCATGAGACAGAAAGAATTCAGTCTCACAGACCTCCTATTTTGAGAGGGAGCAAACATTGGCAAGTCCACAACATCTGCAGACCTTCTTTTACCTTGTCAGCATGTCCATGAGAATGAAGTAAAGTAATCATACGATATTGGTCAGGTTATGAGATAACAGAGACTCCAACCCCAAGCACCTCTTAAGCGGGAGATTCTCCCGAGACCCACCAGCAAACGGGAGACTCTGACTCAATGTGCCCGTAGCTCACATCACCAGCGCAGAGCATGAAATTCCTTGCGGCCGGACCACTTTTAGGGTTATAGAAGCTCTCTGATGCTATCTAAGGCTTATTTTTTAAACATATGAAAACACTAAATGAGGTAAAATCCAATGAAACAGATTTATTTTTTTGAAAAAGGTGGTTGGGCGGGAGAAAAAAAAGAGAAACACAGCTAGGGCGAGAGATTTTGTGAAAATGGACTCAAAGCGGGAGATCTCCCGCCGAAAAGGAGAGTTGGAGTGTCTGAGATAAGCTCCTTTAATCCACAGAAGTACAGAGCTTTCTTGAAGCCTAAATTAATCCTCTACAGTCCTCAAATTGGCAACAACTATCATTTTTTTTCACTCTTACATTGTTTGAAAAAAATAAATATGGACATAACATGAACCAAAATGAATTATAATTGTAAAATTTAATGTAAAATTGCCAATTTGAACACGGAAAGAGGGATCATATAATATGTGCTGTGTTGTCAACATAGAGAGTTTAATGATCGGTTACAATTGCTCTAATTCGAGAACGCCACACTATACTGCGTTGGAAATGGACTCAACTTTTACAGTGAATTTTTCTCTTTCTGCTCATGTATAATATGTACTGCCCAGCATTCTGGACTAACAAATACTGCAAAAGTGTCTCCTAAAGGAGACACTGTACCTCTATGAGTTAAACTGCTAAGCAAGAATCTTGACAATTTTCTTCCAATTTCCTCTTCACTAACATTTTTACTGGATATTTTGAGGTGCTGCTAATTAGATAATATCAGAGCCTTAGTCATCCTAAGGACGATAAGAAAACAGGATAAACAATATGCTTCTCAACTTCTCTCCATGTATCTATTAGAACCTTCCCTCATGGGTGACACTCATTTATAGCCTAATCCTGGCTGTTGGTACCCGCCAGGCCTGCCATAGGGGGTATTCCTAGCGTAAGGGTTGCCGGGCCCACCGGCTGGTGTTGGGTACGGTTGTTGCCCTGGCTGTTGAGGTTGCTGCTGGTACCCACCATAGGTTTGCTGGGGTTGTTGCTGCTGTTGCTGAGGACTGTAGCCAGGTTGTTGGGGTTGTGGTGGGTAGTAGCCTTGTTGTGGCTGTTGTTGCTGCTGATCTTGTTGACCACTGTAGGAGCCTGGTGGCTGGTTGTAGCCTTGAGAAACAGCTGGTTGTTGTTGTTGTTGCTGGGGTTGGGGCATGTTGCCTGGAAGACAAAACAGTAGTTATTTTCATGGTAACATCAAAACTGCCAGAATCATAAGCTATGGCAAGTCAATACTCCCTTGACCTAGGGTAGGGATATCACTTGCTTTAAGTCAATTATGGGAGGAGGGATTTAGACAGATGCTGCCTTGCTGCCTCTAAAATGGTTGTGACAACTCCAAGAAAAGAAATAACAAGGAAATGTTTGATAATAAAGTGAACAATTTGATAATAAAGTGAAGAGATGTTGCTGATCTTTGTAGTTATGACAGTTTAAGCTCCCCTGGTGCACTGGTGCAATGCGTATGTCACCCTCCCCCTCCCCAACCACTCCTGATCCCTCCCCTGCACTTTTGCTGTATCCTCCCCATCAATCCCCTTCCCCAGATGAAGAAGTACCTGGATGGTATCCCACAGAAGTAGCAGGAGAACCAAACAGACCTGGTGCACTGGGTTGGCCTGTGGATGGAGCTGGGGAAAAGTAGGAAAGAAGCAAGGTTGCAGCAACATGCATAGTTACAACAGAGCAGGGCGAACTTTGGGTGCATGAATCAAAAGTCAATTAGTCAGTTTGACTATGTAATGGAAGAAAAAAAGAAGAAAACTATTTTATTCTAAATTGACATGTTCACAAAATATATTGGAATATCTGATGCTTCAATATTAAATGCCTGGATGAAAACTACATGTACATGTATTGCATTCAGCAGTAGTCTGAATGCATACATGTACATGTATTAGTATGGTGGCAAGAATTTGAATGTGAAAACCACCGCAACTGAAGTTAATATTATATTTGAATGTATTTGTGAACTGGTCTTTTTGAAATGGACATCTTGACAGGGTGCAGAGTTAAACAGAGCTTGTCAAAAGTTCAAATGACTACAGAAATATATTAGGAAAGTGTGCAAAATGTACTGATTTCATCAGTAAACTTGTCTTTTCAAACTGCACAATTCCATAGGATGGAAAGTATGAAGTATGTCACAATACCATAAAGAAAGATTTTAGGAAAACCATGCAAAATGTACCTTTTAATTTCTTTAATGCACTGTATATTCCTAAGTATGATTCTAATCCAAATTATCTTTTACTTTGAAATTAGGCTTCACAAAATTCTAATTTGGTGATTTTTTTTTCTATTTCATGTACTTTGTAATTTCTTTAATGCATTGTATATTCCTAAGTATGATTCAAATCATAATTATCTTTTACTTTTAAACTAGGCTTCACAAAATTCTAATTTGCTGATTTTTTTTTTTCTATTTTCATTTAAAAATCCCTTTTTAAACATACTCTGAAAGCATATTCAAGCACAGAAAAGGTCAAATATTGTGAAAGTCAAGGTGCATAATACTATGCGCATATAATCTCAGCAAATGAAAGAGAAAAACCGATCATGGTAAAAATGCAGATATATCTGGTTATGAATTCTTGGAAAAAACACAAGCTGATTCATTCCAGGAACATGCATATTACATTGTAGGCTTACAGAGGCTTGAAGGGAAATAAGAACATATATCGAACATGCACATGCACAAGCCATGATAAATCACACTGCATGAGTGCATTGCATGGTGCATTTTAGAAATGGCCCCCTTTCGGACAATTCACCCCCAATTTACAAATAATACAGGGCAGACTTCTGAAACTAAGAAAAATTCAATAAATCTATATTTCTTGTTTTCTTGTCTGCCTAAAAACAACAACATCTTTTCCATATTGTGAAAACCCAATATTGTAATCACATCTGTTATCAAATTTGAGACATGTGAATCACTCACAATTCTCAAATTTTCCATAGACTTGAAAGTTTGTGATTGTTAGGAAGTCGGCACATGTGGCATGAACAAATTTGACAGCACTTTGAGTAGATCTACTTGTGCCTGTCAGATAAAAGAATTAGCACCACTAAAACAAACAAACAAACAAAACAAATAAATTATTTTGAAAGTTTCATGCATGCAAAAGTTAGTGATTGTAAATATACTAATAATACTTCCATAAAGTGAAGCATGTGTACTGAATATGCTTTCATGCTGTAAGAGCGTAGTTCCACGTGTAAGATGAAAGATTGACGTATCAGAAGTGAGACATCACTTACGCGCATAAGCCTGCTGCTGCTGCTGCTGCTGCGGAGGCTGAGGCATCCCAGGCTGCTGGGGGCCAGGACGGGGCGAGTGGGCCGGTGACATACCCTGCGTTACCCCTGGGGCACCAGGCTGGGGCTGGGGGGCTCCTGGCTGGTTTGCAGGGGGTTGCTGCCTCTGTTGCTGTTGTTGTTGCTGCTGTTGTTGTTGTTGTTGACTGATGTTGGAACTCCTACTTGAGACACTGTCAGCTGGTGAGGCGGGCCTGTCTGTTGCTTCTTTTGGAAAAGAGATGCAATACGACAAGCTTTTATATAACTAATCATAAATATCAAATAAATTTATGTGGCCTCCTCAGTCAATCATTATCTCTTATTCCAATCTACTTTTATTATACACCCACTAGTATAACATCAAATTCATCATCATGAGGTCTCAATGCATTATTTAGTAAGTTTCATTTCTAATGCACTTACCTTGAAAATACACGAAAGTGAGGGTGATAAAGTACCACGCAACCTCTCACTGAATTTACACATTTGCATTGCCATTTGGTTCATATTAACATCAACACATGCAGTGAACAAAATACCTCTGTTTTCTCTATATCCATCATCTTTCAGAATATCGAATCTGCTACATGTATAGACATTGCAAGTCTGCATTTATTTTCTGACTCGAAAAAGTAACCTCACAACTTCATGGGTGTGTACTGTAAAACACAGTTGACAAAAAGACACATTTCCTTTTCTAAGTTTCCTTGCCACCTACCATCTTTGTCAATGCCGAAACTACTCATGACTGCTGCATTCGGGGCTTGCTGTTTGTACGGATCAAACATGGCAGTCTGGGCTGAACTGACAGCTGGCTTAGCTTCAACTTGTTCCTCTGATGGATTCTCTGTTGTACAAAAATAAATGAATAAATTAATAAATAAATACATAAATAAAATAATATAAATAAAGAAAAAAAAGAGTAAATAAAGATAAAAATAAAATAAATACTTATAAATCAATCAATCAATCATTCAATCAATCAATAAATTTAATCAATCAATCAATCAATCAATAAAACAAATTGATAATCAGTTAACTGATTATTTGAAAATAAATAACAAATAGTTTAATAACAAAAAGGTAGACACTGGTCTCATATGGAACACATGACTCGAATGTAACAGATTTTCACATTCAATTACATAGGCTGAAGCAAATGATTTAAGAAGATAAGAACTTAGGCAGTTTCTAATTTAATAAATCACAAAATTTGGCAGTGATTTTACAGAAAGACTAAGCTTACAAGTAAAGTTAATTGGTATTAATGAAACCTTCGCGAAATAATTAATTTCTTTCTTCAAGTAGTTTTAACCAGGTTTCAGAAATGTCTGGAATACTACAGTACTACTCTACATCTACATTGTAATCCTCTTTTAGCTACCCGCTTACAGAACTGGTAAATTCTTAGCATGCTTTATTTCTGAATTACAAAAAAGTACTAAAAGGATTAAGGGTTATCATACAGTGATACCGTATGGCAAAAATGCTAGCTTTACATGGTACATGGATCTGCATATATATGGTTCTAGTAAAGTTCATTCTATTTCATGCATGTCTCAACATTACTTAGTTTAGTCCAATAAGATTGTATGCTACAAGTACAGCTGTTAATGTACATGCAAAGTTGACTTTATCCTTCATATCATGCTAACATGGTATATGTTATATATTGTTATATATATGAAAAGGTTAGGCTCTTTCGTGCATGTGTGTGTGTTGATTCTGCCACATCCACTGGCAGTATCTTGAAAATTGTTGGTAAATGTATTTCAAGTGACTCAATCACATACAAAGATATCTTGTGTACAGCTAGAATGTATGAAATCCCCCCCCCCCGGATGTCAAACACATTCCATAGATAAACAGTTAAAAGAGTATGATGAAAATACAGACTTGACATACAAAATCAAATTCATAGCTGCGTTCTGTAAATGCCCTAATTTATGTGCACATGTATGGGTATGTCAACTAGTTCTACTTACTAATAGCTATTACATGCAGCGAGAGTATATTTCAACTTGTAATATCTTTTATAGAAGTAGTTTTTGAAGCTTTTATTTTTTTCAATATAATAAAGCGACATGAAATTCCAACCAGAACGAATGTCCTTTGGTGATTGGTACATTTCTAGGCAATTCACATCATAAAGTTTCCAATGGTTCTTTGAAGTCCAGCAAAGTAAAAAAAAAAATTTACTTATGATTATCAAGCATTTGGTATGATAAAGAATGACTACATAATAGGCCACATGCAAGTTTTGTAACATCAAAGGAATGTTACAGTCATGAGAACCCCTCCCCCCTCCATAAAGGGCGAGTCTTTGATTTAAACCATGATGAGTACTTTGAAACATCCATACCTGCCAGATGAAAGCGATTTAGTTTTCATGCTGCTAGCTTCAATCAGATGATGAGGGTGGCAGCCTTGTTTCTAACATTACTACAACAAAATACCTTTTGTTCTTTTCTTTGTTCGTTCTGGGGGGTTACAAGTACCTTCGGGTTTCTCTACCGGTACACGAGGCTCCAAGGAATCGAGCAGAAAGTTGACTTGGTTTCTAATCGACTGCAGCTCTCTCCTCAGGTTTTTGACCTGGTCGCTCTCAATCGGTCTCGGCTGACCATTGACTGAAATATTGACACGGTCAGTGAAAATGCACTGTTATATAGTTCAAAATACATTACATCAGGCTAAATACCAATATAAACTGACTGTAGGCATGAGGCCCATGGGTTGAACTAGGGGTCCCAAATAATGACAGTTTAAACAGGCCATGTTAACAACCTATGCTAACAACAACCACAAATTTTAATCCAGACACCCTGTAGAAAAAAAAGAGTGTGAAACTCTAGGTTACATGTATTCATCTGAATTTATATATCATTAATTGTAATTTTTCAAAGGAAAAGAACATGTTCTAAATAGTTCATGGAATAACTTCATAACCACATTAGCAATGTTGACTATTCTGAATAAAATGATCTCAGTTGTGTAATATATATGAGTTTTCCTCATTTCCTCATTTAAATGCCAACTAAAACAAGCATCTTTAGTAAATTAGGGGTCCCAAATAATGACAGTTTAAACAGGCCATGTTAACAGCCTATGCTAACAACAACCACAAATTTTAATTCAGACACATTGTAGAAAAAAAGAGTGTGAAACTCTAGGTTACATGTATTCATCTGAATTTATATATCATTAATTGTAATTTTTCAAAGGAAAAGAACATGTTCTAAATAGTTCATGGAATAACTTTATAACCACATTGGCAATGTTGACTATTATTAATAAAATGATCTCATTTGTGTAATATATATGAGTTTTCCCTGTTTCCTCATTTAAATGCCAACTAAAACAAGCATCTTCAGTAAATTAAAAGCAATCGTTCTGTATGTCGAGACAACTGCATCACAAAAACCTATATCATGAGTGTCTTTGACTTGGATTTGTTGTTCTAATACACAAAAATTTGGAAGGTCAGTAGAAAATGTCCACATAGCCTACAACACATTTTGTCACATATGCAAGAGAAAAAGCTAAACAGAACTAAAAGGTTTCTGTGCAATCATAGAGCAATGTCTAGAGAAAACTTGCTTACCAAATAATGTGATTTTCAGAATCCGACTGCACTGGATTGCGAATGAAAGATCTGTGCTATCAAATATTGTAATAAGATCACCATCTGCCACAGAAAGATTATATAAAACATATCAAATACAAATAAAAAAAAAAAAAGTGGTAATACATGAAGGAGAGGATTAAAGATAAAACCATTTTTTAAAGTCATGCGTCGATTTTCTGGAGGAGGTGTGAATATTACACAAAGGTATCTAAAACAGCAATGACTAAAAAAAAAAAAAAAAAAAAAAAAAAAAAAAATTGTTTGTTAGAAAAATTAAAAGGAAATCTACAAAAATTAAAATTTAGTAAGTGTGATGACTGCCCTTTCCTTTTTCTTCTCCCTCCCACCACTTTATCTCTTTAATTTTTTAATTTTTTAAAAACAAAATCAAAGATTTGCTGCTGTATTTGATGACAATTCTCCATTTGAATTCTAAACTTGCTAACTTCTCCTCTTTCATCAGATTCAAGGAGCTATTCATTTAATTTTCTGCTTTTATTAAAGACATTTCTATGCCTGGGTAGAAATTTCCTTGAATGAGACCAAATATCCCACTTTACCTTCATCTTTATACTTGATGACCACCTCATCACTAGGATTGAGCTTGCCCCTGTAGACCCTCTGCATCATTAAGACCAACTCATCGTAGGTAATGTCCTCATTGTGAATGGGTATCCTCCGAATGTCATCTCCTAGCTGCGCTTTGATGATAAGCTTGTTGCTCAGGTCAATCTGTGGGAAGCTGCCACTGGGCCCTTCCATGATGATCAGCTAACTGTTGAATAAAGATGAAATATCTAGTGGTGATTACATTTTCCTGACACTGCAGAAGTAAATACTGATAGTTCTTTCTCCATCCTCATTCTCCTCCTTCTTTTCTCCCCCCCCCTTCCTCCTCTTCCTCTCTTGTTTCTTTCTCTCCCTTCCTCTTCTTCCTTGTTTATTCTTACTCTTCCTTCTTTTTTTTTTATTTCATGAGTTAACTCAGTAAACAACACATTTCCAGTTATCTGAATCACCTTTCCACAAGTCCATAAAACTTGCACTGATCTGTTTCTCATATTCCCTGCATCATTAGAATAATCTCAATTCAAGGTAGACTTTCCCTGTATTTTTTTCTTTTCAACCCACTTATTTCTTACTTTACAAAAAATTATTTTTTGGGAGGTTTATCTCCTATTTTTCCTTTATTTTCTCCTTTCTTTCTCCTCCTGTTTCCTTTTTTACTTCGTTAGTCTCCTTCTTGTCTTTACTTTCTGCCTTTCGAGGTATCTTTTCTTCTTTCTACTCCTCAATCTGAGCTTTGTCTTGTTCAACTTCAAGTTCAACTTTTGCCCCTGTGCTTTTCCCCTTTTTCTCTATTTTCAAATGATAAATAATGCATCAAAGCTAGCCACATCTCTTTAGTAATCCTTTAGTAGTCTACATTAAACTAAAATTATCATTAAAAGATGAATTACTGAAAGTTACATTGCACAAATCTGGTTTCATTCAATTTCAGTAAGAAGGCTGACTCACTGACTCTTGACTACAACGTCATCGCTAATGGGTGGGGCTACACTTTACAAAAGACGGTTCCATAACACATACATGATGTACACACAATATCGCACACATACAAGCGTAATAATCATTCAAATTAAATAATAACCAATGAAAAGAATTAAAACAAATATATATTTCAACTGCTATTATCCATTTAAACTTGCCTCTTTAGCTAATGAAGTAATATGGATAAAAGTCACTTGATGAGGGAGGGGTCCTTCTCATCGACGTGTAATCAAAGTGAATGTAGCACCAGATTTCTTTGCCTAAATAAATAACTACGGTACCGTACCTGGATTTTTTTTTTTTTTTTTTTTTTTTTTGGGGGGGGGGGGGGGGGGTTAAAATCTGAATTTTCATATGTAGTTCTAGATTATAAATACCGTAATCAATAAACGAATACGGCATGAAGATAAAAGGCTACAAAAGATGATACATCACAAGCGTACTCCAGCTTTATACTACACTTTGATATGCTAAAAACAAAATATGGTACCAATTTTTCTTTCTCATTCGCTGTTTAAAAACAAAATAGTATGTTGAATAATGAATAGGATGAAATCAGACATTTTTTGCTCTTATGAATGTGAGGGCTTGAATGATCTGTTGTTCCCTCTAAACTGTAGCCTACTACACAGAGAAAAAAAGTTAAAATAATTTATCACTTTCTGATTCGCACAAAAATGGTCTACTATGTTTCAAAAGAGCTACGTATATCATAATACGTTGCCAATCATCATATTTTCTATCATAAAAAAGTTATATATTTTTCATTCTTAAAATAACCAGGCTAAGTAAGAATAATTGTGATTTTTTATCACTGTATCAGTCATGGATTGAATGCATATTTGAGATAAATAAATGAAAATGCATAACAATTTGCAAACATATGACCCACAGAAATAGAAGACGTCTTCTATTTCTGTGATATGACCACTTAATTGCGTGCCTAAGCTACTGCTATTTGTTCGTTGGCCTATTATTCCTTCTCAAATTGGCAACCGACTTTTTCTGAATGAACAAATTATAAAGAGCTTTTCCAGACGAAATTACGTGATAGAGAAACATGGCAGGAGGTCGACGAGGTCCAGGACGACCTCAGATGAGCCGATCCATGCCACCTCCACCAATTCATGCTACGAATGTTGTTCATGGTGGGAATTCTTCGTCCCAAGGATCATCAGTTCGCCATCGGTAAGTCCCACACGTTCAGTATGTTGTTGTGTTGAAATGTCTTTCGTCATGATACACGTTGTATTGATACTTTGATAGCTTCAAGTTCGACTTGTCTGTCAGTGTCATTGAAATCACCAGTCAGCTGCCAGTCAGCTAATTTAAAAGATTCTGAATAATGTATGACAATGTTGAGATGGGAGTATGTTGAGATAGATTGACTGTCACTGACTGTAGTCTGTAGACTGTAGGTCTAGATCACTTGCACGAATGCCAGGTTATCATCAGATAACCTTGCACTGAATTAGGCCTGTACAGTGGAAATTGCTGACAATAGGAAAGTAGTGTTCTCTGTCACATTTCTGGGACAGAGGAACAAGAGCAGTGATCAGAAAAAGATTTCTCAAAATTCATTTGATGAAGATAATTTAGATCCAATTGAAGGAATGGAATGAAAATAGGATATGTTATCATACTGGGTGTAAAAAGCAAACATTTTCCAAGAATTTGTTGATTATTTTAGTGATTTCTATCTCCAACTATAGAGGGCAGCATTTCACATAAATTTGCACAGCTCACCATACCAATGGCTCCCTGGGTCTAGATCTATGTCTATGAAATAATAAAACTGCACAACCATGGTGATCAAACTTTAATAAGTGTAATACTAATAGAGTCTAAGTTAAGAGATTTACTATTCGCAGCTGTATTGATTTATTTTTTATTTCAAAGAAGTTATGGTAGTTCCTCACTTACTATATTATTGTCTCCATCCCTTCAAAAGTTCAAATCCATCTTCTTTCTTAATTGTCAGGATGGTCATGATTGTCTCCTTTTTCTTTCATTATTTTACATTCTCTTTCATTACTTCCTCCTCTTTTTGTACTCTCCTCCTCCTCTTCTTCTTCCTCCTCTTCTTTCTCCTCCTCCTTCTTGTTCTTCTTGTTCTTGTTCTTCGTTCTTGTTCTTCATTACTCTTCTTTATTCCCTTGGCTTTATGTTCTTGTTTTCTTTTCTCTTTCTTCTCTTCTCTCTTTCTCTCTCTCTTTCTCTCTCTTGCTCTTGCTCTTTATTCTTTCATATACCTGCAGCGGGGGGACTGGTGGTGGTGGAACCAACACCCCTCTCACCACCCTCATCACCATCACCCCCATCCGTCATCCCGATATCCCCAACTTGCCAGCAGAGGGCAGTCTTCTCTTTGAGACGCACACAGTCATCTACCTGCTGACTGCACTGTTCCTGCAGTATATCAACATCTACAAGACTGTTTGGTGGCTGCCCCTTGCCCCTTCCAATACAGCTATGGTATGTCAGGCAAATCGGGTTGAGAAGCATCGTAGGATATTCAAAGAAATGAAATTCATTTTTGCATGTAGATAGATAGAAAACAAATTTAATAAATCAGGAAACTTCAGTATTGTCACTTGTCATGCCATATTTTTTAAACATTTTTTGGTTAAAAAAAAAGACAAATTTTGATAGATCATAGAGATGTGTTCCCTTCCAATTTGTTAACATGTTTTGTCACAGCATTTACAGTAATTGATCTTTGTATTTAGGTTGTGTCTGATGCAGTTATGTCTTTCTCCCTGTTCTTATTATAGATTATGTGAAGCAAAAGGTCAGGTTGAATTTTTGAGAAAGGTGTTGAAAATTCTTTTCTTTTTTGTCATAATTTTAATAAACCTAATTTTTAAAAGAATGATTTTGTTTTTGTAATTAAAGGCATCGGTTAACATTGTTATGATTTAAAAAAAATCTTGTTTTGTTACTTCAAAATGGGATAAACATAAGGGTTATAGTGTAAAAATACCAGTCTGAAAGTTTCAAAGTATGATATCCACAGAAAGTATTTTTAAATATCAAAAATGTGAACCAATGTTTGAAAAATATACGAGGGTCGGTTGCACAGAATAGACATAAGGCAAGGCTCGACATTAGCGGTGGCCCGGTGGCCCGGGGCCACCAAAATTGGCTCCCGGGCCACCGTTTTTCAAAAAGTGATAAGTTTGGTGGCCCGAATCGGGCAACCAAAAAATTTTAAGTTATCGCAATTTACGTGCGTGTTAATTGTACACATTTCAGCTTCTTCCGCGATCCAAATTGCAAGTCAGTTTGTTCGCGGTTCATCAGCGACGACGCAGTTTGAGTTAGCGCAACACCACACTAATTGCACCTGGATCTAGTTGCGGTGAGCTAGCCGACCTCAAATGAAAGTTAGATTAGTCTTATGACGTATATATAGGCCTCGGTCTGCGGCCGTGTGTATTTTCCGCGCACCACTCTAGGCCTGTTTCGAGTCTAGTACACGATTAAACGTCCGAAAATGTCACTACACGAATAATAGAATTTCTATCGAAATACTCGGAAACATAGCTTGAACTTCAGAATGATCCATCAAAAACGCGAAATCAATAATAAAATCAAGAATGCTTTTCTCCATTTTGTGATTTTGTCATTTAGACACCTTAAATTCACATGAGAATATCGTTTTTGATCACCAAATTCTTACGTCTCGCGCAGCGAAAACAAGTGTTTCAATAATATTTGGAAGCCGTAAGCCCTAATGTGTGTGTGTGTGTGAGAGAGCGACTTAATCGCGCATTGCACCATCGTTCACCACAGCGATATGCACCGTAAGCAAGTGAGCTCACTAACGTAATCAAAGATACGCTATCACAGTCAGTGTGACAAAATATTTTTGGAACATAGCAATGAACGAAGACGAAAGGATATTACCAAGAAAAAAACATTCATACTTGCAAGTAAGCACTTGTTCGTTAGTTATATGCCCTTGCTGGCGATTTGTGATGGGGATTTCAATCATTGGTGTTCGATTTCAAATGACAAGTGCTAAGCGCTTTCATCGTAATGTATACGTAGTTTCAACACGGCCGAATGGGATTTTGTGCACTGACTGTTACGCTCCACTTCCGGGTTGGCGCCATCTCTTGTCAGCTGACGAATAATTATTGAAACATGATTTCACCAATTACCGATGAAATACCAAGCAAATGCCGATCTATTTGGCTTTATTTGACAGGGATTTTTTATTCGGTCCTCACAAAAATAGGTAGGAGGCTGTGATTTGAATTTTTATGAACTGGGCAAGCAATACAGTTCTTTTCGAAGCTGCTTTATTGTCAAGTTTCTTTATGAAAACCGGACATTACCGTTAGGGATATTGCACACGCTGTTATATGGGTATGGGACTAGACTGGCCTCACTCCGGTGCTGCAGCGCAGGTGCAGCTCCGGCGCGCGTCTTTTCCCTGTCAAATAAAGCCAAATAGATCGGCATTTGCTTGGTATTTCATCGGTAATTGGTGAAATCATGTTTCAATAATTATTCGTCAGCTGACAAGAGATGGCGCCAACCCGGAAGTGGAGCGTAACAGTCAGTGCACAAAATCCCATTCGGCCGTGCGTCTTTTTTTTCCCTACCGTTACTGCGTAAAATTGCAGAACTTCACTCAGGAAGCGACTTGTGCGAGAGGCTACACAGAACACACGCAGTACGCATGCGCGTGGACTTCTGACGTCTCCAACTAGTAGTAGTAGGCCTAGTACGAATACTTACGCTGAAAGCATGGCTGAATGTAAAGGTGTCACTATGCTTTTCGCCCGAAGCTTCGGGCGTCCATCAACCAACTATCGCGGTGTCAGCTGCACTTCAATACATGAACAATTCCATCCAAAACTATATAAACCTCTCATAATTCTCTACCACAAAGTATGAGTGACTTTTGATATAGTTATTTTTCTTCAAATCTAGCTTACATTATGTGTACGCAGCTAGCCCATATCACATGCATTGCAAGCCGACGCGATCGACGAACTAAGTCCACGCGCATGCGTAGTGCGGGTGTACTGCGTAAATCATATTCTCTATATTGATAATAGCCTCTCGCACTAGTCGCTTCCTGAGTGAAGTTCTGCAATTTTACGCAGTAACGGTAGGGAAAAAAAAGACGCCTCCGGCGCGGGGCTGAATGGTGGCGGGCTACGAACAGCTGGAGTGGTTGGCCGACTGGCCAAATGAAAATACCGAGTAGTCGATTAATCGTCCAAAAAAAAAAAAAAAAAAAAAAAATGATCGTTTAAACAAATACCAAAAATGGGCTTTCAAAACAGCTCTACATTGAATGGTCATTGAAATGAAGAAGCATAAAATAATCTGCAACTTTATCATTGATTATGATCATTTCAGGGCATAGGAGGGTGAAACAATGGGTTTTAATCATTCTAACAACGTTTTATTATAATTATTAAATTTCTTATGTTTTTCTTTGTTTTTTCGGGCCACCAAATTTCATTCTCGGGCCACCAAAAAAAAAGAAATGATAATTTTGGTGGCCCGAACGGGCCACCAAGAAAAAAAGTTAGTGTGGAGCCTTGCATAAGGAGTGCGCATGCGCGTATGACTCACCTTACCGTACTGTGTATATTGGCGTATCACTCGGAGGGAGGCACATAACGGCATTTTCAAATTCAAGCAAAGTAGTCCTCTTAGTGACTGTCTCGTGAGACGAAGGATAATGAAATTGCCGTTTGCGTCTAACTTACACTTTTTCATTCCAAATTATGGTTGGTTTATGTTTTTTGAGTACAAATACAAGTACTCATACACATGTTTCATCTTAGTTTGAGAATTTTTTAAATCAGCTACTCACAAAGTTAGCCAATGCCTTTAACTTTAAGCTGTAAGGGCAGGAAACTTTGTCTCATTCTTTATTCGCAATAAAAACAGTTTATGAGGCTTTTTCTTAGCTTACATCTCTCCTCTTTTGCATTTTTTCATGTTCAGGTTTTTTCCTAATGAAATTTAAACTGAAATTTGGAATTTCTTTTCTAACAGAACTTTCATCTCATCGACCCTTTCTTGTTGATCTTTGTGACTCTGGTTCTGATCAGGCGTTTGGTTTGGCACTTCATTATTGAGGTATGTTTTGTTTTTTGTTTTTCCAGAAAAATTACACTCTTTTTTGGAAGGAGAGGCATGTATACATTGATATGTTTAGATGCCATATTTTGATTGATCTCTTTCTCACATCTTCCTTTTAACTGTTTTGAAGAGACTTGAATTATTTATTGAAATAGTGATGTTGAAGGATGTTGAAGGATAATGACCTCCGCAAGTCAGGATGGTTTATTCACTCTCATTCAAAGGTTTTTTTGAAAATTTCTAAATAATTTTGTCCTATTTCTTGGCTGTCAGGGTTGGCAGGTATGCACATTGCATGGACAAGACTCAAAGTCCATATTCTATATGCATCACCAAGCTTAAAGGCATTGGCTAACATTGTTATGATTTTTAAAAAATCTCATTTTGTTACTTAAAAATGGGATAAACATTAGGGTTATAGTGTAAAAATACCAGTGTGAAAGTTTCAGAGCATAATATCCACGGGAAGTATTTTTAAATATTAGAAATGTGAACCAATGTTTGAAAAATATATGAGGGTCGGTTGCATAGACCCAACGTAAAAGGAGTGCGCATGCGCACATGACTCAACGGACCGCACTGTGTGTATTGACGTATCACGCGGCGGAAGGCAAGTAACGGTATTTTTGAATTCGTCCAAACGGTCCTCTTAGTTCAGTGTCTCTCGAGACGAAAGCTAATAAAATCGCGGTTTGCGTCTAATTTACAGCTTTTCCTTCCAAATTATGGTTGGTTTCAGGGTTTTTGAGTATAAATACAAGTGCTCATACACATGTTTCATCTTAGTTTGAGAATTTTTTAAATCAGCTGCTCACAAAGTTAGCCAATGCCTTTAATATTGAAAATAATTCAGGCACAAGTTTATACAGGGTATTTTCTTTCAAACTCTGCTCAGCTAACACCAATAGTGACGGTTGTGACGGTACGCTACTTTGTCCTGCAAGCCATCAAGCTTGTGATCACCTTGACCTTTCTCAATGTAGGATTATGGTGTCTCTGGCAGCTGATGAATAACAACTCTCCTCTCAACCTTCTTTTTCTGGCATATCCGTAAGTCGTATTTACTTTTTGTTCTTCTTCACATTTTGCCATATATGAGAAAAATCACAACACATCCAATGATGGCTCATTTCTTCTTAGTGTTAATCTGAAATAAAGTCAACACTGTAAAACTGTAAATTTTCTGTGAAATGAAACTGGGGGATGAATAATGATGGTGTTTTTTACAGCAAAAAACCTTTGCAAATTGCAAAAATCTGATGTTTTGATTTAGTTTTTTCTTTCGTGTGACACAGAATTTTGGAAAACTTTGACCAGGCTCAAAATAGGTAAAAGTCTCTTATGTTATGCTAGTCCCAATAATTATGTTGATTGTCACCCTGTCATATTGAGCAAACTACTTTTATTGCATTGAATCATTAGAGAAATTTTGGCTATCATTGTACCCGTAACCCAAAATGATCTTCTTTCCAACCCTCAACAGGTCAAAGACTTTTTTCTCATAATTCACTTTGTTCATATCCTTATCATTTGAGCCCGCACTGACCCTTTCCTTTTTATATTCCTTTTGACCTTTTTAAGGTTGATCTCCTATTTTTTGCTGTACGGCCTGACCCTGGATTTCAACACGACCCTGTTTTCACAACTCGCGCCCCCGGCCAAGGGTAGCAAGGAGGAACAGTCATGGAATGGTATCACCATGTTAGCTCCTGCCAAGCACAAGTGCTCTCACATCCCCAACGAGATCCGACAAGAAGCCGACCTCCTCAAGATGGACTTCAACTCCAGGGTGAAGAGCGTGTTGTTCAACTCGATGGTCTGCGCTTACTACGTTGGCTTTGTGCCTATTTGTTTCTTACAGGTAGCAAAAGCAATATTTTGCCTTCAAAAAGCAGTGTGTGCTATCCCTACTGGTATTAAAGTTTAGTTTTCACTGAAGTTATTGAAAATGCTGAGGAAAAATATTAGACTGATCAAAGAGAGTGAGGAGGAATGAGACAGAAATAGACAGACCAGAAAGGAGGATTAGAAGAGAGAGAAAGAGAGAGAGAGATAGATAGAGAGAGAGAGAGAGAGAGAGAGAGAGAGAGAGAGAGAGAGAGAGAGAGAGAGAGAGGGAGGAGTAGCAGAAGAGCAGACAGAAGACAAGATAAGGGAGAAGGAGGGGGCATGGTGAGAGAAAGAGACAAAGATTGAGAGAACATTGTAGCAGTAGGGAGCCAGAGACTTAGAGAAACACCAAGGTGCTGTGGCATAAAAACTTTCTATTATAGTAACTTTTCTATCAATGGTAACTTTCATGGAATACTGGATTTTGAACAACGTTACCATGATAGTTACCATTGATGTCAAAGTTACTAAAATAGCAAGTTTTTGTGCAATGGCACCCAAATGTAAAGAAAAAATGAAAATCATAAAGGCAGAGAGAGTGGCACAGGAATAGAATATCAAATCAATCATTGGACATTTATCTTTGTTTTTTTCCTCCAACAGCCTGCTATGTACCTTGATCTGTGGTGGTCCTGTTTCCTCATAGCCTTTGTGTGGATAAATTCCTTTGTCATGTTCGGCTCTCATTTCTTACCGGTGGCGTACTGTGATGCGCTTCATCGGTGCTCCCTTCACCTTGGCCGATGGCAGAAGATGGAGCATGGGTACAGCAACACTCCTCAACACCTGTAAGCACCTTCATCATGTTCAGTGCTAGTTCTCTTTGGAGAAGTATATAAATGTGATTGAGTGTACCACTACACTAAAACCTTTAAGCACCTTGACAGGTTTATCTTGTCTAGTGTTAGTGCTCTGTGTACATGTAGAATTGTATATTTATCTTTGGGCATGGGTAAAAGAACAATAGAAACAAGCTTCAAGACCTGTATGCATTGTAGCATGTTAACCTTCTTCAGTGTTGGTGATTTGTGTAGACAAACTATTTGTCATTCACTTATAAGCACTGTAGTGTTCTGTTTGTGATACATGTAGATGTTATAGGTAGCATTCTGTGGTGACTTTCCCATTTTTAGCGGAAGCCATCAAAGATGCAGTAATGAAATGATAAATCATTATGCTCTGACAGTTTTGCCTGCTCTCCAAATGCAAATGGCCTACCTCGATGAACTTTTTGTGGGAGTTCAGCCAAATGATTATACTTATTCTGTTACCATTCATTTCTATCTTCAAATTTTGTTTTTGCTGCAGATGGTCAGACACCACAGTATGGCCACAGGGAGTACTGGTCAGATACAACAAGGGCATCTATCGGGCAACGGGACAACAGAACGTGGCCTTTCCTTCTGACCGGTCGTACGCTCGCTTCTATGTAAGTCTTTTGTGATAGTATAGTTGTGAAACCGGTATCGTTGATATGTTCCAATAAGCATATTTTGGCTCTCTCCCTGTGTCTGTGCAAATGGACACAGAGATGAAGCAGCTGAAGAAATTTCATATCTTGGACTTGTTTGTACTGCATAAAATACTTTGTAAAGAGACATGTTTTTTTTTCCTTGCTAAGCCTAACGATTTTGAATGTTGTGCTGAAAGTAATAGTCTGAAATTTATTTTTATTGAATTAATGATGTGTAAGACTCGAGGCTATAAAGTGACAAATGTTAATGGTGCCGAAAAAAAAGGGGAAAAGAATAACAGGCATGTCATAGCCAGTGCCCTACGGAGGATGGGATGTGTGAATGCTAGCTCTTGTTAACCTTTTCTTGTATTTGTTATAAACCACAATTTTGTATTTTGATGTTTTTCCCAATCTTGTAGTTCATGTTCCACGACCCCCTTCGAGTGCTGAACCTCTTTGTTTTCCTGCAACTCGGAGTGATTGCTACCCAACTCTACCTGCTGATCCGTCATTCTCACTGGCACTATGTCATCTCCCTCTCTCTCCTCCTCTTCTGCAACTACTACGTGCTCTTTAAGTTGCTCCGGAACCGCTTCATCCTGGGCAAGGTGTACCGGCCCGTCCACGAGGAAGTGGAATGAGACTTAATCTTTGTTTTTATTCTAGAGACCGTTAAAACCTTGTTCACACATGACACAGTAAATCACCTTCAGAGCAGGAAAAAAGAATAAAAGAAAACCTCTGCAGAAAAAGTAAAAGCCATTATACATGTAAATGATTAGCAAGTGGGAGATGCACTGACAGAGAATCGCTATGCACAACAAAGGCCACTGTGTGTACTTGCTTACCTGTGTGTCATCATATACAGAAATGTAAAGGGCGCTATGCTTATTCATTTAATTTTTTCTTTGAAGGGGTTTATTGTGTGATTTCTGAACAAGGCTTCAAAGGTGATGTCAGCCATTTACAGCCATTTACATACAGAAAGTGAAGCCAGGGCCCCATAACACACAGATTTGGAATCAATCACAGAGTTGTAACAGCCAGTCAAGACCGTTGTTTCATGCACATCTCGTTCAAAAAGGTGACCCTGAACCAATCAGAATGGTTGTTTTAAATTTGCGATCGATTGCAAACCTTGATGTTACGGGCCCCTGATCAGTCCAGATTGTTGCCGAATACTAAATTAGCCTGAAAGTTACCTTTGAGCAAGATATGTCAGCTTATCTTTCAAATAAACAACGTAATTTGGGCATTTTCAAAACGTACGTGTCTCACAGACTCCATGTAATAGATGAAATATGCATTAAATCAAAGATTTATATGTGAACCATTGCAAATTGCTGGCACTACCTGTAGGTCAACATTGTCTGCTCATTTTCATTGTGTATTTCATTGGTCAGCAAAATCTGTATTTCTGGTCATGTTTATTTAGTTTCTGAAGAGAATGAATCCTTGTGATGTTTGAAAAATAAAGGCTGTCTGTGGAGAGGTTATTATACATGTCTTTTTGGTCTAATGAACTGTTATGTGAGAGGTTAATATCTAGTTATTACTGGTAATTTTGAATCATTTTTTAGCTACCGGTACATGATGAGATTTTCATTCAGAGTTAGAACCTTTACATTGGACCATGGCATTTCTCAAAACTTGAATTTCATCATGTTGCTATTTCATGCCATGTTTATTTGCAAAATGCATTCAGAAAACGAATATCTAAAGCACATCATTATTGTTCATAATGAACAGTCCATGTGCAAACCCCAAATGATCCAGACTATCATGATGGATTGCAAAATGAAAAATGTATATGTGTGTCTCATCGTTTCCTTTGCTTTAAAGTACAGTAAACTTTATATTTGTGATTGAAATTTTAGGTTTTAGAACATCTCTGTAGTATGTCACCTCAGCAAAAAGGGCATTTAGGAGGTAAAGTTACATCAGTCTATAGGCAGAGGCCTTATAAGACAGGTTTTTTGATAAGTTCTTGGTGGACTTGGTAAACTGGCCTTTGCAGACAGGTGCCTTATGGGTTGACGTATCTGTAGTAGCAGATTTTGATAGTATTGACTCGCTTCTTAGATTGTGTATTGACTGCTTAGAAATAGGTTTGATTAGCATTTAAAATCAGTTTTGCTAAAATTGTGTTAGGATTTAATTATTTTTTGTAGAGTCATTAGTATTTTTGAATGTTGTGGGAATTGGGCAACTTCACATTGCTGCATAAACTTGATGAAGAAATGGTTAGGTGGGAAGTGGAAGTGGATTTGATATGAATACTTGCCAGTTCATACACCAGCATTGTCATTGTCTGCTGTCATCATCATTGTACATTAATGAATTAAACATCCTTTCATGACACATTGCACAATTGTAACTTCCCACACAGGTGTAAATGTGTAGGCCTTCCACATATACTAGATGCTTGGGTAATGATATAGGAGCACCAGGGCCCTGTCTTACAAAGAGATTGATTCAAATCGATCGCAACTCTGAGATTGATCTCAACTGTATACTTAAGAGATAGGAGATGAGATCAATCTCAGAGTTGCGATTGATTCATATCGATCACAACTCTGAGATTGATCTCAACTGTATACTTAAGAGATAGGAGATGAGATCAATCTCAGAGTTGCTACTGATTCAAATCGATTGTAACTCTGAGATTGATCTCAACTGTATACTTAAGAGATAGGACTTGCAATCAATCTCAGAGTTGCGATAGATTTGAAACAATCACAACTCTTTGAAAGACAGGGCCCAGGAGCATTATTAAGGGTAATGAACATGAGCGCTATGCAAGAAGCCCCCACTGTTCATGTCATTACATGTTCTTTTGATCGCTAATAACTGAACTCTGTAATAATCATAATGTAAAAACTGAAGTTAGAAAATGAAAAATATACAAAAATCTGTTTATTCCAAGGATTTGACTTCAACCTTATTTTCAAAAATGTCTGATTTCCTGAATATTTATATGTTTCACAGAAAACACTGAAGCTGGGCCGAATTAACACGACAAAAATAATGTACAACTTGTCTGATAGTGCAAGTTTGTGATAGAAATGCTGTACATGTATGTTGCTTTTGGGGGGGGGGAAATATTACAGGATTTAGAAGTTTTAATCCATGAAATTTTTTTAAGAAGAAAGAACAAACTTGGCAGTATTGTTGCTGGTATTGTGAAAACTGGTGGAGATGTATTTAAAGGGGACATTCAATTTTTGTTTGCTATGTGTAAATGTTGCCTTTCTAAACATCGTTTTATTTGATGTTGTATTTAAAAAGAGAAAAATAAACATGCTCCCATTATGCTGAAACTATGAATTCGAGTGAGTTTATTACCGGTACTTGTACTGAACTTGAATTTGTGTACTTAAACGAAAGTCCCCAGTTTTCCGTTTTCTAAACTTCAAATCCGTGTTCTTCGCTGACATGTACAAAACATATGACAAAGAAATTGTAAATAGTAAAGATCTTCACAAAACAAACCGAAGTTACCTTAATCATGCTGATATATACGCACTGCAGTATACATACATGCAACTGAAGCGAACACACGCTTAACACCACGACTATAGGATTTTCTGCTGATGAATGGTTATGTTTTATTGCATTTTGCTTTGTTTTTTATGTTTTTCGCTTTATTTTCTCGTAATGCAATTTAATTGCCTAAAAATCATGTTTTCTGTGAAATTCCTTGAATTGCGTGTTCTGCCCAAATTCCGTGAAATTTTTCTGTTTTCCCTTTCGCAGAAAACTGGGGACTTTAACTTAAACTTGAGGTAAACTGACACTAAGTGTCACTACACAGAACACTGTCGACATTTGTGTTCAAAACTGATTGTGGAGCAGTGGTCCTTCTTGCATGTATTATGCATTCCAACCAAAGATATAAACTTCAAAAGACTTTGAAATAAATGCGCAAGACAGAAATGTTCTGCGAAAGTGTTTCACCATGAAACAAAAAGAAAAACAAGATTTAATCAAGTCTTCATACCATACATGTATTTTGACCAAAAAAAAGACATAGTGCATCATCAAATACTTCACGCAGGACAATTTTATACATCCATGTACATGGGAAAATTTTATACAAACATGTACATATACACGAGAATATAAAAGAGAGCGAGAAAAAATGGTTACAAAATGGTTTCACAGGTGACGATAGATAAGGACAATCAATATGAACTTTACAAGCTGGAGTTTGAAACGTTACAACAGAGAGGCGCTCTCTCACACACTTTTTTTTTCATAAATAGACCAAAATCATGACACACCAATGGGCATCTCACTGTGCTTCATGATAGTGCATTTCCATGTTCCATGTTGCACACGATTGTGAATCACAAAATAGTGTGCATGTACTTATCACTATCATACATGTAGTACAAGTATATATTTCTGTGGAAAATCTACTCCTACATGTATTAAAAGGAGATTTTGTTCACTCACCTCAAGAAACAGACGAATACTACATGTACTTGAGCAAGGAGAGCAGTGATATCAAATACGCTAGGTCTTGATTTGCCAGGCACACATGTAACATAATTTTTTATCCTAAATATGTATATATGTGTACATGTTTAGTTTCAATACAAGGGTGTTATTCTGAATGCATTCCATCTCTTGCACTTTACTGCAACTTTTATGCAAGTTGTCCCAAGAAAGTGCTCTGTAGGAAAAAAATGATGTTATTGGGATGAACTATGTTAACAAAACTAGAAAAAAAAAAAAAAAATGGGTGCATGATAGACCCTAGGGTTGGCAGTGCAAAAAATAACTATATAATTCAGATATCTAAAAATTGGTCTATACCATTTGTGCCTGTTAAAAAAGCAAAATTAAAAAAAAGTCAGGTATCAGTTTACAGGTACCGGGTATTTAATTTTTATGAAACCATTCCTTTTTATACTGTTGTTATACTGTAATTCACATGAAAGACAGATAGACAGCCACATTTTAGATGTAAAGAAAATGGAGAGATAAATGCACTGTACTTTCCTACTGAACTCTTTTTCCATTTAGAACTCCGATTGAAGACTGTTTGATTGAAATATGTGATGAAGACAATGCGGTTGCCATTATGTGAGAAAAAGTGAGGGCTGTCAGGTCTTTACTCTGAAAATGTCTCCTCTTTCTTATAAGGCTCATTCAGACACACAGCAGCAAACCCCATTTGCAAACTCCACTTGCAAACTCCACATTGTTTTTAGTAAACCAGTTCAATTTTGATGAGATGCATACTAATGCCCCAATGCTCAAAAGAGTTTTGTCAAAAGCTGTGAAGAGAAACTGGTTACGTATTACTTTACGTTATACTTTAATATTTTCTAATCCTATCATCTGATTGCTTAAAAGTGAAGTCATGTTTTTAATTACACCCGCAAATATTCACTAAGCCAATGGGCATAGCAAAATTTTGTTGCAATCCCAATTGGTTTATGTATAAATCTCGGTGCGATTTAATCACTAAATTTAGGTTACTTGCGCAGTGGACTGGCAATCACCTATCTTGATGTTTCTCTGATTTTGTACTTTATTAATCATTTTTGGTAAGTTGCACATTCTTCGACTCTTATTTGACTTGTTAGATTTCCTTAAATGTTTGGTATATAAAAGATTTATTGACTACTTGAATATTCAAGGCATACTTGTTTCTATAGGCAATTGTTTTTCCCTGCCTTATATACCCTTACTTACGCATAATAAAAAACCAGGTGGGGGTTTGCTGTGGGGGTTTGCTGCTTCTTAAGTGAACAAGCCTTTAAAACGGAACAACACAAACCTAGAAATGACTACATGTACTTTTGATACTACACAGAAATTACATGGCAAAAACAAAAATACAATAAAACTACCCAATAATATTCCAGTGTACATCCATCTATTAATCTTTATGGTCACACATCCTTGCGACTTCACATGATTGCACTAAATATTCAGTGTACTGTTGTGGTAGTGAATTTCTCTAAACTTTGCACTGCAGTGGTACGCAAAATATGATCGCAAGCATAATCATTGAAACAATTAAATAGAAGCGTTTCATGATTACTACAGCATATCTACATCTTATCAATGCAAAAAAATATATAAATATATGGTGACTCTCTGAAACTGAAATTCCCGTCATATTGTATAAGGCAAGCAATTATCTACATATGGCAGCACTAAAATGGGTTATTCCAAACTACATGTATAAAGCAAAATTAAAATGTCAGACATTTCAATCAATAACTTATTTTCAAATATGCATACATGTAAATGAAAAATCCACAATTTTATCGAAAAACTGGTAAGTTGGCGAGGGTACAACTCACTTTTCGAGTATCGGGTTTTGGAGTTATACACAAAACATGCATATGTCTGAATCAGTGAAAACAGGCATTGGTGTAAATAAGTACAATGAAGTGTTACGAGTGAAGTAAACAAAGAATGTAATATAATTTTCACTAAACACACCTTATTTATGTCACGGTTTTGAGGCGGTTATCCTTATCATGTCTCAACAAGGCCTTATTTGCCACATACAGACATATCATATACTTTCATATAACTTTTTTTTTTACTCTGTCTTAAGTAATTTTTTTTCTTTAGTACATTCATGTGAAATGATTGTAACATACTGTTTTTGTATCTATATTTGAATTTTTTTTAATGTGATCTAATATATATCTTTATTTTGATATATGTTTTTCAAATTTTATATGTTTTTCTTTGTACGTGTATTTGAATGTTATTGTTTTTTATAATAATAATATTCTGGATTTATATAGCACTTTAAACAATGTATGTACATGTACTACATGTATGCAAACTTGCATTGTTATTCTTCAGACTTTTGGATGAGATTGAATAAAATCCTAATTGAATTTGAATTTGAACAAAAAAGATATTTAAAAAAAACTATTAAGAGGACAACCATTCATATTCTCAGAATAAGTGAAGGGTGTGGTGGTAGTGGTAAGGTGGTTCATTCACCTGATTTTTCAATTGAGAGGTTCAGGGTTCAAATCCCAGCCTGTCATCAATGTCCTATGACAATGCATTCATCTACAATTGCCTCGCTCAACCCAGGGGAAGCCTTCAATTTCCATAGATTCTACCACCATTGAAACCTTCAAAGGATATATTGTCTTGTGATAATATGTGGAATGTCTGTGTCTGTTGGACTGCAGAAAACAGAGTATTAGATGTAACAATGCCAATACACTGTTCATATCTAATATCTAATGATGTAATTCATACAAAATACCTTTTGAACCTAAGATTCTATTCATTGAATATGTAAACATACTCATTATGTCTGTACTTTGCTCACTATCTTAAAGATAAATGTATCTTGCCATAACAAATTTCTAGCTCAAGTTGGAAATTTAAAAAAAAAAAAAAAAAAAAAAAAAAAAAAAAAGCCTGCAAATTGTGCTTTTTGAAACCTTCATATGCCCATCTGCAAAGATTTGGCCACTACTGATAAACAAAACTTGACCGCCTCCATTGGCTGTAATGCTAAGGAAGCCATGTTTTTTGGCCCTCCTGAGCATTCAACATTTTTGAGATACAAGGTTTTGTCACCCCAGCGGCGAAAACTACATACAGGAACCCTTTAAAGACTTCTTGATTCAAATTCTTGGTGTATACTTTCATGATTTTTAATTTCCAATGCATACTTTCTGGGCCCTATTGCAGAAAACTGTTATCAATAACAAGTTGCAATAACTGTTACAAGCTACTGAAATCCTTTGCATCTAAATGCCTGAGAGCAAATTTGTCATAGAAATGTGGCAGTTGTTACTGATAACAAGTTTTATGAAACAGGGCCCAGGTCTACATGTGACATGACTACTTTGTGGTCACTGCAACTCCACTCCAAAATTTGACCAACTGCAGGTTTTCTTAATAAATTAAATATGGTGAGGAATAAACAGCAGGAAAATAATAAATGTACCTTTCAATTGTACATGTACATACATCTCATATCTTCCCAGTCTTTAATATAATTGTACGATAATATAATTTCTTAACATAAATGTTAGCTGGGGAGAATTTCAGACTGCAAAGCAGGGCAAGTCTAATTGGAGTTACATTGGCATGAATATCCTTTTTCAAAACTAAGGCATAATTGGCTACTGCTAGCATAATTTCTAAATGACCTAATTACGACTGAAAATCAAGTTCTGAATGAAATTCTCAATTTGCGCTTCACTGAAAATGTTGCTATACAATTCTTTGCTATTAAACACTTGTACACAGCTCATTCCAACTAGAAAAGGTGTGACCAGTTCCTGTGTTTGCTCAGTATATTATGTTTCACAAAGTCCACTATTTTACTTCAATTATTTTCCTGTTGTAGGCAGTTCTACTTGTCTCCTTGCATACTCCTCTGTCCATGCCTTTTACCCTTAGCAACTAAAGCCATTTTGTGTGCTAAGATTTACAAGAGTTGTCTCAGGTTCTGAATGTGAAAAGTATGCCTTTTCAAGTCTCTGTGTAACTTACACAAGAGTGGCAGCACAACTTGTAAAACACCTTACTTCAATCTCTTCTGCTAGGGCCATTTGGTAAAGCCATTACCTTGGACAACGGATCTAGAGGACTATGGAAACCCAAGCTTCATCACGAGTAATGATCAAAACTTGGAACAGAACATCTCATTTTTATCTCTAGGTTAATTGTGAAAGCTTGGATAACAGATGGCTCCTGAAATCCACTTTCACTAGAGTGACGGCCAAAGCTTTAACAGCATTACTCAAGTCTTTGAGTTATACTTGCACAAGTTGAATAGCAGAGAAAGGGATCTAGAAAACCCAGCTTCTGCTTGGATGACATCATCTCACTCTAGTCGCCAGGTTACATCTTTACATCTACGAGAATGACTGTGAAAACCCAGATGAAAGAAACATCTGTAATTGTGAACTTTCAGAAGAATGGCTGCAAAAGCTTCAACAGAATTGCTTCAGTCTCTGAGTCAGGTTTCTGAGATTGCGAAAGCCTGGATAGCAGAGAAAGGGCTCTGGAAATCCTAACTTCTGCTTGGACAACATCAACTCACTTCAGTCTCTGGGTCACGTTAGCAAGAGCGATTGCGAAAGCCTGGATAGCAGAGAAAGGGCTCTGGAAATCCAAGGTGTAGGCCTGGCCATCGATCTTTCCGAACTGCATCACCTGGATCAGTGGGGCGGAAGGATGGGATGGGAGAGGAGAGGAAGGAAGAAGGTGTGTAAATTGGTGATCTAACACATATTTAAAAAAACTAAAGGTATCAAATACACATATACCACTTTTGAAGGGCTAATGAATTAATGAATGCACAAATTAATCTTTATCAAAAGCTTGGAAGAAAAATTTGGACATGTATTAAAGCTGAACAAATCTAACTCAAGAGTGTTCTAAGAGCACTACCCACTTTTCTTATAACACATGCTTCCTACTCCATTTGTCAAATGACCATCACTATCATCATCTTAATTTTCATTTTTTTGTGGAGAAACATTTTATACTTTATATTTGTTTCATTGGTTAGCTTGCTATCCATAACATTCTGGACAAAATTTGAGATTCAGCCCCCCCCCCTTCCGAGAAGAGTTATGTTCATGACAAAGAATAACAGTTTAATATGTTACATATCTAAAGAATGATGTACAGGATTCTGTGTCCTACCTGTTTCCCATGTAATTCCACTTGGAAATTCTTGGCAGATTCTTGGGTCACTCTCCCTCCAAAGTCCAGTTGATAAACCTGTGTATTCTCATTCCACAATGGGGCTTTGTTGTGCATCACAAACACCTTGGACTTGCAGTTTGCATATTGCTTCATCAGCTTGGCTTTTCGTGACTTTGCGCTACTCGCTGTCGCCGAATCCCCAGCTTCATTGGCGTTCTGATTCTCTGCTTCACTGTCAGAGTTTTCTCCCTGTGATTTCATCCGTGACCTAGAGGGCGAACGGTCAGAGTTGGACCACGCCTTGCGTAATGACTTGCGACTCTTCCCAGATGAATTCTCCTGGGCGGTGCCAGAGAGTTTGGGGGACCCCTGCTTCTCAGTGGCCATCCCTTCTTGTCCATTTTCTGCTTTTCGACCTTTTAACTTTGACCTCTTGGCTTTCGTCTGAGGTGATGACGATGTTTGCTTCTTGTCCTTTCCCTTATCCTCGGCTGGATTTTCACAAGGCTTCGGTGAGGGCGCCCTCACTGTTTCTGACATATCCAGATCAGGTTCATTCACACTAATTGGTGCTCTACGTACTTTATCTAACTGTGGGCTACCATTCATTATTGCTACATGTCTTACACCGTTTGCTAATGTTACATCGGTGTCCCGAACAGACCCATGACCATTCGATTCATGATGTTCTCTCCTTCTCACTGTCCGCTTCGGTGACTGGCCGTTGCTACCAGGCCCGTCACATAAATGCCCAGGTCTTGAATGCCTGGGGGCGGTATCTGCCCAGCGTGGCAAGTCAGTTTGTAACTCCTCCTCGCCTTGTACATCGGACGGTAAGATAATTCCTTCATCTAATGCCTCTGCTCCGCCGTTCATCAACCGAACGTCAGTCACGACATCGAGAGGTCCCGTGCGACCACCCCCTATGCTTGTTGTCCCACATTCTGATTCTATTTTTCGTCTTCCTTGGGAGACTAGTCTTTGTTTGGGAATGGCACCTTGCTGAGTATACTCTTCCCTCGTGGTTTCTCCCAAGAGTGGTATGGATTCCGTCTCTCCCTCCTCAACTGTTTGACTTTCCACATTGTTCTGTTCAGTGAGTTCACTGACTAGATTGTGGTTGTTGGAATCCACAGTATCTGAGAAACTCCTGTTGGTGGATGTCATTGGGGCAATGGGCGCTGCCGCTGCCTTGGTAAGAGGGGGACTCTTCACAACATCTTACAGAAAAAAAAAAAAGACAAAAGACAAAAGACAAACTATTAGAAATCTATGTCAGATAATGTCAGATACAAAGAACAGAAGCATTGGGCTAGATTGTGGGATCGAAAGAAAACATCCAATGTGCATTACAGAATCAACAGTAAAGAGTCTACATGTACATAGTTATAAGCACATGTACTTATATTATTCATACAACAGATAAACATGAACAAAAATAAGGAGAGCAACAATCTGCATAAGGTGAAAAAAACCTAATTTGTTATATTAAAGGGAAAGTCAACCCTAGAAGTTTCACTATTGCAATAAAAGGAGATAAATTTGAACAGCATTTTAAAAAAGAAATGAGCAAAATTGGTCAAAGAATAAGAAAATTACACTCATTTACATTTTCTAGTAAATTACTCTCGGCTCTGCAAATTGGCAACACTGATGACATCATATGCGAGCAGGTCTCCATTCACTTTGTACATGAAATTTCACATTTTCTCAATTTTCCTGGAAGTTACACATTTTCTTACCCCATAGTCAAAGTATGTTATGTAAAAAGCAATTCCTCTGAACATATATTGACTATGGGGGTTAGAAAATGTTAGAAAATATTGTTGTTGAAAATGTAATGGAAAAAAAAAATGAAGCAAACCCGCTTTGAAGACTTAGAAACAACTTTTAAAAGCACTAAAATGATGTTATCACATAGTCAATCCACCAGATACCAGTCAATAAAAATCGAACTTGCTGTAATAACTTACATCCTAGAGAAATGAAAGCAATACAAGTGAGAAAGGTGGTCTATTCCTTATTATTGGCAGTGTAAGACAAGGTTGGATAATCTTTACCTTGGACATCATCATCGTCTTCACTGAAGACATTGGGGTCAAAGTCAGAGTCCTCCTCCTGCCGACATCGCAGGAACTCTGGCTTCAGCTCCACCAGGGCGATAGTCATCTGCCTTGGCTGGAGGTGCAGCAGGCTGGTGCGGTAGTTGATCTGGCCCAGGTTGGCTGGCAGGAATTCGGCCAGGCCGTGGATCTTGAACTTGGTGCCCCAGATGTTGGAGGTGACCTCTACCAGGGGGTTGCGCTGTGAAAAAACAGATATTTCAGGCACATCCATCAAAATGTAAGCACAGAAATAAAACTATGTGACTGATGCTTTGATAGTATACCTCAACTACAGGGCACAAATTTTCTCCTTTTCTCTTTGCGTTACAATCTACAAACCAATTCTGTGTTTTAAAAAAATCAGTCCAATCATTCAGGCAGTATGCCACACTGAAAGGCAGTGAAGATACACTCAGACAGTAAAAGCCAATACACTAAGAACCCCTGTTTAGAAACCATTAATATCATTTGACATGAAGCAATTCAAAGTAGATGCCTTAAACAATTCCTTAGGATATACAGTAGTTATGTGTTAAAGAAATATGTAATATCATCTTTATTACCATCATTAAATATTCTAGTGTGTATATATATATATATATATATATATATATATATATATATATATTTATATTATTATATATATATATTTTTTTACTTACTTCAGGTAAACTATCCAGAAACAAGCTGTCAAACTCCTTTTCCTTCAGCCGTGGTGAGTCCGATGCACTCTGTGTGCTCTCCCTTGGCTTAGGACTACTGCTGCTGTTCCGATTGTCTGTCTTGCGCCGCATGTTGCACATCAGGTCCTCATCGCTGTCGTCTGAACATGAGCTTTCGTCTGAACTCATGAAAGTGGGCACGCCTGCATCGTCATCATTACCTGTAAGAGGATATGATGAAGGGTAAATCATTAACACAATTAATATCAAGTGAGAGATGACACAAGCTCGGTTCTAAGCAAGATACATGCCAGTGTTATACCGTGTACCATAATCAAATGTCGAACTCACTACCATTTGCCACTTTTCTGCCATTTTACCTCAGACATTTCCCCCATGTATATTATCAAAACTCTAGATTACTATTAAGTGAGAAACGAGATTATTACATGATGTCATAGAAAGCATGAACACTGTGGCTCTTGGAAATTCAAGTTAATCCTCTGCCTGTAGAACCAGATATTTCCATGTACACATGTCTTGTGCCAAGGAGCATACAAGAATTGGTGAATGGTCACTTGGTCTACTCCCACTTTGTCTAATGCCCGTTCGGTCTCATCCCACATTGTCTAATCCCATTTCGTCTACAACCAGTTTGTCTAATTACCATTTGGTCTAATTGCTACTTAGTCCATTTACCATTTTGTCTAATTTACAGTTAAGCTTTGCCCATTTTGTCCAATACCCACTTGGTCTAACACCACTTAGTCAATCTGATTGGGCGAACTGGTAATAGACCAAATAGATGTTAGATGAAATAGGGAAAACTAAGTAGACGAAGTGGCAATTAGACCATCTGAAGAGCTGCCAACCCCAATTGCGAAAAAATCCTATTCTTTATTTCTTTTTATCCTATTTTCAAGCCCAAAATCCTATTTGTTTGAAATTTTGAAATATCCAACAGTATAAAGAATCATTCTTACAAGTTTCAAAAATCCTATTTCAATGGAAAAATCCTATTCAGTGACATATTCCCCTTAAAAATCCTACTAATTGGCAGCTCTGCATCTGATCATTAGACAAAATGAAAATTAGCCCAACTGGGTATTTGACCAAGTGATGATTGGACCAAATGGCAATTAGACCAAACCAATAGTAGAACAAATGGGTTTAGCCATGGTCGAGTTAGACTATCTGGCAATTAGACCAATTGGCAGTAGACCAGTTAACTATAAACCCAAGAATCCACCAGTCGAATTGTTTAAATAAACATTTGTACTTACTCTTTGGTATCGTCTTGGGATCGTAGATTACAAACTCTGGCCTAAGTTTGCTTATCCTACGCCCCTTCAAGAGCGGTACAAGGCCCCCTAGAAACTCCAGAAACAGGGTGAAACAAGGACTGCCCGTTCTGGAATCAAACTCTGTCCGCACCATTGTGCAGTGTAGTCTTTCATTCCCTGTTGAAAAGAGTTAAGTAAAATACTTTAAAGTAGAATGGATGGACATACATGTAGTTGAACATCACAAAGTGATGTGTAGCTTATGATAATTACCACACTAAAATGAGTACTACATGTAATACCAACACTTAAATATTAATCCTAATACTAATAACAACGACGATGACAACGTTTAACAACAACAACAATAATAATGACAATGATATGAATGCTAATATAAACATTCATATAGTGCTTAATACAATGTTTGTATTAAGCACGAGAAAATTCAAAGAATAAGGAGAAGAAGAAAGAGAGAGAAAAATGGAAGAAGAAATACAAATCTTCTGCCCTATAATTTATACTGTTCATATGCAGGTTTGTGCAAAATCATTTTCAATAAGATCAGCTTATTGTACAAGGAGAAATTAGTACATGACCAGGCACTAATTGGTGGATCAAAATGAGTCAAATAGTCAGGATTGTAAACAGAAAACTAGTACAAGAAGATCCAAATTAGACAAACACGGAGCTATAAAAGTTGCCTGAACTACCACATTTAAAGGTGGCTGCCTTTAAAAATTCCATAATACTTTGATACATGAAAGAATTTTCTTTCAGGAAATAAAGAGAAAAATATAAAATTCGACAATGTTGACCAAGAACACCTTTAATTAACTCTAACTGGAAACAACACCATACAATTTTTTTCTTGTTTTGTGGTGCCAGTTCACATTTGGATTGCTACTCCCTGAGTATATTTGTATATTAAAATTTACCCATTTTAAGCATAGAAGATAATAAGATTATAAGGGGGATTCCATATCCTTTCAGATCAATGAAATTACTTCACATTTTCTTAGAGGTGTTTATAAAATGTGCCATCTTGCAAATCTGTTAACTATTGAAGTAGTTACCTGGTGGAGGCTGACTGACAAACTCTCTCAGCTTGGCTGGATCTGGAATGCATCCCTATCAGAAGAAACGAGAAAAATATCATTGAAGGTGATTAATACCCCCACCCCATTGCATGTGCTAAATTTCCCAAGCACTGCTTGAAAAATGAGGAAGTAGTTTGATCCAAAAGATTTCTCCCCGATTTATTGCCATAATATGCCATAACCATGGCAACAGTTTCCGAACATTCTAAAAATATGTCTTGTACATCTTCACCACAAGACCAATGTGTGCGCCAAATTTCATGAGCATTGCTCAAAAAATGAGGAAGTATTTCGATCCGCAATATTTCACAAATTTATTGCCACAATATGCTCTTGCCATGCTGTTATGGCAATGCAGTTATGGCAATGCAGTTTCTGACACATTCAAAATATGTCTTGCACATTTTCATCCCAAGACCAATGTGTGTGCCAAATTTCATGAGCATTGCTGGGGGAAGTAGTTTGATCCGCAAGACTTGCAACGGACCGACCACCCTGATACGCTGATTCCTACATACACGCTTCAAACTTCGTTTGGCTGGGGTATAATGAGAGTGGTGTCACATCTTGGGGTCACGGTGAGTAGAAATCTTAGAGAGATTAGTTATTCAGTGTTGATGCTTCAATATACCATTAGTAGTCATGAACTCATCATTCCTCAAACAACACCCCCCCACCTCCACCCACCTCTTGAATCAGTTGTGAATCAATCAATGGTGATTTTCGAAATTTCCTTTAACTCTTCATGAGCCACACAAAGAATTTCCGTCCTACATTCCACTTCTCGTTGGCATAGTTTACCATCTAGGCTTTAACCCTATATAGCCCGGCTATTTTGAAACTGCAAAGCCCAGAAAAACAGAAAAAAAAAATTCTTCTGACAATACTTCTTGTAAAACCAATATACTGTACACACAAAAATCATTGGAAACCCCATTTTTGTGACATAGATCATGAATATGTGCTGTATCTCCACAACCGTACCCCCGATTTTCGCAAATAGAGTCTTAAAATGTGCCTGAGATGTGAAAGAAAAACAGTAATGAAATTTCAGCGCAAGATCTTTTTGCATTGAAAAATTATCGTGAAAAATGTAGAGGCTATTGAAGATTATGATTACCAAAGGATTCAAAGTGCAAAATGAATCTAAAGATAGTGTCTAAAGGTTCTCATGCAGCTGTGCTGATCGTGGTGCGAAAGATGAGTAAAGAAAGCAAAATGCATATTGTCCATATTTTTGTGTTCCGGATGTGTCTTTTCTCACAACACGTTTTCACTAAGGTACCCAAGTGTTGATGCTACAATATACCATTAGCTGTTATGAACTTATCATCCATTACCCCCCCCCCCCCCCCTCCATCATCTCTTGCATCAATTTCAATCAAGCAATGGTGATATGGTGATTGTTAAGATTCTCTTTAATACCAATTTGAGTCATTCAAGGATTAAAAGAACTGTACCACTTGCTCAAGATTACCTTTGAATTTTTCAGTAGCAATGGTAAAATGCTATAAGGATCCATTAGAGCCAGTCACATAGTCACGATCTGAGGCAGTCACAAAGTTATATTTTTTCTCTCACATATAGTGATGCAACTGATGTGCCCTCTCAAGGCATTTTGCCATCGAATTGTACAAAGTGTAAATCTTTACAAGACAGGGCCTAGGTAGCTGAAATGACATTCTTCAACCCACCTTTATAGTCAGGGACAATCTCTCGGATACATAATTCCTGAGTCGTAGAGGCAGTGGTAGCTTTGAGATCAGTTTCTCCTCGTTGGTAAGGGGAGCGATCACCTCCCTGCATAGGACCTGGAGCGGGGCTACGCCCTTCTCAATCCACGCCACATGGAGAATGGAGCCGCACGCCACGAAGAGACGCTGGTCGTTGTGACCCCAGGTCAAAGCAGATAGCGGTCTCTGCAAGTAATGGAGAACGATGAGAAGTTGGACGAATTTGAAAGAAGATAAATTAATAACCCGACAGTTCCCTTGTAATGTGCACCCCGACAGTTCCCTTGTAATTTTAACCCCAAGCACATTGAATCTTGACAGCCCGGGACAACCCTTTCCTCCTGGCACAGTTGTTAACCCGTTCACTGCTGAATTCTGTAATTCCCGTAGAATTAATACAGGGGCCACCCGGTTTCCGTATATGCAACAGGTTAATTTACATGTACATTGTAGGAAAACTACCACAAAGTCTTTGAAAATAAATGCATCATAATAATTGATGAGTCACAGCTGCATGAAATCTTGGCTGGAGAGGTTCAGATATTTCACACAAAACAGTTGAAAGTTTAAAGAAATCCACTGGGAACAGAATTGTATAGAGAGAAGGAATACGAAGGCAAAAAAAAAAAAAAGGAACACGAATATCTAGGATTTCAAGAAAGTGTTTTTTCCTATAACTGTTTTCACTTTTAAAATGAAAATATTTTCACAAACTTTAACAAAAATTATTCTAATTATGGGCAAAAGAACTGAGCACATTATGTCCTGAAATGCCTAATGGTACAATGACCTCTTAATACAACTTGAGCATAATGAAGACAAAATATGCACTTAACAAAAAAAGCCCTCTGTTTAGTACTGAGTTTCTGCAGAACTTGTCTTTTTACTGCACAAGGTGGAACTTACCTGTGATGGAATGTTGAGCGTAAACCTAAGGTGTCCTGTTGTATCATAGAACTTGACAGCACTGATACTCTCTACCGGCTGGGTTCCTCCCACAGCAAGAAAACTACCACAACCACTCCACTCCATCTTTATCGCTGCTTTAGATATCAAGTAAAGAGACTGATGTCAGCACATTGCCAATTTGATACATAACAGTGATTTCTGTATCCACTTTACCCACCGCAAGAAAACTACCGCACCCACTCCACTCCATCTTTATCGCTGCTTTAGATATCAAGTAAAAATACTGATGTCAGCACATTGCCAATTTGATACAAAGAGTGATTTCTGCATCTACATTCATTTTACCCACAGCTAGAAACTAGCCAAACCAATTCACTCCATCTTTATGGCTGCTTTAGGTAGATGGACCAAAGCAAATCAAGAGAACTATGTGTTGAGTAATTTGCCAATTTGATACAAAATCAATGTGGCATATATGTGACTGCTATGTTGGGCAAACATTGATAAGTTTTCAAGTTGAGGAGGGCGATTGCTTGTTTCAGACTCACATGCACGTCTTTTTACTTTCTTATAAGGAACAAAACTTGCAATTCCTCTTTACGGAAGTAACATTTCTAGCTGATATTTTAGAAAATATATGTGATGTACCAGCAATGAGGACCAAACATTCAGAACAAGATTTTTTTTTCCTACTAGTATACGATTTTTTGGTGATTTTAAAAAAATTCTAATGGGGGGGGGGGGGTAATTGATTCCCTCTAAAATTACAGGATACTAACCACAAAAACCTCCAAAATAAATACATGTACATATACATATATATCTCCTCTGTCTGATATATGTTCCATGTTGGGAATTAACGGTATATTCAAACTACGGGCTTTAAATTTACACACTGTTTCTACAACAGGATACTTACTGCACAATGAAATAATTTTTTGACATGTTAGTGACTTGAGACTAGACTAGCGGATGCATCTGTTATGTGCTTGCAAAGCAATGTGGCTGCGAGGAACTTAATCTCAGTTGCTTGCCTTGAGCACATTTTTATTTTATCCCTATTCTTTATCTTCTACATACTCTGTCAGCTCGTTAAGTATTTATTTATCCATTTTCATTTACTTTCACTTTCATTCTTCAGGGTGGCCTCTTCAGTTATACAAACTGCTATCCTCCAGGGCCCTGAGAATATGAGGTAAAACTCTTTTGAGGATGATTTTATATAATCTAGCTGTATGAAAATTATCTTTGACGATGAATCTTTAATATTTCTAGTACACCAACCTGTCATGCCAGTCTTGATACAAATGGGTGTAAGATCATCATGGCTCTTCATAAGCTGGATCTCACCGTCTCCTAGGTCTACCGCCATCACAGGACTCTTCCTCTTGTTACGATTACGCTTGTCACTGCCTACTTGTATGGAAAGAGAAAAAAGAAAATATTTCACAATCACCATTTCATCTTTATGTACATCTTGAACTTAATCTATTACATTCCACATCTCCATTAAAAAAAAGCTATAAAAACATGACAAATATATTTATGTACAAGCAAGAACATGGTCCAAGCAACAAAATATATTTAGAGAGAAAAAAAATGTAAATGTGGTAGGTTCATCATGTACTATATGTAGTGGTAATAATGGATTAAGGCCAATTGTTATTATAACGTAATATGCAACTATCAGTTTTGTTTTGATATTCAATTAAGAACTGTTTATGATACATTTAGGTATTCACACATTGTAGTTATCTTATGTCATTAAGTGTGTGCAGTCCATTATTCATTATTATTCAGTACTAGTAGTAGTAGTATATGTAGTAGTAGGAGGAGAAGGAGCTGGGGGAGGAGGAGGAGCAGGAGGAGGAAGAGGCGCAGCAGGAGGAGGAAGAGGCGCAGCAGGAGGAGGAGAAGCAGGAGAAGCAGGAGGAGCAAGAGCAAGAGCAGGAGAAGCAGGAGAAGCAGGAGGAGCAGGAGGAGGAGAAGCAGGAGGAGAAGGAGTAGGAGGAGGAGAGGCAGGAGGAGGAAGAGAAGCAGGAGAAGCAGGAGAAGCAGGAGGAGGAGGAGTAGGAGGAGAAGGAGAAGGAGGAGGAGGAGCAGGAGGAGCAGGAGCAGGAGGAGCAGCAGCAGGAGGAGCAGGAGCAGGAGCAAGAGCAGCAGCACTAGCAGTACTAGGAGAACTAGTAGTAGTACATGTATCAAGCTTATCACTACCATTTTCTTTGGACAGGGAATACAGAATATATTGAACTGTAAATCTCCATCATCATTTCATCCTTTTTTTTTTTGCTTCGAGGGGGCAAGGGGAGGGGGCATTCATTTCCTCTTGGTAAGTTCATTGATTTTGTTTGTCTGTTAGATTGACAATAGATCTTTCTACTTTCTAACAGTTCCTAAATGATTTTCCAGAGCTGGCTCAGTCTCGATTTTAAGAGTATCACTTTCTGCTGTTCCCATCTCCTCCCCCAAATCATGAAAAAATCTGGATGCAATAAAATTCACCCACACAAAAAGGGAAAACAGGTGCAATTCAACAGATACACCCCATTTTCAAAGAGGGCAACAATTGGATATTGCAATCAAATTACTCTCTATCTACCCCAAGTCAAATTTCCACAAAAATTTCTCCCCCATGCCTCAACCGCCAACATACTCGTTACCTTTTCTCTTCTTTCTGTCATCTCCCTCGCAGTCGCCGATGTTCACCATCCGGAATTTCTCGGAGGACCAGAGAAGAGCCTTGAGGGGGCGCTCCGTTGCTAGGTTACACTGAGTCACCAAGGCGCCATGGATATCCATCACGACGATTTCCCCCTTGGATGTACCAAGCAGAACCTGGAGTTGGAGAAGATGGAGAGAGAGAGAGAGAGAGAGAGAAAGGAGGCATGATTATCATTTTCTGTCCATTCTTGTTTTCCAAGTCTGGTGCTTTCTTTGAACAAATAACATGATGAAATGTAAACCAGAATACATACATGTACGACAAAGTGAACAGATACAGAGGGGGGGGGGGGAAGAGTAGAGGGAGGGGGAAAGGTGGAATTATTGGTTGTGGTGACTTATTTTCAAAGTCTAGTGCTTTCTTGTACAGGTAA
>CM057160.1:7618102-7820006 GCA_029962745.1 Echinometra lucunter
CTAGTGCTTTCTTGTGCAGGTAAGACAATGAGATGCAGAGGAAAACAAATGGGAACAAACAGGGGAACAAAAACAGTAAGAGATATAGAGTGAGAAAGAGAGGAAGAGAGAGACAGAGACAGATTTAAAGATTGAAAAGGAAGATTATACATAACAGAAAACTGATAGGCAGCAGATTGGCACTGATTTTGAAAAAGACAAGAGAGAGGGAGAGGGTCGGAAAGAAAGATAAGGAAATATACAGAAAAGAGGGGAAACTACAATAATATTGTTTTCATAAAATAAATTCCTCTTATTACATCGATAGAGATTTCTCCTAAATTTAAAGACAAGAAAAGAAGAAAATGTCATCTGGGCCAAACTAATCATCAAGTAATTCATTCATGACTAGAATACAGTCAAGTCCGAATGACAAAATTCAAGGTATACAAGGCAATAGCCATTATGTGTCTCGTAATGTTTGAATGCAATCATTCCTGTAGGTAAATTGTAACATTTGACCTCATTTGACCTTTGACCCCCAAATAACATTGAGGTCCCTATAAGGCATCTACCATCCAAGTTAGGTTACAAATGGGCAAATGGTCGCAAAGTTATGCAAGCTTTATAAGAGTCATGGACGGACGGACACCACTAAGGATCCATCAGTCTCGCTCCACCTCAGTGGCTTGACAAAAAATGCAAAACAATACCTGCAGAATGAAAATCACTCATCAACTGCCATTTCTGACAACTATTTGCAACTACTGGAACATGCACACACTAGAAGCCAAAATTCATCCTATGCCCCCCCCCCCCATGAATAAATATATAAACAAATATACAAATAAATAAGAAAAAATAAACAAATGAATTAATAAATACATACATGAATAAATAAACATGTAAGCAAATAAACAATATGAATGAATAAATACAAAATAAATAAATACACATTCAATAAATAAATATAAATAAATAAATGAACTAAAAATTCTTAAGTACTTACATGTACAGTAGTTTAAAATTTTTTTAATATGTACATGTACATTCTTATGTCAATTATTATACTCTGTGTTTGTCAATAAACATGAATCATGTATGATGTATGATATGTAAAGCACCATACATGTCAGTACCTGATGGATACCAGCTCGATGTTAACAAGTGTTTATACGCTTTTTAAAATATGGCAATAATTCATCTTAGTAATGTGCTTGAGAAAGAATTAAAGGGTATTACAATACCATATACACATGTATACAAAGATTTGCTAAGCTCTCAAAATCTTTTCCACATCAATATCACTAGTACATGTAGGTATACATCGAACAACATACACTGTACGCAAGAAATTATGATGCAGGCCTTATGCATCAACATTGAGGATGCAGTTGCTAGGAAACATCACATAATGGAAGCCCCAAGGATTTTTATCGCTAAAATAACCTTACAGGATCGAGAATTGATCACAAAAGATTGGTAAATATGTGGCGGAGAGGCTCACTGAAAATGAAATTCTGGTCACCAGGGATTCTTTGAAGAATAGATTGGGCTGATAGCCATGGAAGATATGGGAGGACTCATGTAAAGAAGTCTGGATACTGAAAAGGAGAGAGAAAGGGAAAGAGAAAGAGAGAGATGAGGAAGAAGGAAGGGATATATACTTAGAGAGACAGAGAGGAACATACAGATAGAATGGCAAGGATATAAATAAAAAGGGGAAGAGGGGAACAATCTGAACCAGACAAGCAGATGTGTGGAATAAGACAGAAAGATGTGAGAGAAAGGGATGAGAGTTTACAAGAGAGAGGAGGAAAAGAGGGAGGTGTGTGTATACGCGTGTGTGTGTATGTGTGTGAGAGAGAGAGAGAGAGAGAGAGAGAGAGAAAGATACAGACACACTTTAACCCATTCGTGACAGAGGTCCACATTTTGTGGTTTGGCCTAATACATGTATCTTTTGATGCAAAGCCCTAAAAATCATACCAAATACATGAGCAGAAAAAGCAAAAAATTCTACATAAACTGTGCCCATTTTGGTTGCGTCAATATTCATTGTTTGATGCTGATAATTTTTTTAAAGGAAAATAAGCATTAAAATCCTTAAATTGGCAATGTGATACAAAGTTTAAAATCACTGTTTTCCCCTGCAAATTGGTAACTTTTTGACTTCTCATCATAATTTCTGTCAATTTATATTCATTTCAGATACATGACGTTTTATAAGAAAAATGTAGCAATAAAATAAAAATGTTGGTGTTGCCATTTTGAAGAATAAAAGCTGATCAAATTAGGCTTTAAATAATTCCTGTCACGAATGGGTTAAAAATAGTTAGCCATAAAGGAATAAGAGAAAAAAAAAAGCAAAGCAGAGGGTGTAAGAGAGATACTGAATAAAATATTCATATACCCCTCCTTAACTATTTCCCTTGCTTTGAAATTCCAAGATGCTATTTTCTCTAGATCCCAGGTACTAAGCCAGGGAATGTGCCTTCGCTCTATTTATCATCAAAATAAGACAAACAAACAAGCAAGCAGGGTGAAACCAGAGACGTCTGCACTCGAGGGCTTGTATTGTCTGAATTGACGTCCAAGCTAGAATTCTTCCTAACAAGGGTACACATAGCTACATCATATAACTACATGTACGTGTGGACTCTCCATGCCAGGAAACTCCGATGCTGATTTGAAATCGAATGCTGCAAAGGAAGATAATACTACACCGGCGTATATATGTTTATGCTGACAAATTTCTTGCTGTTCACAATCTGAACAGAGTCAATGCATAAAAGTGAAAAGGGAATATGAGGAATCATGCATCAAAGTCAAACTGGTAATGGCACCATTAGGTTTTACATCTCTGCGTTCAAGCAAATTGCATATTCATATTTCCTACCATTAACCCATTCGTGACAGGAATTATTTAAAGCCTAATTTGATCAGCTTTTATTCTTCAAATTGGCAACACCAACATTTTTATTTTATTGCTACATTTTTCTTATAGAACGTCATGTATTTGAAATGAATATAAATTGACAGAAATTATGATTAGAAGTCAAAAAGTTGCCAATTTGCAGGGGAAAACGGTGATGCTAAACTTTCTATCACATTGCCAATTTAAGGATTTTAATGCTTATTTTCCTTTAAAAAAATTTCAGCATCAAACAACGAAAATTGACGCAACCAAAATGGGCACAGTTTGTGTAGAATTTTTTGCTGTTTCTGCTCATGTATTTGGTATGATTTTTAGGGCTTTGCATCACAAGATATTAGGCCAAACCACAAAATGTGGACCTCTGTCACAAATGGGTTAAACAGTTCTTTGCCCATAGCCATAATGCACAGGTAATCTTAAATACATGCATGTTGAATGTGCTGTTTGGAGACTGCATACAATATTCGTCAGAGCAGAGGAGCTGGCATTAGTTTATGGAATGGCTATTACATGTATATCAAAAGCGCCACCAGCATGCATAATGGGCTACAGCTCATAAATGGACCAGAAAATAATATATGCTTTTTGTTCGTTTGTCTGTCTGTCTGGGTTTTTTGTGTGTGTCTGTTTACATAACCAAAGAATTTCTCTCCGTCTGCAAGAAATCTTGTCAAAATACAACTAACATGAATTCCAAAACACTATTTCCAAAAATGGTCTTCTTCTTCAGTTTAAAAAAAAACAAACATATACATTGCAGATCTGCTGCACAATCCTTCATTGGAAAGATAAACGCTTACCTGTTTATCATCAGGTGCCCATGCCCCACATAGCAGCTTAGCGTCCAGGTCAAGAAGAGATGACCAGTAGCGCTGACCGGTCACTGAGCCCACCAGGACAAAGCCATCCTTGTAGCAGATCAAAGCCATCCGGCCATCATGACTCCAAGAGAAATCACTGACCTATGACAAAAGAAAATGGAAAATTGGAAATGAAAGAGTTGGTGCAAGATCTTTCAAAGATTTACAGGTCAGATCACAACTGAATAAAAACAAAATATACATTTGTTTGTTCTGGAGCTGATAGTAAACTGAAAAAAGTTATTTACTTGATATTCATGATATGACATCATTCTGTCAGCATAGAATTGACCTTGCATTCACATGCACAGGAAGTTGCTGCTATATTGGGCAAGCATTGAGTGAGCATGCAGCTCATCAAGAGCAATTTCAGATAAAGACAAAGCTTTGCAAAGATGTACTTGGCATAGCAACATCATTGTGAGCAAAGTGAATTTGAATAATGGTGATGCCATCAATTTGAGGGTCTGGGCTGGGGGAATCTGAACAGAGATACATGCATGAATTTGAATTCATCCACCTAATAAAGATCTATTGCTGGTAATCAAACTCAGGCATACTTTGTTCAGATACAATATTCAATAGTCAGATTCAATCTAAACTATAATGTCTGTTTTTGTATTAGTCAAATTAATTTAATTTCTTTATGTTACTTTTCATGTTATAAATAAGTTTATGTTTTATAACATTGATACTGTTTTTCTTCTGTATTAAAGCACTCTAAAGAAAAGGCACTATAGAAATAATTTTATTATTATCATAATCATTATCATTTGTTAAAAAAAATGTAAGCAATCCACAACTTTTTTTTATAATACTACAATGTACATAGAACAAAATGTGTTCAATGAATGCACAAAAATTTGCCTATATTCAAGTACATGATAAGTATTGGATTTCCAGCTCAGTATCGATATGAAAAGGTGGAAAAAAACCAAGTAGAATTCATGGTACCCCTGAAGCAGAGATGCTTGATTAAATGAAAACACATGCAATCCTAATCAGTCACTCCAGGGCACCAAAAATCATACTGGGTTGGGATATGGCTTGCACTTTCTGCAACAGCATGAAGGCAGCGCAAATGATCGAGTTTCAGTAAAGCTCGTGCTGGCTCAGGGGACCGACGAGATTCGATCCGAACGGCTGGCAGTGACCGTGATTCGATTGGTGGGCGCCGGTGGAGGCGAGCCCACCATGCCCTAGTATTGACACGTTTCAGCAATTAGAATAATGGTAGGGTACATGCACATATGTTAGCATGAAATGGTATGGTTTGTTTAATGTGAAACAGTCATTAGTGGTCAGTTCATGGTGCCCAGTGGAGCAATGAAACAATGGATACAGTCATTAGCAATCTTAATTTGTGGAAGAGGGGTGGGAAAGAGAGAGAGAGAGAGAGAGAGAGAGAGAGAGAGAGAGAGAGAGAGAGTGAGAAAGGGAAAGAGCAAAAAAAGGGAAGGAAAGGGGAAAGATAGGAAGAGAATTCATGTACATGTAGCTGTACAGAGATGTAAATGAGAAACTAGATGAATCTTTGACCACACGTGGTCGAACTTTATGCCTCCGCCATTACCAAATCAGAAATATATGGCACTTCATGTTGATTTATTTTCATTTATACAATGACATCTTTGACCTTGACCTTTGACCTTGTGACCCTCAAATCTAATGAGAGCATTGTCCTTTCCATATGCATACATGAGCCAAGTTTGTTGAACCATCACAGAGTGGTTGATTTATCACAAGAACAAGCAAGTTTCATGTATATAATGACCTCTATGATCTTTAACCTTTGACCTTGAACCACAAAATCTAATCAGATCATTGTCCTTCCCATATGCATACATGAGCCAAGTATGAAGTTGATCCGTCAAATGGTTACTGAGTTATTACAAGAACGAACCATTTCTATGTACATAATGACCTCTATGACATTTGACCTTTGACCTTGAGACCCCAAAATCTAATCAGATCATTGTCCCTCCCATATATATACATGTGCCAAGTTTGAGGTTGATTGGTCAAATGGTTGAGTTATGGTGAAAATGAACCATTTCTATGTACATAATGAACTCTATGACCTTTGACCTTTGACCTTGTGACCCCAAAATCTAATCAGATCATTGTCCCTTCCATGTGCATACATGAGCCAAGTTTGAAGCCAATCTGTCAAGTGGTTCTTAAGTTATCGCGAGAACGAGCCATTGTTATGTGTATTATTACCTCTATGACCTTGACCTTTAACCTTGAGACTCCAAAATCTAATCAGATCATTGTCCCTCCCATATGCATACATGAGTCAAGTTTGAAGTTGATCCGTCAAATGGTTCTTAAGTTATCACGAGAACAAAGACGGGTTTGACGGACGGACGGACGGACGGACAACCCGAAAACATAATGCCTCCGGCAACCACCTACGGTGAGCGGAGGCATAAAAAGAAAATATGGAGAAAGGTAAAGATGGTAAGGCATCTTATCGTTGTGTGAAAGAACGCATCCGAAACGCAAAATGGAAAATGACTGAAAATCAGATTTTTCAAGCAACGATCGATAATTTCAAGGGTAACATGTGGACCTTGTAAATTGATATACGATCTTCTTGTGGCATGATCTTTCCTAAATTCTATTCCAATATGTGAAAATAGACATTTCAATTTTTACATTTTTGTATTTTGCATTCCGGACGTGTTCTTTCGCACAACAACATAAAGATAAAATGCCTAAGGGCCGGTACACAAAGCATTATAAAAGAGAAAGAGAAAGAGAAAGAGAGAGAGAGACAGACAGACCAAGAGACATAGGGAGAAATAAAAAACAGAGATAAAGGTGCTTTCACACATGATGCGACAGTGTGGTACCACACTGTGGCGCCACACTTTTTTGTGTACAAGCCTATGGGGAATAGGGCGACAAAAAAATGTCGCCGAGGCAGGACACACTTTTTTTTGCTGCCTAGATACACAAAAAATGCGCACCAATCAAATTTCTAAAAAGTTAGCGCAAAAATTGTTGCCATGAGATTGCTTACGCAAGCGTGCACAAGTTTTGACAATATGCTCTCTTATTGAGAGTTGACGCATTAATGCGCGTTCATTAGCATATTATGTGGTGACACAAAGTCCCACCATGTGTGAAGACGAAACAGTGTGGTGCCACAGTGTGGTACCACACTGTCGCATCATGTGTGAAAGCACCTTTAGGAGAGAGGTGTGACAAAGGGAGAGATGCAAGAAGGCAGAGAAGGGAAAAACTTGAAGACCTACATGTACTAGGAAGGAAGGAGGAAGTGAGGGAGGGAGGAAAAGGAAGAGAGATAGAGTCAGAAATAGGAGCTGAGAAGCAGCAAAAGGAAAAACAAAAAGATCTAGGAAGGAAGGAAGAAGGGAGGGAAAGAGAGATAGAGTCAGAAATGGAAGCCGAGAAGCTGAGAAGGGAAAAACAAAAAGACCTAGCAAGGAAGGAAGAAGGGAGGGGAAGAGAGATAGAGTCAGAATTAGGAGCTGTGAAGCAGCAAAAGGAAAAACTAAAAGGCCTAGCGAGGAAGGAGGGTGGGAAAAGGGAGGAAAGGGAAGAGAGATAGAGTCAGAAATGGAAGCCGACATCTACAGCTTCAGGGTGCGTACATGCACCAAATGAGGGAAAAACCCCTCTGCAGTAAACACTCTATTGACTTGGAGAAATGCCAATATGTTTGCAGAAAATGTACTCCTTTAATATTCAACTTGATACTCCCTTACAAAGTTACAATGCAGTTTGGGAATCTTGTAAACACATATCAATAAATCTGCAAACCATCTACATACATGTACTTCTTGAATTCCTGTGCATTACATTTCATTTCCTGAATTCATCAATAGAGTCATCTGTGTCCAATGGTATTTGGCACCCACACAATGGTTCTATATATACAATGTATATACAGGATACTTGCTTATACAATGTTGTTTCAATTTGTCATCTAAATATCACCCTTATCAATGTTTCCCCAAACCCTCAAAATGGCTTTTACCCCTATCTTTATCCCATCAACTTCTGCCAATAAAAAAATCTTTATATCTCCGTTTCTGGGAAGAGGCTTTCTAAATTGATATCTAAGTGCATCGCTAAATAATGTCTCCAGCCTACTTACCTGAACATTATGGTGAGAATTCACAAAAGGGGTTTAACCATGGGCTGGTTTAAACCTCCGTACGCATAAAATAAGTGTAAATAGGCACAATGCTACCCATACACATGCTTGAAGAAAACAGATAACTGCACATGTATGCTTAAAAAACCCAGGAGGGAGTTTAAAGACATTGGTTAACATTGTTATGATTTTTAAAAATCTTGTTTTGTTACTTGAAAATGGGATAAACATAAGGGTTATAGTGTAAAAAAACCAGTCTGAAAGTTTCAAAGTATAATATCCACAGGAAGTAGTTCTAAATATAAAAAATGTGAACCAATGTTTGAAAAATATACGAGGGTCGGTTGCACAGAATAGATATAAGGAGTGCGCATGCGCGTATGACTCACCTTGCCGTACTGTGGGTATTGGCGTATCACGCGGAGGGAGGCACATAATGGCATTTTCAAATTCAAGCTAAGTGGTCTTTTTAGTGATTGTCTCGTGAGACGAAGGACAATAAAATCGCCGTTTGCGTCTAACTTACACCTTTTCATTCCAAATTATGGTTGGTTTCAGGGTTTTTGAGTACAAATACAAGTACTCATACACATGTTTCATCTTTAAATAGTTTGAGAATTTTTTAAATCAGCTACTCACAAAGTTAGCCAATGTCTTTAAACCACCCTATGCATGTGTATTTGCTCATTCTTTAGGATTACATGTACATGTGTATATTTGTTTGTTGTTGTTTTTTTCATTCCCCCAGGAGGGGCCATTCGAGAAACAAAATTCAATGTCATTGTCAGAGATAAAAAAAAAAAAGGACATGAAATATATCCTAAATATACAGGAAAGATACAGGTATGCACTCTAAAGACTAAAATGTTGAATCACATTTTAAAAGGGTGGAGGAGTGATTACATTTTCAAAATGTTAGATTAAGACTGTGAACATGTTGGGTTCTAACCTTTATAGTGTTGAATCCAGCATGTTCAAAGGGTTAATCTAACATTTTGAAAATGTAGTCACTCCTCCACCCTTTCAAATGGTGATTCAACAGTTTAGTTTTTAGAGTGTGTCACCGTTTCTGATAGAAAATACGTAGAACCTTTCTTCATTTTTCTCTTTCCTTTCCTGCCTCTCTCTCTCTCTCTCTCTCTCCCTTGACATTGTGTAGATCTTTCTTTCACCAACTCTCCTCTACCTTTTCTTTCTTCCTTTCATAGCTTTCTCCTCTCTCTCTCTCTCTCTCTCTCTATTATAGCCTTTGCCGATCATGTTGTTCCTCAACCCTCTACTCCTAGCCTTCTCTACAATAGTGAAACAGAGTGGCACAAAAAAGATGCAAAAAAGAACACAAACAAAACAGAAAACAGAGTACAGTCCGAACTCATTTATCCGGCCTTCATTTATCCGGACTCGTCTATTAAATGGCCGTGTCTCCTGGCCAGCTTCCCTCTTTTATTCTTCATCCAATTTACCTAAAAGCCTGGGAGACTGAAACATCGTGGGCAATTTCCGTTTTATTTTATTTTATTTTATTTTCATCTCATAGAAACGGAAAGATATTATTGATCATTTACAATCATCCACAACATGAAGGAAATAGATATTTTACAGCAAATAGACCACTCTACCCTACCCTACTCTCATATCCAGCCATTGATATACGGATGGGCACCGGTCCCGATGTGGCCGGATAAGCGAGGGTGGACTGTATAACTGCATTTTTTATGCTTCTTTTCAGCTCCCCAAGCTCTATTCCCTCGTCTTTCTCTCCTCTGTACTCTCTCCCGCTTTCTAATCAACATGACACATTACATTCTAAACATGTGCAGTGGGAGAATCCATTATTTAGACATAATTACTGATCACATACTATAGTGCATTGATTTCAGCATCATTGCCATTTCCACAACATGAGGAGAAGGAATAGCCTGCCATATACCTGCTGAATCTGTCCGCACATTTTTTTTTTCTTGCAGCTCAAATTTATATAATCCAGACAATATGTGCTGAAATCAAATACAGCATTAATTTGAATGCTTTAAAAAAAAAAAAAGAAGAGGAAGAATCTACATGTAAACAAATTAGACATTTTCTGATTAGGCCTGCATTTTGCACCCCTTTAGAATTACTGCCACAGAATGGAGACAGTCAGTATAAGGCCAGCATTTTCCATGATGAATATGCATACATAATTTCTTTTCCTTGCAGTTTGCACTTGCTGTATACCTGGTGTGCGTCCCCCCCCCCCCCCCCCCCCCCCCCCCCCTCTGACGTACTACATGGAGATCATCCTATAGATATAATGCATTTTCCCCCTTCTATTGAATATTCATGAGTATTCTGAAAATGTGACTGGTCAAGATCATCCCATACATGTAGGCACAATGCACTATACACATACCATTAGGATATTTATTTTGATTATTTTCATAACTACAGCGTACTGGTGACATTTTCTACTCCTACATGTACATGTACATGACTTGTGATATTTGTAGACTGTAATATTTAGAACATAGTGTGTTTATTGGAAAATCAGCCTTAGTGTGTTTTACAATATAATTATGGTGATTATTTTTACAACTACAGTGTACTGCTAACATTTTCTAATCCTACATGACTGTGATATTTGTAGACTGCAATATTCGGAACACGGGGTGTTATGAACATTGGAAAATCAGCCTTCATATATTTTACAATATAACTATTGTGATTATTTTCATAACTGGAGTGTGCTGCTGACATTTTCTACTCCTACATGACTACGATATTTGTAGACTGTAATATTCAGAACATGGGGCGTTATGAACATTGGAAAATCAGCCTTTGTGTATTTTACAATATAATTATTGTGATTATTTTTACAACTACAGTGTACTGCTGACATTTTCTACTCCTACACAACTGTGATATTTGTAGACTGCAATATTCAGAACATGGGGTGTTATGAACACTGGAAAATCAGCCTTCATGTATTTTACAATATAATTATTGTGATTATTTTCATATCTACAGTGTACTGCTGACATTTTCTACTCTACATGACTATGACATTTGTAGACTGCAATATTTAAAACATGAAGTGTTATGAACATTGGAAAATCAGCCTTGGTGTATTTTCTGGGCCAAGTGCCCTTACAGTATTGTTGTTATAATTCTTCTGAGAACTACTGATGACATTTTACCCACTTGCATTACTGCGATATTTATAGAATGCCGATGGTTAGGAACATGGTGTGTTAAAGCCCATTTACAGTTTTGGTAGCAAAAAGAATAGGCATGAAAGTGATTTAAAGTATAGTCTAACATTGTCCACTTTGCATTAAAAGATATTCTATTCAAGATTTCCTCTGAATTTTAGTGTAAATGTCTGAAAGGAACATAATAGAACAGTTATTCTATGACCCCTACACGCCGACGGCTCCCCGTGCAACATTCACAATACACTGTATCTTAAAGTCATGGACCTGCTATGGTTAATTTCACTTTAAATCAGCCCCATTCATGATAGAGGTCCACATTTTGTGGTTTGGTCTAATATCTTTTGATGCAAAGCCCTAAAAATCATACCAAATACATGAGCAGAAAGAGCAAAAAATTCTACACAAACTGTGCCCATTTTGGTTGCGTCAATATTCGTTGATTGATGCTGAAAATTCTTTTAAGGAAAATAAGCATTAAAATCCTTAAATTGGCAATGTGATAGAAAGTTTAACATCGCCGTTTTCCGCTGCAAATTGGCAACCTTTTGACTTATCGTAATTTCTGTCAATTTATATTCATTTCAGATACATGACGTTTTATAAGAAAAATGTAGCAATAAAATAAAAATGGTGGTGTTGCCAATTTGAAGAATAAAACCTGATCAAATTAGACTTTAAATAATTCCTGTCACAAATGGGTTAAAATGAATTTTCCAGAACTACATGTACAGTTGCAATAAGACAACAATTTTATCATTATAATGACTTTTTTTCAGAACTACAAATGTAGAATTTGACACTCCTACATTACTGCGATATTCACAGAATGCAAAGGGTTAAGAATGTAGTGTGCTATGCTGAATAGAAATTAGGAATCCTTGTGGGATTGTCAGTGCTACATGTATGTCCTTAGCCAACCAACTAATCCACCAAGATCAGTGTATGAAATTTAATAGGCAATTAAACACCATGGAAATAGCCACTGCCAGCTCAACCAGTGTAACGTGTGCACTTTGAATTAGCCTTGATCTACTTTCAGTGGATTGTAATTCTATGCTAAGTTCCTTCATGTATGGCATAATAAACAGTGACCCCCCCCCCCAAAAAAAAAAAATCTACTGGTTCTTCTTCTTCCTGCTGAGCGACCGCAATCAACTAGCTGATTATAAGGAGGTCGGCATTGCACATTGCAGAAATATTTCCATTTGGTGGAGTCTTTGAATTTTTTTCTTAGTTTTTTTTTTGTAGATAACAAATAATAAATAAATAAAATTAATAAACATGTTGCTGGATGAGATTTGTGTATTACTCCTGTCTCGAGGCCCTTGACACAAAAGCATCGGTGGAGTTGGCGTCGACAACATACTGGGAAAGTCCATTCCACTGCTTAATGGTGCGTGGTAGGAAGGAGTACTGATGGTATTGAGTTTTGCAGTGAGGAAGGGCAAACTGTTGATCTGAAAATTGTTTTATCTTTTGATATGAGCCAATGGCGTATGCTATTTCTGATTGCTATGGCAATTAAAATAAGAGAAAAGATCCCATAGGCATACCACATACCCACTTATTTGTGTATTTAATAAAATAATGTCAAGAGTATTAAATTCTCCCCCCCCCCTTTTTCTTTTTCTCACAGTATACCTCCACACTTTTAAAATTGTAGCATAGACTTAGTGGCTTTCAGCTACAAATGGATGATACACATAGGTTTTTCTTGAAGATTACTGTATTTTATGATTATGATTTAATTTTTTTGACAAGAAAAGGCTAGATTGATTAACTTTACTCATTCAAACTGGGACAACTGGTATCCTTCATGATAATTCTTAATGAATAGCCTCTTACATGTATATGAAATATGACAAAATGCCAAAAAATTGCCAATCTACATGTTCATGAATATGAACTTGTTGACCTGCTGCCAATACAAGGAATTGAATGTGCATTTCACATTAAAAAATCTGTAAAAATCAGTAAAAAGTAAATCACCATATGGAAACTTGACGAAAATAAGCTCCTGAAAAAGACACAGTGTATACAAAATTTTGTTTATTTGAGCTGCAGTATATGATTCATTTTCAGGCCTTTGAATGAAGAAATATTGAGTCAAAGAGGAAAACATGGGCAACACATCCCTATCTAGGTCAAAATAAATAAATGTACAAGAGAAAAAAATGCCACCACATACCTACGTGCCCATGTGCTAGCCTTATGACATTTCGAGTTTCTATCATCGGCTGTGCTACGTGGTGAGATTCTTGGTATAGAAGACGGATTCTAAATTTGAACTATAAACAGAGCAACTTTGATTCCATTACATGATATACCATTTTTATAGGATTTTCTACATAGTAAACAAAAGCAATATGAAAAGAGATTGTTGTATGATAAGACTGCTTTTAGTGCAAGTTCCTGAAAATGAGTAAAAACAGCTTAAAGTACTTTATGAATGCGACTTGTCGGCATATACTCACTTTCTAATAATACATCATGCTGTTAAACAATCATTCAGGGTTAGTACTAGTGATGCAAGAGTCCTGGAGCATTTAACGCCTACTTAGGGCACACTATACTAAAAACAAATAAATAGATAAATAAAATGAAAATATAATACAAAATAACATAATAAAAATCTGCTGCAGCTGCTGGCAAAAAAATAATAAAAGAACTGAAATGTACAAATTTTCTAATTTGTATATTGTTTCACTTTTACCAAATGCTAATAGCCCAAAATTTTCTGATTTTGAGTTCTTGAATGAGGAAAATTATAATGTACTATCTGAAAAGAAATCAAAATTGAGGCTCTATGTTGGTCTGAGTTGAAGAAGGCAGTACTGTCAACTATTTACCCACAAATCTGACCACTCACTGCTGCCCATTTCCTTTACACAGCTCAATGTAGGGATTAAATAGTAATCAGAGACTTGAATTATTTTTTACCTTTCATTTGCCTAATATTATGCTTTAAAGCAAAAGTCACACAAGATTAAAACTGTTAGCATCTAGTTTTCTCAGGGATGCCACTTAGAATTGATCAGAAGGCCTGAAAATCACCTTGAATGAAATATTTTGTACACAAAAATTCCCAAACTGTGGCCTGACAATAAATTGCCAGGGCCTGAATTCAGACTTTTGCCTGAAAACTGGCATCCCTGTTTTCTAAACAAAATAAATCTGACAAAAGATGGGGCCTAAAGCTGCCTAATTTACAAAATATTCATACAAGTGGGGTTTAAGACTCATTTCATATCTTAGTAAGATAGAACAATAATTTCAGGAAAGATCTCATCAATATTCTTTTCTCTTTTACTTCATTCTTATCTCAATGATCAATCCGTGTATTTCATGCAACGAACATGCTGTCCATTGATTTCTACATGTAGCTATGATTACATGCATTTTGCTCACAACCTCATATCTAAATAATAAAATGCCATTTATTTCCATGAAAGAGCTCATTTCATTCAAAGTTTTTAAGTTGTGATTCCAGGAAATGACTCATCTCGTATCTACCCGAGATTTATAAAGAGCTACTTGTGATGAAAGATTTACTACTGTATGATTTCCTATGTATTTACTCAACAAAATTATGTTTTCATTTTAATGACTGATGTTGCCATTAAAACATTTACATAAAAAAAAAATGGGGTAAGTTAATCGATTTTGTCTTCAGTACGCCGTAGGTAAGATTCGCAAATCACTTAACTTGTTCTTACTTCGCTATATAACATTGTTGTCATACCAACACTCATTCCCACATCTACGTAGGATAGAACATTCTCATTCCCTGGAAAGATACTATGAATTGCTATCTTTAGAATTTTCACTAGGGGAAATTCACATGCCTGTACTGAATTAATCATGACAATCCGATTCAAATGTCTGTTGATATTGCTATGACAACCCACTCACTTCATATCTTGGTAAGACAGCTAGGTAATACCACTCCTTCACAGAATGTAAGGCCAAATAAAAATAAATCATAGTTTCTTGTCCCATCCTCCTTTTTCCGCCAGCCTGAAATTTGTTAAAAATCTGTTTCCTTTATACAATGAAATGAAAATTAATCTGAGTATATCAAGACAGTGAAGCATCACACAAATATCACTATCCTACATTTTTACACTGTTTTTCAGCTTCTTTAAAGAAAGAAAATCTGAGCTAAAATTGACTGAATAGCATTTTATGTAGAGGAAATACCCCAATCCCCCAATTCAAATTTGAAAATATCTGGATCAGAAACTTGGAATCGAATTCACTTGGTCAAAATATACTGCATTAGAAACAGACTCAGTATTTTTCTGTGATCTTTGCTCTTTCTTTTTTAATGTAAAATATTATTCCAAGCATTGTAGATCAAGTGATACAGAATAAAAAAGGTCACTAAAAGGAGAAACTGTACTGCTATAAGTTAAAGCACCTCAAAGGGTACACTGAAAAGGCCAAAGGAATTTTGCACAAAATGAAGTGGCATGTTTAACCTTTGGGAGAACCTCTGTCTGGAAAAATTAGGGTTTTTAATGTTATTTCCTCAGAACCCTCTAAATCAAGGGTGTTATGAACTGATAAGAACCCACTGCATATAAACATGTGCCCCGAATGAATTTATGATTTTCCCAGAAATTGTCAGATTGGGCCATTCTTGAGGGGGATTATGCATACATTACACTTTTGATGGGCAAACAGCCTAAAGAAAGCAAGGATGATCTAATATTTGCTATAATTATAAAACTCACCAGAGTTTCTGTGATATTTATCTGATAATGAAATGATGAGATTTTAACGAGCATACAGAGAGTGGGTAATCAAAAACAAGGACAGATAAGTATAAAGGTCCTTCCACCCAGTCTGAGAGTCCAAAGGGAGCATGAAACCTTTCCAAAGTGATTTACGAAGAATCCCACGATTGATTTTTAACTTTGCCCTAAAACCATTGGGCCTTTTTGTTGTGTCTCAAACCATTGGGGGGCCCTTTAGTCCCCCCCCCTCCGATCTTGGTCGCCAATCGCGCAATCACCACCAAAACTTACTCTCTTTTTTTTACCAAATATGTTTAGGCGAGACCCTTGCGATCATAAAAGGCCAAAAATTAATCGATGTCAACCAGCAAAAGTGAAAATAACAACACATTTGTCCATTTTAGCTAAGAATACAATTTTTTTAGATTACACACAATATCACTTTTTTGAAGCAATTTTTGAACTGACATGCATGTACAAAATGTTACGAAACCGGTCTCAAAATGTGTGGTAGAATTCACTGGAAATAGTTACAAAATAGCATGATGACAGCTTTGTGCGGTACTTATATGTAATTATCGCGTAAAACATTGCGGGGGGGGGGGGGTGGGGCGCTTACCCCCATGGTTTTAGGGTTAAGTTTCAAATGAGTTTTTGCCACCTGTATTGTGATAGGGGGTTACTGCATTGATGACTTTTTAAAACTGAATCACCTGGGAATTAAATGTAATTGCCTGCCTCCCTCTCCCCTAGCTCCCCTTTCCCTCCCTAGAGTCCCTACTCCCCTTCCTTTCTCTCTCCCTCCTCCCTCCCTCCCCTCCTTCCTGCCCTCCTCCTCCCCCCTTCCCATCTCACTTTGCATATACAGTCGAAACCTCTCTAGACACTTGGTCTTCATAGGTAGTATTTGAATGTTGAGTATTTTGATGTTGAATAACAGGAAAATGAAACTAGAACACATTCAGAGGTAAAGAACAAAATCCTTTCAATATATGGTTGATCAATAGGAAGAATTGTGATGCATAGTCCTGTACCTGTAAATTTTAATGCATATACAGTCTTCCTTAAATTAACTCCTTTTTGTTCAAGTAGATTTTTTTTGTTGAGGTATTCCAGTATTCTTGTGAGTTCCAGCAAAAGTCATAGGATAAAAAATTACCATAAAAAAATTAAAATAAAACATATTTGGGGAGAGGGAAAGCATATATATTTTATTATATTTTTTTTTTGTTGCTGTTTTTAATACACTGCAGCACCATGTCATCCCCTTTTACATTAAAGGCATTGGTTAACTTTGTGAGTAGCTGATTTAAAAAATTCTCAAACTAAGATGAAAACATGTGTATGAGTACTTGTATTTGTACTCAAAAACCCTGAAACCAATCATAATTTGGAATGAAAAAGTGTAAGTTAGACGCAAACGGCGATTTTATTATCCTTCGTCTCACGAGACAATCACTAAGAGGACCACTTTGCTTGAATTTGAAAATGCCGTTATGTGCCTCCCGCCGCGCGATTGGCCAATACACACAGTACGGTAAGGTGAGTCATACGCGCATGCGTACTCTTTATGTCTATTCTGTGCAACCGACCCTCATATAGTTTTCAAACATTAGTTCACATTTTTTATATTTAAAAATACTTCCTGTGGATATTATACTTTGAAACTTTCAGACTGGTATTTTTACACTATATCCCTTATGGTTATCCCATTTTCAAGTAACAAAACAAGATTTTTAAAAATCATACATGTAACAATGTTAACCAATGTCTTTAATGTATCACTTTGTGACAAAGTCTGATGAAACTTCTAAATGATGATAATAATTAATTACATGTATTCATGTACTTATATTTTCAATCACAATCCTGCAGAAGAACCCTTTCACCCTCCCCCCCCCCCCCATGACCCTAAATTAGGGTCAATTATTCAAATACCATTATAGCATGTGAGCCATTACAGCATGTAATCAAACCTTATGGGTTTCTGATGAATATCATGTAAATTTTTCACACGCCTTTCCAATGTGAGCGCCATTTAAATGACTTATGGTCTTTCCAGATGACTCAGAAGGAACACTCACACTGCTGTAGATGTGCAAATTTTTTTCACCAGCCCCTTCGATGTAACTGACATTAAAATGACTGTTATTGACTTTCCAGATGACTCACTTGGGGGACATTCTCACTGCCTTGGTGAGTTGGAGGTTGGTTGAAGTAGTACTGATAATAAAATCTTCAATGCACTGTAAGTACGGCAACTCTGAAAAATATTCATATGATAACTGTGTTGATGATGTGCTGAATCAGGACTCCCCATGAAAAAATAACCCTCTACAATAAATAAGATTTTTTGAAAATCAAGAACTTTTCTAAAAAATAGTACTTGCATCTTACCAGTGCTAACTTCATCTAAAGAGAGGCCGCCATATTCAAAGTTGCGTGGGTGTGTCACCTGGGTTTTAAAAGGATGAAGGAACTGGCTGATCATACAACCCCCTCCCCATATTCCAAAAGCTTTCTTACACTTAGAGCTAGCACCCTTATAGCTCTTAGCTGTAAGCATAAGACATTGACATTTCAAAAATGCCGTTCCATATTGTCTATAGGATGGTTACTCGAGCTCAGTCGTATTGAGCATGAATGCTTCTTTTAACAAGTGGTGATAAGAATAACAAACAACGCGGTTAAATTATGGTGCCTGGCAGTTTCACAGGGAACCTGTCTTTCACACAATTCTTGATGAGACAATTACAATCTAATAGCACTGATGGGTTCTTTAGGGATAACCATAATGCAGGCACAGACTCATTAGGTGAATTAGTGTGTCCAAATGCTTCATTTCGGACTTAATACATCTTTGTCAGTTGTCATTATGCACCAGATTTCTGAAGCAGCCCTATATTTGAGTAAAGGCATTATCTTTGTCAATCCTATACCAAGTGCCCACTCAATTCATTTAGTAGCTCTTAAGAGATGTAACAATTTCAACCCGCTCTGATTATGGCTGATTTCATTTGATTTGAAATGCAATTTATCATGAAAATAATATGCCCTAACCAATCACAGCAAAGAAGCATATTCAAATGAGTTACTTTAAAGACAAAGATCATCAAATGTCATTATCAAAATGCTTTAGAAATAATTATGAAATATAGCCTGGGATCCACACCAACTTTTAACTCAGCTGATATGGATTGATATCTCAAGTGTCTCAGCACATGAGCCCTATGTCAAAATTCTGAAAGTTCAGAGTCACGGTTTGAATTTTGTAGTAAAAATACATGTAGAAGTAGTTTGGAGAAGGAGAAGAAAAAAGGAGAGGGAGGATGAGGAGGACAAAGAGGAAGAGGAGGAGGAAAAAGAGGAAGAGGAGGAGGAGGAGAAGGAGGAGGAGAAGGAGGAGAAGGAGGAGGAAGAGGAGGAGGAGGAGAAGGAGGAGGAGAAGGAGGAGGAGGAGAAGGAGAAGGAGGAGGGGGAGAAGAGGGAGGAGAAGCAGGAGGAAGAGGGGGAGAAGTAGAAGGAGGAGAAGGAGAAGTACAAGAATGAGGAGGAGGAGGGGAGGAGGAGAAGGGGGAGAAGGAGAAGTAGGAGGAGGAGGAGGAGAAGTACAAGGGGAAGGAGGAGGAGGAGGGGAGGAGGAAGAGGAGGAGGGGAGGAGGAGCAGGAGGGAGAGAAGGAGAAGTAGAAGTAGAAGTAGAAGTTGAAGTTGTCTTAAATACGTAAATAAATCAATAAAGTAAATAATACTTTTCTTCAAATTGTAGCTAAGGAAGTTTTCTTTAGTGAGAATTCTTTTAGAGTGGTTTGAAGACGAACAAATTATTTCACCTACCCTTTTTCCTTATGAATTGCTGTCTCTCTATTGCACATTCTGTACTTTTTTTTCCACACATAATTTTTGTCCTTTTCATTTCTACCTTCCTCTACCTTTTTTTTTTCTTTGTCTTTCTTTCTCTCTTTATCCTTCCACCTTTCTATCTTTTTCTCCTCTTTAAAGTCTAATATCTGACTTTATTTAGAGTTGGTACATGTTCTAGATCGCTAACTACATACATTGCAGCTTTATTTACTTTGTATGCAATTTTGTACAGTTTAATCTCATTATTCTATTAAGCGTTTCTCAGAAATGTGAAAAATTTGATTAAACATCCCTCTACTGGGACAGACTCAGACAACCATCCATTCCCCCCCCCCCCCCTCGTGAATCTTTCAGTTCTCATACTTTTAACATTAATACTTAAGGGAATTCTGAAATTCTGACGTGAATAATAATGAAAAATGAAATTATCTGAAACTTTGAGTTAAATACAATAGTTCCGTTAGAATTAAGAAGTTTCCAATTTTCTTAAGTAGTTCTCTTTTTAATAAATAGGTTACGGACAAGACTTCCATTTAAGTGGGTGAAGAATGGTGTGGCAAGAAATCACTTTTTAATCCTTCTAGACACAAAAGTGCATATTCTTTGCAATTGTTTGAACCAAAAGAGATGTATTCTTGGCATATTGTTGTCCAGTTTGAAGATATTGATAGGAATGATTTTCACCATTTCCTCAGTAAGAAGCCAATATCCACTCTCCCCACTTGAAACTACATTTCCCCCTTTTTCCAAATGGGTAAAAAAATGAAATACTCTAAAGCTCTGCCTGCCCCTCCCTCTCTCTCTCTTGCTCTCTCATTTGTGAACTTTAATATTGATTCAGGTTAAGTTGACCTTCAGAGTTTCTGTCTGTACAATGTCCTCATCTACACATGCAACTCCTTACATTGAACATTCAAGAACATTGTCACCACCTGCATGCACATTCAAAAGCATCATCTTATACATTTGCTCTCCTGTTTTGTTCTAGTTTGTCTGGGTTTTTTTATGGGGAAAAGAAGATGCTAATTACAGAAAGGCATTAAATGCCCACCTTCTGCCTTCACTGTCTCTCCATCCTTCTAGCATCCCCTACCCCTACCCCCCCCCCCCCCCATTCCCCTCCCTTAATTAGAATATGCTCTCTTCCTCTTCTTCCCTCTAGTATGGAAACAAAAATGAAGTGTTGCCTTTCTGGCTAGCCTGCCTTTGGTTCTTGAAACAAGAAATAACTCGGTACATAAAAAGCACCTCTGCTGAGGTTTATTGATTTTTGGCTCCAAGCCGTGGGAAGCAATGCAGCTAGCTACAGGAAAAATCTGATTAAACTCTAGCACGCATGCAGGAAAAGATTGAAAATTCTAACATCTCTTATTTCCATAACATGCTGATAACATTCTAATTACTCGGTTCAAAATAAAAGTATTCCTCTCCTAATCAAAATGACAATGCCAAATGCATAATTGCATTCACTGATTTCTCAACCAAAATAATACACCAAGTCTCGATGCTTCACATTTATAATTCTTTTCTTTGGGGTATGAACTGAAAGTCAATGGATTACATTTTTTTTTTCAAAAAAGGGGCTCCAGTTCATGTGCTAAAACAGCTGGGTCTGGAATGTATCAGGGATCCATGAATTCCAGACCGAATTACTGTCGAGCACAGTTTTTTTTGTTTTTTTTTTCAAAATTCAAAATTCAATTCAACTGTGGTTTATTATTAAAAGAATACCAAATAAAAAGTCTGAAGACTAACAATAGTTGGTTCACACTGAAAACCTACTAACAAACATTTGCAACTAAATATGTTTAAAAAGAACCTGCCAAATGAAAAAAAAAAGTGAAAACAGAGATGAACAAAAAAGTACAGAAGAGAAAGGGACAGAAAGAAAAAGAAGGGAAAAGAGACAAGAATAAAAGGAAAAAAAAGAGAATAAACCTGGGGGGTGTTTCACAAAGACTAAGATTGACTAAAATTGCACTTAACTATGGCTGGCCATTCATGCCACTGTTTTCTTTCATTATGGATCTCACAAAGGATTTGCAAATCATGGTCACAAATCTGCAGAATTGACAATATTTTATAGTTCATTGATGAAGAAAACAAAAAATGTAAATTCTTCAAATTTGTGACAATGATTTACACATCCCTTAAGAGCGATTTGAGTCAAGCTTAGTCTTTGCGAAACACCCCCCCCCCAGGGAAACAGAAAGAAAAGACAATAAAAGAAGAGGAGTGAGAACTGCGAATTTGATGACAAGCAGGTATAAGTATTTATTACACAGGGTATATAGATTCGAATCAGTGATTGGTCAAAATACCATCACGTGACTAGAGATGCAAGGATCGCAATTGTTATATTTTCGTTTTGACTTCACCTTGGTCAATATAACGATGTTATATGATGACAAGCATAATGATGTCAACGATGTTATACTGACCGAGGTGACGTCACTCACTGCGTATAAGCTGCGCATGCTTTGCTCTATGCTAATGACCTCATCATAACCCTTTTTCCTGAAAGTAAAATAGTCAAGACCTTGTTTTGATGCTTATGAAAGGCCTGTCAATTCCCAATGAACATTGCAGGTATGATAAAATATGGGAAGTGTACAGGTTTCATATTGAAGGCATTGCTAAGTAAAGCTAGAGGCAATATTAAATCAATAATGTGGCGTAGCCAGCATCTTTTTTCAAGGGAGGGGCAGAGGGGGTCTCCTTGTTTCTGCAGGGGTATGATCAGGGAGTTCCAAATGAGATTATTAGAAATAAAATTATATACAAATATTATCTTGCAAGAAGGTATAATAACAAAGCAGATTAATGCTCTGTGAAATATTGCTAGTGTTATTAACTGAGCATGAATACTGTTTTCATACATTACATTTTTGCTTCACTTTTTCAAAATTTTCAGGGAAGTTCATTTGGAGACACAACTTTGTTGGATACCTGATTAACTTGCCCCACTAAAGGACAGAAATTTATTAAGCACAACAAGTTTCTCTACATGTTGTAGGGTGAAGTACGAGAAAGAAAATCAAACCTACACTCCTTGTATGAAGTCATCTGTGGATGTGTGTCAATCACAGGCCACTAGAAAAGGGGAAAACCCTGATTGCATCAGCATTGTGTACTCTCATGAAGAAAACATGAAAACATTTGGAACATCTTGTAACATGTAATGTCACCTACAAGACTGCCAGAGGCAGCGAATCCTAACTATATGTACCTTCAAAGGGGGGGGGGGGCTTAAAAATTCACTTAGAAATTTTTGTTCCAGTCTCCAGTTGTTGAATCAAAAAATCATTTGAGAAACAAAATGGAGAAAGAAAGGGTATTCGAGCCATCTATGAATGGGGGAGGAGGGAGAGTGTGTATTCATCAGACATTTTCACTCCAGCCTCCTGCAATTACATATAATTTCAAAATAAATTGGAGAGCTACTGCTACCACCCCACCTGCCCTTGCCCTGCCTACAGGACTAACACCAAACCATATTGTGGGTCAGCAAGGGATCCTAATAGTCTTCAAATGGGGAATGAGAGGGGAGGGGGGGACGAATGTGTACAGGTTACAGCTCGTTATTCCGAAGGTTCGTTTATTTCAAAGGTTCAATATTCCGAAGATTCGTTAGTCCCAAAATGAAATAAGGTCCGTTAGTCCGAAAATGAAAATAGGTTCGTTATTTCGAAGGTTCGTTAGTCGGAAAATGAAATAAGGTTCATTAGTTTGTTAGTTATTTTCGGACTAACAAACCTTATTTCATTTTAGGATTAACGAACTTTCGGAATAATGAACCTTATTTCGTTTTCCTCGACTAACGAACCTTCGGAATAACCCCACAAATGTTCGGATTAATGAACCCTTTTTCATGATCGGAGTAATGAACATCTAGGTATACGCAATTTGCATGTTTCGGAATAACGAACCTTCGGAATAACAAACATCACCCTGTGTACATGTATATAGAACTGTCTACCCCAGCCTCCAGCAGTTAATTCCTAAACTCCATGTAACTGAGAAGCACTGGACCCCTCACCTCATGGCCTCCTTTAGGACTGATACTACAAGGTGTGGGGCAGGAGTATCCTACACTCTAGAAAAAATGGTGCTGATTAGAACTTTTCTTGTTCCACATTTGGAACCTTGAGAGGTTCTTCAAAGAACCATTAAAGGTTCCCTGAAGGGTTCTAAAGGGGTATTTAGAACCATTATTGGTTGTACAAGGAACCTTTCGGGGTTCTTGAAAATACAAAGAATCCAGAACCCCTTTTCTGTAGGGTTCCAAATACGGGACAAAAAGGGTTCGAAGTGGCACATTTATCTAAGGGTGTAGCCAACTTCCCACCCAATAAGGTGGGGGGGGGGGGGGGTACATTTCTTATAAATCTTCACTCAAACCCTAAGCATTTACTTCAAACAGACAAATTGGGAAGCAACAGCACCCTCCCCCTCCTGTGCAGTAAGAATTAGGCTGGGAGGTACATTAATAAATCAGATTACCTCAGCATGAGACAACTTGCAATGAATGAGGGGAAATCCCAAGCACTGCATACATCCTATGAGAGATACAGTGTATTCATCAATCAACAAATCCGAATGTTTCGCATCCTCATAAAAGGAGCAAATACTGAATTGTTTAGTGTAATCATGATTTTCCTTTTGCAAGCTAGGAAAAAAAAATTGATAAGGCTCTGAAGGGACTTACATGTATGGAGCATGATAGTGTGTCATGTCAAAGTTATATGTACTTCAATATTTTTTACTTCTTTAATTTAAATCACACATTTTTTTTAATTTTTTTTTTTTTTTTTTTTTTTTTTTTGGGGGGGGGGGGGTTGTTTTCTTTTGTTTTAACACTAGGCATAGATTACATTCATTGACAAAATTCTAAACTGCAAAGAAAAAGGCAGGCTACTGCATGTTTAACAATAGTGTACTGCATGTTTAACAATAGTGTAATGTATGTTTTCACATCTACTGCAGATGACAGTATGTCCATTGTAAGACAAAATGGGCATTCTGTGTTATACTGGGTTTAAGTCCTTCTGGCCTTCAGCACAAGATATATATATATTTGCATTATGTCTTTACAACCTGATACATCTCTGTATATTAAATGTTATGAACAGTTCTCGTAGGCCCTGAAAACTATTCATCAGATTTCTTAGCTTTGAGATGATCAGTAGCAAGACAGTTCTTGCCTAAAACTAAGATTCTGTGAAGTTTATCCTCCTCTTGAATTTTAAACAGATGAAAGGCAAAAAAAAAAAAAAAAAAATCAGGCCTGCGATGTAAAGTCACACAAGTGCAGCAAAGCCATGTGAATGCCTGTAGGTGCTTTCACACCTACCTGATCAAGAAAAATACCTGTAAACTACATGTACAGGAACTTTTTCATGCCCCAAAATACCCAATAATTATTTCGTGCTTTCACACCTCCCTGAAACAGACCCTCACAGGAAAGTTCTAGTACTTATAAGTATGTGCATAAGGCCAATAGAAGTTCTCGTAATTTGCTTTCACATTACAAACATCAGGAAATATCCCAGGGACCTTGGGGAAAATACCTGGAACTGGAGAAAGTGCATGTACCTACTATAAACTTAAGGTATTTTTCTTTGGGGATATTACTAGAACTTTCGTTTCACACTGGCAAAATACATGGTATTTTCTGATCGGGTTAGAATACTGGATCAGAAAATACCTGGTATTTTTCCTGATCAGGTAGGTGTGAAAGTGCCTTGTGATCATTGTTCATTGAGCAGTCGGCATGCAGAGTGTAGCCATTGTATGACATTGATTTCAGATATTTACTGTACACTAAAAATCACTCAAAATCATGAATGGACTTTCACATTGCCTCACACATCCTTTTTATGCAAGGCAGACAATGGGAGATTACTCTTTAATCAGTTTCATGCCAACTTTCTTTCTGCTACCAAAACTGTACATAAGCTTTAAGTTTTGTTCCTTTCCTTTGTTTTTTTTTTTTTTTGTTACCCTTTACTTCTCCGGTATGTTTTCTACACAAATACACATTGAGTCTGCTGCACAGTTGTATGGTTTCTATTTTAGGAAATGTGTAGAATTGTCAAGGATCTTTACTGTGAGTGGCAACCATCAACATCCCAGTTTGCTTCTAGGTGCAATCATACATCGTCGGTTTAGACGGCGGTTCATGGCGGTTCGGCAATATTCGGCAATCCGCCGTGAACCACCAAAGACCGTGTTAACACCGTACACAAACCCTAGTCATCTGTCACCCATCCGCCATGATCTCTGATGTTCACATTGTGTTGAAAATGTATTCAAAATGCATTTAAAGGCTTTCCATCACTTTAATACGGTTCATGGCAGTTTGAGAACAGCCATGAATCGCTGTCTAAATTGGTGATGTGTGATTGCACCTTCAGAACTAAACAAACACTATGAACATGACGGACAAAGAAAGTGGACAAAATAAACAACCCCTCATTCTACCCTTCACAATGGTTCTGGTAGTCAAAAGAACATCCCTTCACTGCTATTATCTAAAATATGTGGAACAGGTGTCACATGCATATTCACCTGGAACTACTGATTAAACATAATAGCAGTGAAGGGATGTTCTTTTGACTGCCAGAACCATTGTGAAGGGTAGAATGAGAAGTTGTTTATTTTGTCTACTTTCTTTGTCCGTCATGTTCATAGTGAAAATGTCCATTTCTGTCACTGCCTTTAATAACGGGATATCAAACTCATCATTGCAGGCCTAAAGCATGTGCATGTTCCGATTAAGATTTTTACATTTCTAAAACTCTCTAAAATTCCTGCTAGAAAATAAAGGGGCTGGGATAGAGATGAGAGAGAGAGAGAGAGGTGGGGGGGGGGGGGAAAGAGAAAACCTAAAAGAATTTCTTGCAATGGATTGCAGTGCACAAAATCATTCTCTGCACACAATTGTCTAAAACAAAACAAAAATAACCTTAACAAAAGGGGAAAAATCTTTACCTAGCATCAATTACACATGACTACAAAGAACAGTTATATATCCAGCTCTAAGTACGGGTATGGGGTTATTTCAACATGAAAAAAAAAAAGGAAAACAAAATCTCAATCCTTTTACCGTACGACACTTCAGAAGAGACTTGAATTCTGCTCACCCCTCCACAGCCCTGAAAATCAAATACGACAGTATACAGCCCCCATTTAATATTTGCCCTGGAGCATCATTTGCCAACGTGATAAACACTCCGAAACCCAGGCGTTCCACTTCATGGTGCGCACGCATTCGCGGAGTATCCGTCCCGGTATTGGCTCTGCCCTAAATATTAGCTCGAGGAGTTGCAGTGAACCTTTGGAAATTGGGCCATGGTGGCACAATCTAAGGGGTGTGTGCAAGGTGGATAAGATCTCTGCATAAAAGATGGTATTTTCTTAGCCTCTTCAGTGTTTTCATGGTATTTTTAGGGTTGCCAATCTTGTCAAAAGCACTGCAGTATTTTGAGGGTATTTCACCTTTTCTGCAAAAGACATGTGTAGTAATACTATGTTTGGAAAAAGTATTTTCCATGAAACCTGCAGTATTCTTTTTTTGAAACATAAAATCAGTATAAAATACTGCAAAAAAGAGGAACAGCAGGAATCGCTGACTTTCATTGCAAGTATATGATGCTTCAGTGAACCTTAAAGACAGTCCGTCCCTTTTGCAGACCCAATTCTGAAAGTTCCCTGACTCTGTCATCATTTGAGAGAGAAAGGCTATACATCCTATCCCTGAAATTGACAAAGGGTGAAATTCCGTTTTAAGGAAATAATCTTCGATAATTCATCAGAGCTTTCTTTTTTCGTACCATGAAAAAAAGACCTGAACATTCGAGATAGCGCACAACAAAAGGATTCATGTTACAGCACCGCTATATTATATACGGTACGTGTTGCGGCTGCAAGCTGCGCGCGGCTGAGCTAGCTAGCTATATACAGCCGGCTGCCGGTGAGCTAATCCGACTTGCTTATTCACGGTTGGTAACCAGATTTTCATTTTACATTAATAACTTAAGCAATGTATGATCGTAAGAACAAATGAACAGTATCATTCAGAAGGGCATATCCTAAACTCATGCCAGGTTGTATGGATTTTCGTCGATTTTGCAAAAGGGACAAGTTACCTTTCAAGATATACTTTAGTTACAAGTAATTTTCAAGTTTTAGTGAAAATTTGGTTAATGCATGTTCATAGAGCATTAACCCAACAAAATATCTTTATCTTACTTCATTATCATGCTTATTATATTATGCTTTTAATTGCTATTTTGGTTCTCTGTGTTCATATTCAGTGTAATATCCATGTGATTTATTTCATGCTTGTATAACACGGGTCTTCCTTCTCCTTTTCCTCTATTTCCTTTCCTCTTTTCCCATCCCATCTTATCTTTAAAATTATAAAGATAACTTTTATAGTGTATCTTTCATTTTTATGTACACAGACTTCCTGAAGAGCATTGTTTTAGCAGACTGATGCACATGTAAGTGTTATGTCATCTCCAAAGCAACTTAATAAATATACATGCACAAACAAAGATGAAATTTTACATATTGATTTGATGCAACAAGCATTATATCCATACACGTAGGTGTAGAAGAAATGCTCAAAATGAATGGGAAAGCTCTGTCATGTAATCACTGCCCTGGTTTGAACCTACCGCAAATCTTGTTCATCTATCATACCTAACGAGTTATGCCAGGGCCCTGTTTCATAGAACTTGCTATCAGTAACAACTGCCACATTTCTATGACAAAATTTTCTCTCAGCCAATCAGTTGCAAGGATTTCAGTAGCTTATAACAGTTATTTCAACTTGGTATTGATAACAAGATTTATGAAAGGGGACCCTGATTACATCACCCTGACATTTCTTCTTCCTCTTTAAAACACCCATAGGTGGTTTTGTTTTTCTTCTTTTGTTTTGGTTTGTGTTTTGGTCTTTCATCATACTAACATTCCCTTTTTCCTCTTTAATACCCTATACATGTACATCCACAGAAGGTTTTGTTTTCTGTTTTATTGTATTTCCACAGGTTTTTTTTTCTGTTTTGATGTATTTCGGTTTGCTTTTTTTTTCGTCCTTAAAAAATTAGATATAGTCACTTATCCAACTTTACATCAAACAATGATCAAGTACATACATGTACATGTATTTTCACTGTACATTGATCACGTTCTTATGTTTATGTTACAAAAAAAATAAAGAGAGTGGAAGGACGGTTTTGAAAAGGTCTATTTTGTGGGTGTTGTTCTTTTCATCACCATTTGGTAAAGGTCAAAATAATTGTACTAAAAACTAGGACAGTATTGTGATTTTAACTGATACCGTAGTGTAGGAAAGAATGGGTTTGACAGTATGGTTCACATGTTTTTGTTCTTTATTTTCTATTTCCATCAATGGCTATATGAAACAAATGTGAGTACATTTTAAAAAGGAAAAAAATGTCAACATCTGATTCCATGTATGGGCATCTTGTATGTACAGTAAAACCAAATATCAGTGATGCTGACTGATGCAAGCAATGTAATCTGACAAATATCTGTAGTTGCTATGGTAACCGCAGTGGTATGCCGCTACAGCACCAGGGAGTAACTGGTTACACCTTTTCAATTGGATCAAGGTATGTCTTGCATGAAATATTTGTTCACATATCAGGGATACCAACCTTGTAAAAAAGCACTGCAGTATTTTCAGGGATAAAAAAGGGTATTTTGGGTGGAAAACTGTATTTTTACCTTTTCTGCTATAGACATGGGTAGTAATACAATTTTGAGAAAAGAGAATTTTCCATGAAACCTGCAGTATTTTTCATAAAAACAGTATGAAATACTTCGAAAAAGGAACAGTTGGCATCTCTGACATATGAAACGATGAAGTGCTTTAAAAAAAGGCATTTCGGTATCTTTAATAAAGCATACAGATAATGCGAGTTGTTGCATCAGAGTACACACACACAAAACAATCCTTGGTTTTCTTGTTCGAAGCAATTTAACTCTGTTCAATTGAATGAGGCACATACATGTCCATATAAATAAAATGTATTGTGAGAAAAAAAAGCCTCAAGACAACAGACAGTAATTGTAATTATCAAGTTTGAAATGTTATTCATGAAGCTGGCAACACTGGTTACCTAAAGATTTTTCAGTTAACAATGAAAACAATGTTACAGCCACAAGCCTTTTACAGACTTCTGCCTGCATGAACATTTATTGTAAATGTGCATGTATACATGTAAATCAACAAAGTGGATTATTTTTGCCTATAGGTCAGAAACCTTTTTAAAAGTTTTGATAGTTATTGCCTTTTTAATATCTACAATACGCTTGCTGGACCAGTGCAGTAATGACAAATAAAAAAAAAAAAAAAACATGTCATGCTGCCTAAAAGTACCTGTAATTAAAAAAAAAAATCAAAACCGAAAAAGAAGAAGGCTACATGTACATTGTACATAAATCAAATGGTAGCAAATACATGTAAAAGATCGCTGAAAAACACATAAGAAGTGAAACACGTACATGTAGTCATGTATTACACAAAGAAATGAAACCCCAATACCATGAAGAGTGACAATCACGCATGATTTACCTGGCAAGACCTATCATTGACCAACTCCACTGACCAGCGACCCTCGTACTTGATCCAAACAAAGATAACTCCTTGAGCATCACAGGTTGCCATCTTCTGAAATGGTTCATTCCATCTTACTAGAACCACCTGGGTATCAGAAGATAAAATGTGAAAACAAGAAATAGAAAAATGGGTTTGATAATGATGATATTCTGAATCTGTTCATATGCAACCAAATCTAATACTCATTGTATTTTTTTTCTGTCAGTACATATCGTTTTATGAAATTATGCTTAATATGTCTCTTTTTCGGCTTGTATTGTCCTGGTTTACAGGCAGTATCACACGCTTGATGTTTTTACACTGTACATACATGTACTTGTATTTGGAAATTATTTTTCAATTAATGAAGTACATGTATATGAATATCATAGAAAAAAAAAAAAAACCACCAGTGGAAAGCAACTGAGGAAGAAACACATCACTATTGTGTACACAAACCTATGGGACATGGTGATGTCAACTACAAGATTTTAACTCCCCTCTCTCCCCCCCCCCCCCCCCCTGCAAAAAAGGATATGATGACTGAATACATGTACAGTATATGTATTATAAATGATTTAGGCATCTTTGAAGAAAGAATGTTGTGTTTGATAATCATGGCATGCATTCTCTGAACATTACAAATGCAGGTAGACACAAAATAATTCTCTTGTTTATTTGTTTGTGCGTATTCTTTCTTTGGAAGGAGAATTATTTTGTTATTTTTGAAGGGGAAAAAGTAAAGGTATCATGTTATGAGATACAAGTAGTTATGCTAATTCCATTATTTGAAATATTACATCGAAATTACAGCAGAAATCGGCATACATGGACAAATGAAATCACCACTGAATTTTCCTGTTTTCTACTTGCAAAAATCAAGTGTTCAGTGTAGTATGTGTCTAGAGAACGTAGTATGTGTCTAGAGAACATAGTATCTTTGCTAGATCTACATGATGTAATTTCTGCAAATTGCAATACACATTTTTTAACATGAACTTTCAGTGAACAATGCAAATACACCTGGGCTGTGTTTCACGAAACCGTTGTACATGTACAGGTGTAAATGTCTTACTTCTTGGACATCCCATTGAAACGTGTGCAGTAGAATTAACACGTTTCAATCGGATGTCCATGAACTTACAATGTAGACGGTTTCGTGAAATGCAGCCCAGGCAGAACGGCATTTACTCATGTGTGACATCATACATGTACTTTTCGCGTAGCGCACTCGGGTTAACGCCTCCCTGCCCCGCCAGCCAGACAGTTCATGTCGCGCATGTGCTAACGCCCTTCTGCCAGCCACACAACGAATGTTCATTTCAAACCGAGTTGAACAGCTATTGAAACAATACAGGTACAACCGGACCCCCTTCATAAAACTCGTTATCAGTAACAACTGCTACATGTACATATGACAAATTTGCTCTCAGCCAATCAGATACAAGGATTTCAGTAACTTATAACAGTTTGTGCAACTTGAGTGAAGGGACTGCAATATAATTGAATAGACACACACTGTTCCCACCTTTCTCAGCAAAGTGGATTGGGAATGCCAATTGCCATGGCAACAAGTTGTTCATTGACAGTGAAATTAATATTCTATACATGTAATTACAAAGAATGTGGAAACATAAATTGCTGAAGTTTAGTAGAATAACAAAGTTTGTACATGTGCCAGCCTACCAGGGGTAAATCATTTTTTAGGGTTCTGAAATCTGAATACAAAATAAATCATGAAAATATGCCACACTCAACCAAGGTGTAACAAATGGGTAAGAATTCATTACTTACATTTAAATGCTTGAATGCGGTAATGGCAACTTGGCTATAGCCAAGGTTTACATTATCCAAAGTTCTTTGGATGTGCATCTGAACATTAGATTATATTATGATACATGTAAATATACATGTTGTACATGAACATGTAGGTGTAATTAATCTGAGTTTTGTGTCTGCATGTAAATGTACTGGACTTTGAAACGTTCATGCACGTCTAATATAATATTACACTCATTTTCCCCTGATTACACCTCCCTTTCTCGCTTGATATCTTACTTTAAAACCCCTACACGAGCTCTTTGCTAAATTGCGTAGGCATCTAAAATACATTGGGCGGTTAATTGGTATATGACTGCATCAGTGCCATGGCAATGTTTGTCAGGGGAAATGGAGCATTCGTCCCGCCAAGCACAGTGATGGGATCGTGCGCACGATCATGTTTGGTGTGACGGTGAAAACAGGATCTCCTCATGTCTGGGCTTAATATGTACATACATGCACACACTGTTTACATGGGGCATGCGTCATAGGGTTTTAAGGGTCTTAAAAGGGGCTTCTGCTTCTGCATACGGTTCATGCGGTCTGCTATAAATGGATCACACATTGCAAGTGACTGAGATACATTCACACAGGAGGAAAAACTGTATAGGAAACATCAAATTACATGTACATGTACATACACTGTATTACATGTAAAATGACTGTAATGTGTAATAAGGAGCTCATTTACCCATAGAGGTACAGCATCTCCTTTAGGAGACACTTTTGCAGTATCTGTTGGTCCAGAATGCTGGGCAGTACATATGATACATGAGCAGAAAGAGAAAAATTCACTGAAAACTTTGAGTACATTCCCAATGCCGTTTAGTGTGCCGTTCTCAAATTAGAACAGTTTAATTGTAACTAATCATTAAACTCTTTAAATTGGCAATGCAGTAAATAATGTATAATCACCATTTCCATGTTCAAATTGGCAATTTCTGATGAGATTTTACAATTATACTTCATTTTGGATCATGTTATATCCATATTTATTTTTTCCAAACTACATGTATGTCAGCATGGAAATAAAATAACTGTTATTGCCAATTTGAGGATTGAAGATGATTAATTCAGACCTCAAGAAAGCTCTGTACTGCTATGCGTTAAAAAATAATAATGTACACCTACAGTATGTAGAAAGTATGTATACATGTACATGTAGCTCAAATAGTTGTGAAAAGTTCTCACACACATGTGCTCATATGAGTCAATGACCAGAGGAGCGTTTCATCAACATTTGTTGTCTGACAAGTTGTCAAATCTGACATCTTTCCTTGATTTTGACTGGTTGAGAAGCATCGTTACTATGGCAACTGTCGTATAAAACAGACTTTGTCGGATAAAACATCCGACAAGTCCTTTCACGAAACGCTCCCTGTACATATCATGTACATGTACAGCATATGATGTATTATTTCATGAACGAAGTTGTCTTTATGAATGTTGAATGCATTTCATGTACAGTATTCTTACAGTATCAAAACATTTTTCAATTTTGTCTGTCTGAACTGAGAGAGGGGACAGTATTAAAGACAAAGAGCACTGGCAGAGTCCAAAAGTTCAAGCCCAAGATGTTACTAATGTACATTATGTGAATATGTGCTGGAGTGAAAATTCATCAAGGATTCACCACTTACACATTATAATGATCTAAATCATAATAATTAGTATTCATTAATATTATCATCATTACCATTATGATCATTATTGGTATTTAGTCAGTATTTTTATTATTATTATTATTATTATTATTATTAATTTTATATATTTTAATTATTATTATTATTGTCCTTATTATCATTATTATTATTATCATCATTTTCATAATCATTATCATCATCATTATCATCATTTATTACTGCATGTACAAGTATGCAGTGCCATTATTATTTTATCATTGTCATACATGTAATTACAGGTATCACTTTAATTTTATTTGGCAAATTATATTCATGACAAGAAAATTGTAAAACAGTGATGTGTCTTTTCTGATTAATTCATAAGTGTCATGAAAATATTGAATACATGTACCCCTATTTTTGTATTCCTTCCAATACATGTATCAACTTTGTTGTATGTGCAGTGGAATATACATGTAGATGACTTGTGTCTACATGAACATGTAATATGGCTGTACGCCTAAAGGTACAATACAGCTGAATACATTACAATTCACCCCATGGTATGGCACATGTACTGTACATGAAGCAACCAAAAGTGAATTTATAAAATTCATAATGGCTTTTGCAAATGGGCATCACACCTGCACTTTCAATATGATGCAGCCTGTTGTTCGATAATTACTGCACAGCGGGTGCGCTGTTCTGCAATAGGCTGAATGACCGCTGTGTAATCTATGTACATGTAAGATCTTGAAAATTGAATTGAATTGAAGAACTTTATTACCAACAATTAAAAGGTTACAGTACAACATGAGTAACAATAAAAGCATAAATGTAGAAATTGGTAAAAGGACCCTACAGAAATAGCAAAATAGCTAGAAATAGTAAAATTGAAGTGCAAGTAAATGTACATTGTACAATGAAAATAACATGTGTAGAAATTGCTTAAAATCACTTTAAAAATTTTCATGAAACTTCTCCTCCTGATCCTCCTCTTCTCTTTTCTTCTTCTTCCGCTTCCTGTATGTCTTGTTCTTTTTGTTCTTGTTCGTGTTCATCTTCTTCTACTTCTTTCTTCTTATAGTTACATGTACTCATGTATCATCATCATCATCATCATCATCATCATCATCATCATCATCGTCATCATCATCGTCATCATCATCATCATCATCACCCATTATTGAGAACTGTCAAATATACAGGTACATGTACATGTACTGTAAGACCCCTGTTAAACTGGAAAATAATTACTGTAGTCCAGGCAATTCAAAACAATTGAAGAAAATTTCATTTTGGTTAAATTGGCTTTATAAATGATCTGCACATATATATACAAGTAGGCCACTTGAATAATTAACCCTACATGTACATGTACATGTACACGTACACACATGTACATGTATGCACAGTTTTCTTTAATTACTTCTCAAATTTACAGCATAAAAGTGCAGTGATGTCACTGCACACTTGAAAATTCCCCCTTTCCCAAATTGCATGTAACAGGATCAATGAGCGTTAATGTTTTTATATTCACGATTCCAGAAATAATCATGACTCAGTGTGAATTCATCTCAAAGGGCTTTCCATATTTATGCAAGTACATGCATGTAATCCTTCGTCATATGCATGTGCCAACAAATTACAATGTATGGCAGGTAGGGTGAAGTACAGTGGAATCATGATTGAACCAGCCCTGTGCCCCTACTTCAACTCTCAGAAGTACATGCATTTTATGTCCAAGGCAATAATTCTTTCAATCTGGAATACATGCAACTATTTCAATTCAATTCATTGAAATCAATTCATTCATTCATCTATAATATTTATTTTTTAATTCATTACCGGTAATTCAAGGATTCATTTACTAGCTTTTTATAATCATTAATTACAGTTTACTGTATCATTTTTTCTATCATTTTTTAAATTCTCTTCTATCTCTTTTTCTTTTCCATTCTTCCTTTTGTTTTGCTTTGTTCCTTTTTTTGTGTAGTTTTACACTGACCATATACAGTATGTATGAGTCCAATCAGAAAACTGGGTGACATAAAGCCAAAAGAATTTTATCACATACTATAGGCAGAGACTCCAAATCTCTAGTTTTTGGCGGGAGATCTCCCGCTTTGAGTCCATTTTCACAAAATCTCCCACTCTCCTGCTTGAGTTTGAATTTCTCCTGCCCTAGCTGTGTTTCTCCTTTTTTCTCCTGCCCAACCACCTTTTTGAAAAAATGAACCTGAATCATTGGATTTTACCTCATTTAGTGTTGTCATATGTTTATTTATTTCCTTTTCTGAACAAAAGATAAAGATTACAGTATTTTCATATACTAAAAAAAAAATGTAAAAATAAAGGAGAGGAATGAAAATATGAAAAGAAATTATCAATAAAGCAGTTTTTTTTATTTAGTATTATGATCGATTATGACTGTTTATCGATTACAATCTTATTTACGATCATTACAATCTGAAGTATCTTTGGGCACATTTTCAAGCTTTTAACATGATTTTTTTGGAAAACAACTAAAATTCATGATGGAAAATATTACCAAATTTATCAGAATCAAAGGAGAGATGAGTACATGCTGTATTTAGTGGTTTCTATTTTTTTTATTGAAAAAAACTTTTAAAACATGAATTTAATGAAATCTTAACCAATAAATGTATGTATTAATTTTTTGATAAAGTACATGTACATGTAAGGGTGTATCTCCATTGGAGGTGTTGTGGCCCAGTGGATACATGTAAGTCTCCTGACTTTGAACCACAAGGTCCGGGTTCGAATCCCTGCCACGGCATTAATGTCCTTTGGCAAGATATGAATCTACATTTGCCACGTCTTTTGGATGGTGATATGTTAAAGCAACAGTGAACTGACCCTTATTATGATGTACATGTATTTACAACAGCACCAACTTACAGCTACTCAAAACCAGAGACTCTTAGAAACATTATATCCTATGTGGCTTCTCGTGAATTTCCTTTATAGTATGAATACAAATACATTTTAACAGATGTTACTCAAAAAATAAAGCTCTCATTGATTAGAATAGAGCATGCTGGGAGCAAAAAGGGGACAAATTCAGTAGTTTAGGACTGAGAGGGTGCTATTTCAAAATCCCATACAAGGCTGCCAGTTCGCTCTGGCTTTAAAGGTCGGTCCCAGACATAAATAATCATATGTGATTGATACATGTCTGTAAAAAACCCAATTCAACAACAACAAAAAAAATGATAAAGCATTTATGAATTTGGGACGAAGCCCTCACCCAGGGCTAAATTAATGATCCTGTGTTATACATGAAACTGCCAAACATCCGAACTTGGCCTTGGAGTTTGGTTCGGTTCGATCCTGTTCGGAAGTGCCATGTTCAGCAAATTTCTGTTCGGTTCGTTTGTTCGGTAACAGCTCTATCTGTACATGTACACATGTAAAGAGCTCAAAGAAAAATTGTGAAGGGGGGGGGGAAGGAGTGATTGAAACAATAGAATACAAAAGCTGAGAAAGAGAGAGACAGATGGGGAGAGGGAGATACAAGATATGAAAAAATTCAGGCTTGTTGAAAAAGTACTGTGTACACAGCAGCCTAGCATTCTTAATCAAATGTACAAAGGTTTAATGTATTTCTTTTAATTATTTGCATAGCTTGAAGAGGAAACCCGAATATCAATCCATCAAAAAGCAAACAGATATACACAGATTCCCTTAGATCAAAATCAATATTTCCTCATAAATCATCAAAATGGAAGACAGACATTTGAAGTTTGTACTTTGTAAATATATTGATTTCTATTTCAATGTTAAGTGATACACCCCAGCATGATATTCAAGGGTACATGTATGTACATGTACATGTACATGCAATCTTGGATCACAAATAAACAAAAGTATCAATTCTCTGTCATAGAACCCTTGGAAAAAAAAACTGTCGGTAGTGTGTTAACAGTAGTGCAAATGATATTATCTACTTTCTTTAATATCTCAAATACTGCACATATGTACATTAAACCTTTTTAGAAAAAAAAGCTTGTCTCATCACTTCGCTTGGATTTAACAACATATATCAGTTTCAAGTAAGAAAATATTATTTTAAAAAAAATAGACTCACACACTCAATTTTTTTTCTTCTGATCTTTAGCTCTTTCTGCACATTTACATACATGTATAATTTTTATTCCTACATGTACATGTACATGTACATTGCATTCTTGATTAAAACACAATGCAAAAATGTCACCAAAATGAGACACTGTACTGCAATCAGTTAAAGTACATATCTACATGTACGCATGTGAATTTCTATTTTCTCAATTTATGAAGCTCTGCTACATGTACACACATGTACACACGTAGCATTCATTGGTATCACAATAGCTACCGATTTGTATCTGATCTACAGTTTGTATCACAAATTTTCCAAGCTTTCCTTTTAATTATGTTTTATTGAATCACAAGCAATCCAATCTATACTAATGTTTCTCACTTTTAAAATAATACTTTAACAGGGACTGATTTCTCCTTTTAATTCGGGGGGGGGGGGGGGGGGGGGGGGGGAGTGAATACTTACTGCACATGTACATGTACATGTATAAAGGTCCAGAGATCTTCTGTGTCAAATGAAAGTTTCAAGAAACACAATACCACATCAAGGACAAAAGCTTACCTTACAATTAAAAGAAATATGTGTACATGTACATGTAAGTCTCACCTCACTATTGTGTCCACGAAGGTTAAAATTTCTCCTGGCGGGAGCTTGAGGGCTCTTTCCACAGTGGCTTGTAGTGTACGTTGCTCCTACCACCCCTTTGACGTTGCCTGTGGCGAGCCATCCTTTCGTGTAATGCCGCTTTCGTGTGTAGCTCTTGTCCTTCTCGCTTTCAGGGACCGTTCCTTTCCACGACAGCGACAGAATAGTACAGTCACTGCGCGCCGCCGGGTTCTGTTCTAGTACTGCATACATGATTGGTGAATTTGGAAGAAGGCGGTTCTGCGTCAAACCAAATTTGGAAATATGGAGCAATTATCCAATGACGTTATCTTCTCATGTGATACTAAAAGTGAGAGCATTCCAGTCTACTTGTACCGGTATCCTCATTAAGTACATTTCCTCTAGCATTCCTAAACAAATGCACAATGTTTTCATGAACACTCCTGAATGGGATAAAAACACCCAAAATTGGTTGAAAACTGTGATGTAAATCCTGTATTTAGGTCATCACTTGCATCGTTAATAATTCCTTTCAGTGCGTCCCATTTAAGGTACATGCATGGTTTACAAGCTCAGGAAATATTTGATGGCTGGCAGACACAAACACTGTTCATGATCTATGGCAGTAATTTTGAGAGAAAAGGGACACCAAATGCCCAGGTTGTGATGTTCCCCACCTGCGTAGCCTGGCCACAGATAACTCAATGCCACTCCATTTCACCTCCTTTTCCCAAATGCACTCCGATGGAATCATTAGTTATGCGATGCACAGTCACACTCTCAAGCAATGGTCGTATGGCATTTTCACTTGATGCTCTCTCTGCTGACATCCGCAAGTGGAACGTGACTCGGATGTAACCCTCGTGTCTACGCTACATGATAAATGCATCACAACGACACAAATTCCTCCTGAAATTAGGAAAAGGTGGGTACACTCTTGTGAAAAAGGGTACTACATGTACATGTAGGTTTTCTGCCTTGATTGAAAGAAAACTTCACATCAATATGCCCTCCTAATAAGAAACACATGCGGCAGATCAAGGCTTGGGATGAAAATAATGTTTTATGCTTTTTTTTACGAATTAATTGAATTCATTTAGCTGTTAGAGAGCGGATTTGATCATCGTGTAGTAGAAACCAAACAAGATGAGATCTCCACATGAGGCTCCCACATGTACTACACAGTAGACTTTCACACACGGAGGCGGTTTGCCATCAGAATTCTGAATCAATAGCAGATTAAACTTGCCAAGATGCACGTCAGATCTAAAGATTTATCCCCAATAAACATCACTGGATGTGCACATCTCGCTTGTCACCAGTATCTCGTTAGCTTCGCTACTGCAAGCACCTGCATAGGCAGCGAGCCGGCAACCGCAAGTGTATCCCTGACTCATGCATTCAATGGAGTGTTCCACTCAGCCGAAGGGAGGGCAGCATGGTCTGTACTACAGAGGGCAGTGAGTCACTTTTAATCACACATGTCAGCATACACTGCTCTGCTACCTGCAGAAGAGAGAAGGAAAAGGAGACAATTTATGTAATTATATATCAGACATTTCCATTAGTAGCAGTACAGTGAGGTGTGATAATGCTGGTACGTGTAATCTACTTATTCAGCAAGCACATTTTTCATTTGGCCTAGTTGATGAATCTTTTCAGTTCTGCTGTAGACATTACTTTCTATAACCTAACGGTTTAATGAATGTTTTTTATGATAAATTTGGTTTCGTAAGTCATGTTACATTATCAATGAATGCATACAGTGTATATACATGTAACTTATCATTTTTCAGTGCACTCATATAGGATTTTCTATAAACTCTTTCAATTTTTTAGAAATTACTCTAGAAATTATGGAGTAATCTTCAATCAATTTCATTTCAAAACTTAACCTTGCCAACATTTCAAAAATCTATAAATTATACATGTAAATACTTGTTCATCACATGGATTAAACAGAGCTGCCAACCCCAATTGGAAAAAAAAAACCCTATTCATTATTTCTTATTAAACCTTATTTTCAAGCCCCAAATCCCTCCTTTCTTCCTTTTTTTCCCCTCAATTCTAAACATAAAGCAGTGTGATTCCTTACTTAATTATTTTGATTTCACTCTTCTGCAAGTTCTTTATTTAAAATAATCTACAATTTAAAATACATAGGTAGAATATACACCCTACTAAGCACTGGGTATCGAAACTTAAATGAAAATATTAAAAATATGATACAGAATTACTATAAGAACATTTTTTTAAAAATTGTATTTTAATGGAAAAATCCTATCATCATATGTATTCCCTTTACAATAATCCTACTAAATAGGATAAAATCCTGTAAGTTGGCAGCTCTGATTAAACAACAAACCCAAGGTGAAACTAATGCTCTACTATATACAAGCGAAAACGGAAGAGTGGATCATGTGCAAGTACTTCACTCTTGAAAATAGTCCAATAAAGTTATACATGTATATAAATCTTAAATGCCTTTACATGATCAGTATCACTTTTCATTTTCATGTACTATAATCGCAGAGGATCACAATCATGTCATACTCTATGCCTGTCTAAACAACCTCAAAGAAGACACTTGACTTTAATGGAATGTGTTAAAGTGTACTGATCAGTGTTCACCTAAAAAAAAAATGATTAAGGTACAGACAACTGGTGCAAAAAAACAACAACAACAACAACAAAAAAAACAAGCCTGAACAAGCTTTCTAGGGGTTAACATTTAAGGAGTTTGAAGAAAATAAGGGTTAACATAAGACCACACTACTGGGGCGTTTACGGAATCAAATGACCGTTTGGTTCCCCTAGCGCCCTCTCGTATGCGTAGAATGACTAAGATGCCAAACTTTTTTTAAAGCTGTGTAGTATTTTTATGTCTGTAAATTAGTATCAGTGGAAAAAAGTATATCCTACTTGATAGCCACAGAACTGCAAAGTAAATAAAGTTTAACAGGAAAAAAATATTTTGCTTCAAACCTGCAGTATTTTCCCTAAAAAAAAATATATATATATATAAAATACTGCAAACAGAAAAAATTGGCATGAATGCAACATGTACATATGAACTCACATTTAATCTTTTCATAGTTCCTCAATTGCAAGCTCTGGCTCTTCTTTTTTTAAAAAGGTAAAGTGACAATGAATTCCAAACATATACAGAACAAAATGCCTTTCGGTGATTGGTACTTTAAACATGACATAGTATTGCAATCAATATTCAATAAACAACAGTATCTTCTTTTGTTATGTTACGCTTGTTCTGTTTTGCTGTCGTTGTTCATTTGTTGCCTTTTGTTGTTGTTTGTTTCCGTGTTTGTGATGAAATGAAAACACATTCCATACAGAATAGGGAAGTTCTTGCTCATATACAGTAGTATCAAGATTTAATAAATAAAGGACATATGCATATATTCTAATTAGTATCTGGGACTACACGAAGGGTAATATATGAACAAAAGAGAAAGAACTATTTGGTGTTAATGAATTCCCTAGGCCATACTGCTACTACTGTATACTGATGCTTGGACCACCAAATGTATTGCACACACCCACATCTCTATCAACAAGCAAGCTCTCCAACCTTACCCATGACATGGACCTTATTTGTAACGAAAAGAAAACAGAGCAAAGGAGAGAACTATTGATTTCTCCTGCAGCTAATGATGGCTCAGATATGCGCAGACGTACATCCGCCACGGCGTTTCTCTTTACGGCCAAGCTGTCGCCGCGATAACATCGGGGCCTTCTAAGAACTTGAGCCGAAGAAGGGGGAGAGGGGGAGAGGATGAGGGGAGAGGTTAAACAATATCCCCCCTCGTTTTCACATTTTGTTGTTCTGTAGTTTCGACAATTAGGCCAACGACTTCTGCTTGCGCAATGTGATGGCCAAGAATTCTCCCTCGTGGGCTGACGGATATCACATGATTGTAATGGAGCAGACCGTGCCAGGATTGATTCGGTTCACTGTAAACAATCGTGGATGTTCTTCATCATTCAATAACTGCATTGCATGGTGTTCATAACTATGCAAGCAAGGTACATGAAGTCCTCACACTATTGAATGTGTTTTTCTGCTCTCACTTCAGTTGACCTTTGTGCAAAGGCCACCTCAGTGACTTTTACTCTATAAATACAAGTGATCATATCTAGAAGCATGTATGATGACAAAACCTTAGAAAAGACCACTCATGAGACCTTTTTAGCCCATTTATGACAGGAATTATCCCAAGCGTTTTCTGATCAGCCTTTTTCCTTCTTCAAATTGGAAATGCCCATATTTTTTTCTTTCATTGCAACATTTCTCTTTACATGAAAAGTCATATACTACGTATCTGAAATAAATTGGCAGAAAGTATAGGAGAAGATCACATTGCTAATTTAAAGATTTTAATGCTTATTTTCCTGTTAAAGAATTCTGCATCAAACAGCGTATATGTACATGTATGTGTATGTACGTATACTATAGAGTACCGAAGTGTGACGTCATCAAATTTTGTTTTGTGCATTTGAGCATTTTCATGACTATCTGGCACAGCATTGTGAAAAACCTCCACACACCAAATTTGACATGAATCGGTTCACAGTGGCCCAAGGTATGGCCACATGAATGCCTAATTATCCCCATTGAAATCGCGTGCAAATTGGCCTGGTTCATTAAACTGTTTAGAACCAGGCCAATTTACACTGATTTCAATGGGGCTAGGGTAGGTATTCATGTGGCCTCATATCAGGTCCCCATGAGCCGATTCCCATAAATTTTGGGCTGTGGATGTTTTTCATCATGCTCCATCGAGACATGGTATCCGAAAATCTGAAATTCAAAAAAAGTTTTTTTGTGTGCTCTATTGGGCTTTTACTGAACACTCAGGTCGCAGCGCGGCGCAGAGCACTGGAAAACACTCGGGTCGCGGCTCGCTGAGCAAATATATTTTTTATAGTGTCTTCAAATGGGCCTACATGATGGGAAAATGAGGATAGATGGGGAAGAGATGAATTGCAAAAGAATATATAATCACACTGAAGAGAAATGAAGGCGGAAATGAAGGGAGAGAACATGTAGGCATGATTAGCAATGTTTCAAAATTGTCGATAATTTCAAATCTGTGCTTCAATAAAATTTTCCCATCGTGTGGGCCGATTTGAAGACACCATTTAAAAAAAATTGGCTCTGTGAGCCGCGACCCGAGTGCGCCGCGCCGCAACCCGCGCGTTTAGTAATGGCCCTCTATTGTGTATAATTTTTTGTTCTTTCTGTTCATGTTGGTATATTTCATAGGTTTCTGCATCAAAACAATGTGGTATTCCATCATGAATGGGATAATACATGTTTTACAGAGAAATTGTTTCAAGTGAAACAAAATGTAGCCTTTATAGGCAGTGGTCGCTGGAAATAAATAAGATTTCACTGTACATGTAATCAGCCCTTCTGGGAAGGGAACTTTTATATTACACTTAGGCACTGTGAATATTTTCAGATCTCGGCAAAAGCTTGCCTGACATATGAATATTAATTAGTGCATGTACTTACAGAAATTACTAAGAGGTGTGTAATAACAAAACAGATATCTGAATTTTGCCAATGCAATTATAATCCTCCTATTTTCATAGTGGGTTAGTGTTGAAGCAAACTGCACTTTTTAAAGATGTCATGCAAAATAAATTCTAAATAGTCTGACTATTGTCTAACAATTAAAGGGTATAAGTACCAATCACTTTAAAAAAAAAATTGTGTACAGATATACATGTGCAAACAACACCTCCCTCCTTCCCCCCCCCCCAAAAAAAAATAAAGATACACAAACAAAAACAAAGACAAAACTTTACCCAACATTCAAGGGATTAGTTGTTGAGGAGTTTAAAGGAAATAAAGGATGAGAAGCTACAATTACAGAATCAAAAGGAAGTTCGATTCCGTAATTGCCCATATTCATATGATATGCACATAATGTACTTGGACATTGACAAGTCTACCTTGCTAGTTGTTCATTACTTACATGAGAATAAATTTCAAATTGCACTATCACTTCAAAGTTCAGTAATATTTGAAGCTCACAGTCATATTATGTAGTGATTATGCACTGAATAGCCAACATACAAAGCTAAATGTCCTTATGTGGGTGATTGGTATAAGTTGCCATAAAGCAGTAAACATTGCAAGTTCATGCTTTATATTTCTTGCAGACACTCAGTTGGTTAGTCTATCCAGCCCAAGAACGCCCTTCATCAGCCTTGCCAATTTCTGCCACCTTATTCCCAGGGCCATATGAAATTCTCTTCTGACTTCCTCTTGAGAATCTTTGTAAACATATGTATCAGCATGCACATGTTGGGTTGATTCCAATGCAATTATGAATCTAAGTTTTTAATCCATGTACACTGTACATACATGTGCATATAATTACAGACTGAACTGGAACATACAGTGTAATTTTTGTAGAGACTTCTACATGTACATCATGTCTACACATCTTAGATTCTTAGAATTTATTTCACTTTTTTAAAAAAGGGGGAAATTAAGAGGAAAAAATAAACTTGTAAGCATTGGAGAAGAGAAAGGTAGGAACAACAAAACTGGATTAAATGCCAATGAAATTTCATGGGCTACACATGTAACCCATGAAATTTCCCTTCTGAGTAGCATACAATTACATTGCATGCAGGCTACAGTGTAATTTTTTGTGTGATTTATGGCATTTTATTGTTTGTACACTTGCTTGCACTTTGCTATCTAGATCAAAGTCCAGACATCTTCTTGTACATTAATTACAGAGATACATGTATACAATCCACATGTACATGCATGTCTACACAGAAATCCAAAATTATATCATCTTTAATATTAATTTTCTGGCAATTTCTCTTGAAATGTAATTGACCAGCTTGCATTCAGGTTACAATTACATACAACTTACATGTATGTGTATGCAACTGTGACATTTAGTTTATTTCATTTATTCAAATTCATGCAAAATGTAAACAAAGAACAATCTCTGCAGATATGCAACTTGCTGAAATCAGCAAATTTCATTAACACTCAGGGCTGCGTTTCTCGAAACTGTCGTAAGTCTATCTTCTTGGACATCTCAATGAAACGTGTATTGTAGAATTAACACGCCTTACAGTAGGATGTCCATGAACTTATGACGGTTTCAAGAAACGCAGCGCTGGTGACTAATAAGCTGCCAATCAATAGTACATGTACTTCACTGTCTACCTCTAACAAATTTCAATCAACTAAACTACATGATACTGAAAATGAATAATGGAAGTGCTCCCCCTCCTCCTCCCCTCCTCCTTTTTCTTCTTCTTCTTGACCCTTCCACTCCGAGTGTACATGTACCTACTCTCCCTCTCCCTTCTTCTTCCTCTTGAATTCTCCTTCCTTCTTCTCCTACTTTCTTCTCTTTTTCCTCCTCCTCCTCCTCCTAATCCTTCTTATTCTCCTAATCCTTCTTATTCTCCTCCTCCTCCTCCTTCTTCTTCTTCTTCCTTTCTTCTTTCTTTTTTCTTGTTGTGGAACCTCACTCCGAATGGAGGGGTCAAATCAATACAGGTATTACCTACATGTACCTACCCCCCCCCCCTTCTTAATCCCAAAAAATTGTATGCATCACAATGTTACAGAGGGCATACACTTGTATTGTATTACACTGCAGGTCATCTACTGCACTCCACATACTCTGAATACATGTGCATTGTCACATTATTGTTATGCTACTTTCAATTTTAGTTTCAAAGGTTATCAGCAATACAATACACAGACTGTATTTCTTCTTCTCAATACCAGTGAACCTGTTCAGCATGTTGTAAATAATACAGTGATTGACATGTATTACAGACTACCAAAGCTGCACTATGAATTAGGACTGCACATGCACATGTACATGTAGCCCCTGTTATTATAAAATGTTATTCGGCATATTCATTGAGCTCCCTGAAAGTGGACTACGGTGAAAAGAATTGCTCATGCACTGACCTGAAGTTACATCAACTGAATCAGAAAGAATAAAAATATATCTGACAAAAAGTGAATACCATATTCTTTACATTCACTCTATACAAAAGGATCTACATGTAAATGTTCCCCCCTTTTTTTTTGAGGGGGGGGGGTCCACAAAGCATGTCCATTGTGTATTTTTGCTCACCAGCAGCAATTCTAATTTCTGTGCATGTATGCATGCATGCACATTTGTATTCTGTAGCAAATTATGAAGCATGATAAACATTTACTCTTACTCTGTTCCTTGATAACTTTGTTTTGCAAATACATCGTATCTGTAGTTTCTTTCTGTAATAACACCACCATATAATATGTACATGTATTGCTTTTATCAAGACAAATATACATGTACAATGTTGCATGCATCAAACAAATTGGCAGCAGTGCCATACAGCAGAGTGAACAAAAAGTAATCCCAGACTAAACTGCATGGATTTCCACAAAGGAAGTCCCCATCTCTCTAAAAATAATTAGAGGAAATACATTAGGGTCAAAGGTCAAACATCACAGTTATGAATGAGGAGGAGGGAAATGATCTAAAAGAATTCAGCACGGAGCGACTGCATTAGCAATACATGTACAATGTGTTTGATCGAAATTGTTAACTCTGCAAAAGTCTGCATTTTGCAATTCAAAGTTACACTAATTGTATTCTACTTGCCCACACATACGAACTAATCCCAATGAACCACCGACGTAAGATTATTTGCCAATTATCTAAGAAACTGAAATAAATTTAATTTTTAAAAATTCTCTTTTGTAACATATATGCATTTATAATGGTTAACCTGGTCCACAAACATGTACAGGCTCAAGTAGTATCATTTTTGAAAAATGAGTCTCATTCCTACAGTTTTATACTGCTATGATCATAATAATAATAATAATAATAATAAAAATATTAATGATAATAATAATAAATATCATAATTATAATTATAATAATCATAATAAACTACTGTAATGATAATAATAATAACAATGTGCAAATCTTACAATATTGATGTTTGCATCGGTTCACCCATAAAACACCTTGGCGGAGAGTGGTAAAAGTTGATTAACGTCTTACCACAGGTATTAAAGTGCAAGGTTGGGATCGGAACACTCGGCCCTTCCTCGGCCCTTTTTGACTGAGAGTCAAGTGAATGAACCACTCTATCACGACATCCCCACAACCACAACACCTCCAAACATAGTTAACATCACAATTATTCATAACCTTACCAAGTTTTGTTATGTTTTCAAGTGTACAAAAGTTCGAATTGTTACTATTCTAACATAAATTGTTCATAAAATCTACTGAATTGTATATCAAATTAAAGACAAAGGAACAGTCTTTCATTTGCCTGTAGTTATATACCTTGATCATTCATGCATGAAAAGATATGGTCTATTGAACACACTGATGTCATTTTCTGATCTTTCTGTGATCATTGAAGTGTAACACAGAATGCTTTCAATGATCACAGCTTGTTTGCTTATTTTTGATAGCTGATGTAATATGCTTTAAGTTGATATAGAATTCTTAGTATTTTAATAGCCATTACTCATTTTGGAAACATTTTTGGATGGATTAATTTCCCAAGTACATTCCCTCCATTAAGTTTGTACAGAGGTTAATCATGAGATTTACAATTCAAAATTCAGTCCCTGTCAAAATTATCAAAACCAACTGAGATACCTCGAATCATATATCAAATGAAAGGATATCGTTTCATCTCTCAAAAAATGAACGAACAAGCCATGATCATTGAAGCATGACGAGTTCCACTTCAGTGACCACAGAAAGGTCTGAAAAATGACATTAATGCACTCAATAGTCCATATCTGTTTATGCATGAATGATCGTGGTACGTAACCACAAGCAAATACTCACTACATGTTCAGCAACAAGTCATTCAGAACAAAAAAGCAACATAAAACTACAAAAAAGAAACTGCCCTCAAAACAATGACTTTTGCACAACCTTTTCAGAGCAAAGTTCAAAGGGGGGGGGGGGGGGGGGGGTGTCGCTGAAGTCTCCATACCTGTACCCATTTTCAAGGGCCATTTTGGCAGAGAAGGGGTTACAGTTCGTTATTCCAAAGGTTCACTAGTCTGAAAATGAAATAAGGTTCGTTAGTCCAAAAGTTCGTTAGTCCAAAAATGAAAAAAAGGTTTGTTATTCCGAAAGTTTGTTAATCCGATTATGAAAGAAGGTTCGTCAGTTCATTAGGTATTTTTCGGACTAATGAACCGTATTTCATTTTCGGACTATCGAACCTTCAGAATATTGAACCTTCTTTCATTTTCAGATCAATGAAGCTTTGGAATAACGGACCTTATTTCATTTTCGGATTAACAAACCTTCAAATAATAAACCTTATTTCATTTTTGGACTAACGAACATCTACATGTACATGTACTTGCACGTGTAGGTATATGCAGTTTGCGTGTTTCTGAATAACAAACTTTCGAAATAACAAACCTTCGAAATAACAAACATCACCCGAAAAAGGGTACCCATTGTAGAGATTTCGCATCTTGGGTGTGTACTTTAGAGTTTAGCCTCAATATGGGTGAGAATATTATTTGAAAAATAAATAAGTGGGGGAGCATGTTAGAGATCTTCTGCCTCAAACCATACCCCATGTCTAGGGATATCTTACAAAAAAGCAACCCATCAGAGCAGCACACCCCCATGTACCATATCATGCGAGTCCCCCCCTCCTCGGGGAAACATACATGTAGTAAAGCATCTACCTTTACATGTACATGTACATGACATGTAGTTTTAGTGGTAAAGGAAATTACTTTCTTGGGAAAGACATGATATAATTTAAGAGTAAATCTAAATTTGCAAAATCACAGTAAAAGCTTGGATCTCAGCCAGTGGTCTATAAGACTTTACCAACACTGACATTTTTTTCACTGGGGGCCTGGAATTACATTTTTTTTTCTTGTCTATTACTGTGAGGATTACAATAAAATTCAAAGATTTGTTTTTATTTTTGTTTTTATTTTTTTATTTTCATTTTATTTTTTATTTTTATTTTTCTATTTTTTTATTTTATTTTATTTTATTTTATTTTTTTTTTGGGGGGGGGGGGGGGGGGGGGTGAATCCAAACTGATAATTTACAACTGAAATAATGAAGATAAGATAAAAGATACTACTGTTAATTTCAGAATACCAATCCAGGTCCCCATTTCAATGATTTCATAAAATCTGTGATGAGTAATAACTGCCATATTTCCATGACAAATTTGCTCTCAACCAATCAGATGCAAGGATTTCAGTAGTTTTATAACATGATTTATTGCGATGTTGTCGCACGTTTGTCGTGAATTCGCAAGATTTGGCTATGCCCGCTTGTACAGCGCTGTGTATAGTTCTTAGTAGACCTTTTTAACTGAGACACTGTACATACACTAGCACTACATGTACACAACAGTTCAAGAATACACCAGACGGAGGCCTGTACTTATAGCGAAGAAGAAGAAAAAGTGTATAGCTACCTCATACGGTACTTAGTCATTTATTTGTAAATTGTATAGACTTACATGTACATGTACCCAGTCCCAGATGTTGTGTGTCCGGACAGGTTGTGTATCCGGACAGTCGATTCAATTGACAGCAATTCAAAAAACTTTACATGCAATACTTCTTAAATTTTGTAACACCTGTGTCAGGGAACAAATATTGATGTATCACTTATTTAACAGTTTTTATTGACTCCGAAGACAAAAGAGAAGGCAGCTTCACTTTTGTACTAACGTTAAGACTTAAGCGGCTGGACACATGACCCCCCCTCCCCATCCTACAATATTAAAGCAAAACGAATGAGAAGGGGCTTTTATCATAACGTGAGGGTTTATCGCGGGGGGGGGGGGGGGGGGGGTGGTCTGCTTAATACACAGTGGGGTGGTATTCTGAACACCGCTTTAACTTCTGTTGTAAGTCACCGACTTACAACACCGCTAAACAGTCATAAATAGGTATTCTGAGAACTCTTTTAACAGCGTTGTAAGTCATCAAAGCCACACCTACCACTTATCCAATAGGGAAAGTTGTTAGACATGAGTCTAAGACGGTTCAGCCAATAAGATCGCTCCCTGGGGCAGGGGTGCAGGAAAAATGCATGAACTTATAATTGCGTTTTAATGTCGTGTTATTACATATGGCATTTTTCTGTGCTTGCGCACGACTTGCACCAGGCATGCAAAGTTAGAATGTGCGGTTACAAAGATGGAGCGAGTTGGCTCAGTCAGTAAAGCGTCTGCCTTTCGAACCAAAAGACCGTGGGTTCGAGTCCAGCCAAGGCGGATGACTGAAGCCTACGTTGTGTGTTATCGTGCCCCTCCCCTGTTTCATAGACGCAGGCTATGCTACAGTGGAAAACACTCCGTCCCTCGGATAGGACGTTAAATGGAGGTCCCGTGTAAAGGAGAGTCACCACCTTTGCACGTTAAAGATACCACTGCACTATTCGTAAAAGAGTAGGGGGAAACCCCGGTGTATGTGGTCCACCTGCACACCCCCAATCAGTGATATCGGGAGGAGAGACCTGAGGGTTACAGTGAATCTATTCGCTTTTCCCCTCCCAGGCACAGGTGACGCCAAACCATTAATAATAATAATAAAAAAACAAAAGTTACAACTAAAAAGTTTCAACCATGATAACAGAGATAAAACGGTGTTCAGAATATTCAATACCGATTTGCAACAACAGACTTAAGTTCAAGTTAAAACAGAGTCAAAACGGCTCAGATTCAGAATACCACCCCTGGGCCGGTATTCCGAAAATCGTGTTATCTTTGCGATCAGAAATAGCGTACGCCATAGGAAACCAATGCGTGTGACTGAATAAAGTGCTGCTGTACAAAGTGAACGGTGGTTTCTATTTCATGATAATGCCATTTTCAGAATACCGGCCCTGTATGTTAACAAGATTTTGCTTCACAATTAATTGCATGATCTGTCTGCAAAGCTGTGTGCACTGCACTGGGTCCATGCATGGCTTAGCCATGTTAGCCTTTGCCGAATCGGCATTCGTCTTGCTTTGTTACATGTTGCCACACAGTCCAGACCTACCGCAGCATCAGCCGGGCTATATTGCAAACTCACCTCACTCTCGGTCACATCTTGTTTAACGCAAGACTTGTATTCTTCTCTCGTTTCTTTTGCGAGGGCCGGGTGAAGTGAAATTATTATATAGCAAGATGATCTACGATCATGATAATACTCTGACCACAACGAGTAAAGCAACAAAGAATTCAGGAATTCGGTTCAGAAATTACCGATTCAATCAATCAGCTGGAAAACTCTGTACCGTACCAAAGACATTGGCTTACAAGACAAATTACTCTCACCTACTTCCGTAATACGTTTTGGCAAGGGTAAATGCTGTGTTAAAAACGGACTCGGAAAAATGCGTCCGCCATTGGTATAACGTGTGAAAACATGTCTCATTTTTTCTTGATATTTCATATTTAAAACTTTGTTTTTAAGCCTGATTTTTGCACGAGCGGAAGGATGGATAGTTATAAAAACATTTCTTGATCTTTATTTTCAATAAATTGCACTATAAATCCCCAGGATCATGCTTGCTTTTTGACGGAGTCATCTGCCATAGGGCTAACACCTGAAAACAAGGATAGAATGATTATTGTAACTTACATGTAATTTGAGACTCTGATAAAGCTTACTAAAGGCTCAAAAAGTGAGAGAGATCCCCCATAAATCCCAGGGAATATGCCTGCTTTTAGTGTTCCAGTTGCCATAGGTTAAAACGCAAAAACAGGGATTTTGAAATGATTTTGATTCCCATACAGCTTTTATTCAAATTTAAGAAAGAAGTGATTTACATGAAATTTCAAGCTCTGGAAATATGTAATTGAGGCTCGATGAGTTCAGTAAACCCCTCATAAGTCCCCGGGAATATGCATGCTTTTGACCCCCCCAAAAAAAAGCCTCGCCCGCCTTATAGGTTTACACGCAAAACAAGCAATTTTCGGATGATTATTATGCATATAGTTCTTATTTGTAGATATAAAAATGTGAAATGTATGCAATTTGGGACTTTGAATAAGCTAACTGAAGGCTAAAAATACTAGAAAACCTCACATAAATCCCAGGGAATATGCATGCTTTTGGCCTTCAAACTGCCATAGGTTAATACACAAAAACAGGGAATTTGAAATTAAATTAATTCCCCTAGCATTTATTCATGGAAAAGGTGATTCACATGAAATTTCAAACTCCGAAAATATATAACCGAGCCCCATAAATCCCCGGGAATATGCCTGCTTTTGACCATTTTGTAATACTACACGTGAAACCGTTTGTTATTATCGATGACGTCATGACTTGTGACCGTGTACTTTCTCTGTATCATATGTGTCACGTGAGACACCGACGCGTCGTGTGCTAGACACTGCTAGAGCCAGGGAGGAAAAAAAAATGAACGGGTAAAATTTAGACTTGATTAGAAATACTGTTCTATTCAGGGGCGTAACAGGTACCTGTTATCAGGGGGGCAGAGCCCAAATTTTCCCGGTAAATATATAGTCTATGTCTAGAATCTGTGGCGTAGCTAGGACTGCATTTTAGGAGGACGGTAGTGCTCCACCGGCGTAAATCCAATTTGAGGAGTGGGGAATGAAAGACTTTTAAAACCCTTTTTTCCCTCTCACACACATTTTGATATCTATTTTGCGTGTGAGCGAAGCGAGCGAGCATAAAATAACCACTTTTCCAGTTTTGAATCGCATTTTCGAATAAGAATTCTTAGATATGACGAAAGAGCAAAGGGAGTGAGCCAAAAATTACCACTTTTCTTGATATCAATCACATTTTTGGATAGAAGTCCTAAGATTTTGACGAGCGAGCGAAGCGAGCGAGCCAAAAAACCTCACTATTTTATTTTCAATAGCATTTTCAAATAGAAATTCTAAAATATGATGGTTGTTTATGATAGATATACAGAATTTTTACTAACTGATAAATTACTATATATTTTCTTCCTTAAAAAGTGTGTCTGGATGGGGGGAACTTTGTACACACCATCCCTCCTCTCTCCCCCAAGTGGGGTTGATAGATCTCCCACTCCCGGAATTTACCCCGATGTAGTGCTCCCTAGAGGGGAGGGTGCAGGGAGGGGGAGTTTTCCCCCTCCTGCGCGGAGCGCGGAAGCTCCGACGTTTCTTTGAATTGTTAGTTGAGGGTAATTAAGTCTTCTGCGGCGTAACTAGTATTTCATTTTAGGAGGACGGAGCTCCCTAGGGGGAGGGTGCAGGGAAGGGGAGTTTCCCCCCCCCCCTCCCGCGCAAAGCGCGGAAGCTCAGAAAGCTCAGACGTTTTTTCGCTGTCAGTTCCCTCTCTTCTTACGCTTTCTGCCTGCTATCGGAGGGGGGAGGGGACACACGCAGAGCCAAAAATTTAAGTAATTAAGTCTAGAATCAGTGGTGTAACTAGGATTTCATTTTAGGGAGGACAATAGTGCAAAGTGCGATCCCTATAGGCATGCAAGGGGGAGAGTGCAGGGATGGTGATTTTCCCCTCCCGCGCGAAGCGCGGAAGCTCTGACGTTTCTTTGAATTGTTCGTTGACTGTTCCCGGTCTCTTACATTCTCTGCCTGTTATCGAGAGGGGGGGGGGGGGGGGCAGAGCCGAAAATTTCCCGGTATCTAAGTCGAGAAATAGAATATGCGGAGATGAGCCCGCACCGCGAGTTGCTTGTTGCGAAGCCCTTTCCGGGAGGGGCCCAGGGTTCTGGCTTAGGGTCCCTGATTGGGGTCTACAGGGAAAGCCACTGCGGGAGTCCAGGAAGTGGAGCACCAGGAAACCCTGGGGTTTTGGTGCTAAATTTTCCCTCATTTCTTTTGTTTCCTTTGCTTTTTTCTTTTCCCCCTTTCCCCTCTTTTCCCTCCCTCTTTTCTTTCTCCCCTTTCTCCTTTTTTCTTTTCCGTTCTTCTTCTTCCTTTCCCTTTCTCCTTCTTCCTTTCCCTTTCTCATTTCTCTTCCTTTCTTCTTTCTTTCCCTTTCTCCTTCTTTCTTTTCCTTTCTTCTTTCTTTTCCTTTCTTCTTCTTCCTTTCCCTCCCTTTCATTTTTTCCCGGTGGTTTGATGGATTTTCCCGCTGAAATCCTTCAGGGGGGCACTCTGCCCCCCGGCCCCCCCCGGCTGTTACGCCACTGGTTCTATTGTGCCTCTGTTGTATTAATGAAGTCACTTTTTCAGATAAGTTGTGAGAGTAGAGAGTATGAAAAAAATAAAAGGAAAATGAAACTCTTTGAGAGGGAGAGGGGAGGGAGAAAAAGACAGAGAGCTGGGGGGGGGGGGGAATAGGTAAATGGAATAAGCCTACTTTTTAAAACAGAATTGAGGATTCAGTAGTACAAAATTTAATATTTAATATCCTCAGATGGTACAGAAGGTTAAATAGTATTTGATTAAAAATGATGTAGAGGCTGCTGCTTTTTTCCTTCTTTCATAAGTGTAGGCCCTGTTGCACCTAGGCCTACCGTTTTTTTGTTTTTTGTTTTGTTTTGTTTTGTTTTGTTTTGTTTTGTTTTGTTTTGTTTTGTTTTGTTTTTTGTTTTGTTTTTGTTTGACTCCTCAGATTGCTAAAGCAGAATACAGTCTTACAAAACCTCACTTTCAGTTATTTCTATTGGAGGCGTATCCCAGAATCCCCGTGCCCCCAGGCCTACATGCCAGCAGCAAAACTGATGTCTGATTCACACATCGAATGAAAGGAAATGTGCACCCCTGGCATAGATGGAACATGACAAACCTTTTCCTTGCTTGTCTAAAAACTCGGAGTATGGTACTCGATGATCTTTTCAGAAATTTCTTTTTTTTTTATTATTTTTTTTGTCAGACGTGCTAGTCCACCCAGTTAAGAGAAATTTGAATAGTCTTTATATTGCTTGCATGCAATCTCATTTTTTTAAAAGCCCTTTCACCTGTTTCTATGGACTTTAAACATAACAAGGCTATATTTTATAGGTTCATTTCAGAATTTCATGACATCACTATCAGATGCCCAAACGTTTGCTCATATAGAGCTTAATTAGGAAACACGTTTACCCCCCCCCCCCCCCCCCATTATATAGAATTTCACAGCAATCTCTCCTGTATAACTTATTAGCTCTGGCCTTTCTGATTCTCACCATTACTCCCTTGCCTGTTGCAGTTAGAGTTGATCATATCTGTTGGTGGACATAAGTTTTATGTTATTTCGGGACAATATCAATACTGATTATGTCATGCCCTTCACCTCTTAGGATCTTTACCAAAAGCTATGTACAGAAAAATAAGAAAAATAAAAAAGATAAGAAATACAAACATCTAGATAAAGGCTATAATCTTTTTCTCTGGGCCGTCTTGATAAAGGCTATGGGCTTTCCCCGATTGACATGTACTACAGTACGTACGCGTGCTTTATTTCGGTACTGAGGATTCTTCGTAATAAATATTCTTTGACCCTACTGTGTGCAGGATATATACACCGATATAGATATACTAGTATACACTATGGATGAGCGCGCGCGCGCCCGCCGTAAGGTCACGTCCATGGTCACGTCCAGGTCACGTCACCCCGGCGCGCGCGTCGCGCGCGCGCCTTGCTTGATGATGTGTATGTCAACAGTAACACGTGCACCACCGATCCTTGGCCCTGCTATACTTTATAAGCACATAACAGCTACGCGGCTACTCTGGGCTATATCGCTACTCTAGCTGCGATCGCGAGATGATAGGCTAGGCGCTTATAATATAGCTCTAGATTTACGTACTACTTATACGCTGACCTGAGCCTGAGCAGAGCAGAGGTGACTAGATCTAAATCAAAATGTTTTGTTCAATTTTGTGAGTTACTAATCATGCTAATACACGTGGTAAATTGAATAGGCAATTAGATAGATTAAACAAAATAAGCAAATAATACCGGGTACCGTACCTAATCATAGAAGATCATGTAGATCATAGATCTATACCATGTATACTGTTGGTCTACATCTAGATCTAGATCTAGATCTATGTATATTAATGTTAGGCCTAGACCACCTGTTTTGAATAGCGAAACAAATTGCCGACGCTAACGCAAGATACATTGACTTAGATCTTCTATAAAAGAGAAGAAAAGTTCTAATTTTTATTTACCAGCAATGTTCCTGACATGCCTGAGGCTGAGGCTCTCAATTTTCCCCTTTCTCGTGTTTCTGCTTCATATCTGATGAATGAACTGAAAATGGTGAATTTTAAGATCAAAAACTGACGCTTGTAACAAGTAACACACACAATAGCATGCTATTCTGATGTAGTTTCGGTACATTTTCGGGACGAGGTCAATTCATTGACTGAGTAGACTACACAGGATGAGTGGCCTAGAACTGTTGTTAGGTCTACAATAAATTGAATATCTATTCCAAATCCAATGGCCCGGGGGGGGGGGGGGGGGGGGAAGGGGGGCACTCGACCCCAAAAGTGGTAGGTATGTGCCGCGGGCGAGACAAAAAACGGGGGCTTTGGAACGGGCTTATTGTGAAAAGGAGGGTCTTCGGAACAGGCTTCGGGGGTCTTTGGAACGGTTCGCTTGCGTGTGAGTGCGTATGTATCCCTATGGAACGTTTTGGCTTTCTTTGTTCTTTTTCTCAACAAGATAAAAATGCTACACTTGGAACGGAAATTTGAGTGTAAAAATGGGGGTCTTCTCTGCGGCACATACCCACCATGCATTATATACTGAGTGCCCCCCCCTTCCCCCCCCCCCCCCGGGAGCACTGTCATTACAAGGTGGACACCGTGCTTGTAGTCTACATGGACTTTCAAAATGGACCCTAAACAAGTAATTATTCGTCAATCTCAGAATACCCTAAGTTCTAAACAAGTAGACCCTAGTTTAATGTGTTTTCCCCCACCCTAAACAAGTTAATCGAGCTGCTGTAAAAGTAGACTAGATTCTACCCTTTTTTCCTGAATTTTGTAATTTTGATAGATACCCTTTTCACAATGTCTACACATGTACATCGTCCGTCCGTGAAAAAAAAACCCTTTTTACACGTTTTTGTGTATGAGCATGGTGTCCACCTCGTAATGACAGGGCTAGGGCTAAAAATCTTGATGAAAAATGTAATCCTCTTTTATAATGACAATTTTTGATTCGGTGCTTCTTGTCAAACAGTGGCAGTAGGTGATTATTAAAGGTTCATCATTTTATGCTCATGTTTATAATCGCAGAGAATTTCATAATCAGATAAGCATGTCCACGTGGAGAATAATCCATATAACATAGAGTGACAAAGTAATTGAATATCCCCAATATTTGTCTTTTCTTCTGTTTCAACCAGATTCGAAGAGATTGCTAGCATGTCAAAGCGAAGATCCAAACAGCCTCTCCACCTTCAGTCCAGTAGTGCCCCAAGCAGTAGTGCCAAGAAAGCCAGAGGCCCAAGCAAGACTACTAAATCTGACAAGACTGACGTAGCCCAGGGAAACGGTGCCAATGGCAACCAGGATTTGGAACCAGCCGACTTTGCTTCCCCTGCTGAAGCATTTGCGCAACTCATTTCCCCCATAAAGGTATCAAAATTGCTTAACCCGTTGAATACGATTTGATTTTGATATAACGCACAATTTCCATAGATCGTAGCCCAGTAATCTCGGGCTTAGTGTTCAATAGGTTAACAGATTAATCTTGCCTGCTGCCATCAGGTGGTCCCTGCATTAATTCTAGAGAGAGATCTTTGGGTAGTCAGCAACTTGACATTGCAGCAGAAATTTGTAAATTTTACTGCAGAGGTAAATTCAGAATTTCCAGGGTGAGGAAAGAAAAGGGGGGGGGGGGGAATTTTAAAATCTTGATACCATGTAGATGATGTACTGTAGTCATTTGAAAGCACAGCATAAATGTTGCAATACCTTTCCTTTTTTTTCTTCAAAATCAGGGTAGGGGGAGGAGGGCTGCAGGGCCCCCTCCCCCTCCCTTCCCCTCCCCTCCCCCACTCCCATCTGCCCATGCACTTGAATGGTTTCAAAATGTTGGATTTGAACTATCTGTCATAGGTTGAAATATATGTGAATGGTCAGCTGATCCTGCTAGTTAGTATCTTGTTGACTACTGAATTCTTACATTCCCGTAGGCTTAATGCATTGACCAACAGCTCCTCTTACCAGGGGGTTAAGTTGATGTTTGATAAATGATGTATGGGATTTGAAATAGTAGTCAATCTCAAAAGGACTCATTTTAGGAATGAAAATGTATTATTTGAACTGTCTTATTTGAAAGTTTCTCTTTCTCTCCTACAGATTGAAACCTTTATGGAGAAGTACTGGGAGAAGCAACCTGTTGTCATATCCAACGGAAAAGAGCATCAGGGATACTTCAAATCTCTTTTTACAAGGGCTATCTTAGAGGACTTGGTGGCAGGGAGAAAGGTCTCCTTTGTCCAGGACTGTAATGTCTGTAGGTACAAGGGCGGAGTGAGAGAATCACTGAATGGGAATGGCATCGTGAAACCAAACAAACTCAAAGAACTTCTGGATAAAGCCAAAGCTACAATACAGTTCCATCAACCACAGCGCTTTCAGGTAAGTTACTTGGCGATGAAAATGTTTTGTTGTTGTTTTTTTCTATGTTATCAGAGGAAGATACTTCTTAATTGATGAAGTTATTCGTGTGTTTTTATTTGCTTCAAAATATGCAAAGAAATTTTTGTTTATTCCAAACTTGATAAAGGGAACAGTTCCATATATTCTTGCTGAGGATCGGCTATTAATGTATTGCCTACAGGAAATAGATGGTTAAATTCTTTATTTACTATGGAACAAAACCGTGGACTAGCTGCCACATCGGTCAGAGTATGTGGTACGCACATGCTGTATTGTACCAGGAGTTGGTGGCTGTCCAGATGTTGTGCCATTAGTTAACTCGCAGTAAGCTGCTGCAATTTAATCCAAATGAGAGCACCCAGCAGTCAATACGCTTACTTTAAGACCTTGCATTAAGCTACAATGTGTGCAGAAAATGCACTTATGAAAGCCGTTGACTACTGGAACCGGATGGTCCTTAACTCTGCTAGGCCTATGGGAAATGGTGAATTCGGTAGTCGACAGGTTATCTTATTTGATACTGCTAATGTGGTCTAAGGATTTAGTTTCTAAGAAACACAGAGTTAATAAGAAATTAAAATGAAGTATGTATGCATTGAATCTGCTAATGTTAAAACTTAAAGAGATTATGTGATACTTTCCCTCATCCCATAGGAGAGTATATGGAAGCTTTTAGAAAAACTGGAGTCTTACTTTGGTTGCCTTGTTGGGTCTAATGTCTACATGACTCCGAAATTATCCCAGGGACTGGCTCCACACTATGATGATGTTGAGGTAGGATTTGGTTTGTTTTTGTATTTGTTTGTGTGTTTTGTGTAGTTTTACTTTTTTCTGTGTGCAGCCACACCATCAATGATCACTGAGGTGCGACAAAACCATGAACTGTGGTTCTAAGAGATTGCACTGAATAATTTTGAACTATGATGAGGAGTACAAAATGCTTTCATTCTCAGGATTTCAGAGGCAATTTGATGGCTATTTTCTAGATTTGTATTTGTATTTCTACTTCATTTTAAAACATTATGCACATGGTATGTGAATATTTTGTTTTACAATACATATGCATTTTGTTTTTGATCATCAGGAAAAATCATGATGTTATCATATCAATTTTATTTAAAAAAAAAAAGGAGTTGGTGTGAATGATGATCGTAATGTCTTGGGATAAAATTACTTTAAAGCTAAAAGATTCACAACTCTCAAGTGATGATGTACATGAATATCTTCTGTATTAAGTGCAGTATTTCATACTGAAATTTAGGAAAAAGACTAGGAACCTCTGCCACAAACTAATTTTCTATTTTCCGGCTTCTGTTGGATATCTGTATTCAAAATTTACATGTCCTTTTCTTTGGAACTGCCAGAATTTAAAGTCCAAAGAATACTGAAATATTCTAGTAGAAATGAGCAGCTTCCAAGACCTAATTTTAACCTTTAAGACTTAGAGTTATACATTTCCCATGTTTGTTATTAAACAGATGATTTCTTGCCCTCTATATGTATAGGTATTTGTACTTCAGCTGGAAGGGGAGAAGCACTGGCGTCTCTACAAGCCTCCAACCCCTCTTCCAAGGGATTATAGTAGAGATCTAGACCAATCAGAGATAGGAGAACCAACTCATGACATAGTCCTAAAGGTTTGTTACTTGATATTCTTTTCTTTGCTTACATATCTTTTGATAATATTTGCTGTAGCATTACGCTTTTGCTCTGTTGAACAGCATCCGAGTTTGAGCCCTAAAACTCGGATTTGTCACATTGGGTAATAAAACATGCAGCACTCGCTGTTGGCCTCTAAAATCCTTGAATGGCCTTAAGCATGCTGTAGAGCTGGTGAGACTGGCCATTAGAGCCTTGACTGAAGAGATTATGAAAAAGAAAATATTTTGGAGCCCCCAAAACTAAAACTTTTGGAAGTCAGTGAGACAATCCTGTAACGGACCATGTTCGTCATGGTATCTGTTTTTTTGCATTTTACTGCATATTATAGAAATACATGGAAAGTAACAAATCTTGTGCATGGTTCTGTTCTCTTTATCGCATGGATACTGTATGGAGCATTGGTGATTCTATTTTGATTAAATCTTTGGCATGTAACAATTCCATTACCATTTCTAGACTATTGCCCATTTTGAAGGTATTCAGAAGGATAGATATCGAGGTATGGTGGTGTTATTGTCGCTGCTGCTTTTGCTTCATTTGTCATTCTATCATTCTTCAGTTCAGTAATTGGACTGCTTATCCTATCTTCCTCTCATCTCTCAGGCAGGGGACGTGATGTACTTCCCAAGAGGAACGGTTCACCAGGCAGACACCCCAAGTACCTGTAGCCACTCAACACATCTCACCATCAGTACCTATCAAAGATCGTAAGTTGCTTCGGGGACATTGATTTGGGGTAGATAACTTGAGAGTATCTGCCTCGGGCTGTACATGTAGAATGGTTTCCACATGGATCTAGATGTTCAGGGTGGTTCCATGACATTTGCTCCGGGGAAAATCGCTCCCATAGAAAATCTGCTTGTTAAGTAAAACATAAACCTACCGTAACCCCAAAACTAACACTCAGCTTAATCCTTGTTATCACATCATTCTGAGCCAAAACAACTTTCACAACCCTAACCCTAACCCTAACCCTATGTCTTCAGAGAAATTAAGACAGGAGCTGTTATCACAGGAGCAATGTCATGTCACTATTCAGGGGGGGGGGGGGGGGGTTCCATGGTGTAACATCAAGAGATGATAGCCATTGGGTAGCTGCAGAGGTGATCCAACACCCATGCCGACATTGTTTGCTCCAGGCCCTGTTTTGTTAAAGCTATCATTAAGGTTCCACTGTGGCTTTTAAGGCTACATGTTGGTTAGACTTGGTGTTGGAGTAACCATGTTTGGCCTAAGGTTGCAGCTGGGTATTCGGTTAATACAGACTTAAACAGACTTGTTTACGAATTTCATGCATAGGTTTTGAACAAAATTTTCCCTTGACAGCTGAGAAGCTTGTCAGAGTTTGCCCAACATAGCAACACCCAAAATATGCAAACTGGATTTCGTTCATCCAGCTAGATGCCATTATGTACAAGAGGTGACCTGAATAGTTGGTAACCAATGGTTCTGGAGAGAAACATGCATAAATTTGATTAACATTATGTAAACCAGCCTAGTGACCATGTAGCAACTGTAAAAGGAACGTGATTTGTACAACCATTGTAGAAACTGTACACAAGAGAGAATTGAATACTAAGTATTTGAACTCATTTTCTCTTTTTATGCAGATCTTGGGGTGACCTGCTAAGCATAGCCCTTCCATCCATTATCCAGACAGCTATATTGGAGAATGTGTCATATCGCCAAGGTCTCCCTCTTAGATTTGTCTCGGATCATGGTCATCAAGTAAGTTTCCTGAGTGTACTAATGTTGCGCCCTGGTGAAGTTGTTTATTCACTTCAATCTGAAGTAGTGTTCAGATATGATCGTGGTGTCACAAAATCTTCACACCATTTTGGTGTACAAGTTCATGGGGTATGAGGCGACAAAAAAAATATTGCTGAGGCCAGACACATTTTTTTTGCTGCCTTGGTGAAAAAAAATGTGCACAAATCAAATTCCTAAAAAGTTAGTGCAAATTATGTTGTCATAGGATTGCCTGCAATTTTGACTATTCTTTTGTCTGAGAGTTGATGCGTTAATGCGCGTTCATTAACATAAGTGGCGCCACAATGTTGCCTCATAACTGAACACCCCTTAAAGGTTGAGGGTTCAAAGCTCTGCACCTATACTTGGACAAGTCATTTCATTTACAGTTGCTTCTCTCAACCCTAAAGAAATTATTTTTTAAATTCACTGTGTAATGTCATGGAACATGTTTCTGTTGAGAAAAAAGGGGGAAAGGTACTACTTTAAGACTTTGTCTCACTGAATTGTCATGATTGGTAATACCATGTTCACTTTGTGACCCTTGGATTATATAGTAAATAAAGCTTCTAATTTTCTCTGAGGAGATATGAACTTGATACCTTACTTTGTTTTCCAGACAAGCAGCAGTGAGACATGCAAAAAAATGAAAGATCTGATCTCTCAGCTTGGCAGCCATATTGGATCACATGGTCAGGAAGCAGCTAATGAGATGCTCTGCGACTTCATAGCCAATCGCCTTCCACCTTACTGTGGTGGGGAAATGAACCTTGGCCCAAGTGGTTAGTTGCAAGACACTCTGTGATTTTTTTTAGACCCTAACTTCCTTCTTTGTAGAACAGGATCTCACCCTGTTGGTCCATATTCTTCAAATCTTCTATTTGTGTACCTATCCCTACCCCCCCCCCCCATTGAGGCTGGCCATTTCTACATATGTTAAAAAAAAAATATATAAAACCATAGGTTTGTTTTATTGCAAGTTATATGCAGTGTAATGAGTTTTGTTTTAATGTGTTCTGGGCCCCGTAACACAAAGCTTAGCAATCGATCGTAGGCTTGATTTATATGATTGACTGCATTGATCACTATGTGCAATCAGTTGTAAAAATCAATCGTACGATCAATCGCTAAGCTTTGTGTTATGGGGCCATGGTATGAATTATTAAAGCGTAAAGTTCTGTAACTTTTCATACTCTTGCAAGACTGCATGTACTTGTTCACTTACATTTGAACAGATTCTTTCTGATGCAATTTAACTATTCATACAGCCTTTTTTGTTATATTGTTTATAACAAGTTATGCAATCCATTTTTGTCTTTTTCAAAAAAAATTGAACTATTGCAATTGTAATCACATGTTAAAAGCTAGAAAAATCCAGCTCCTGACACTCTTTTCAGAAAGTATGTGAATTCGATTTAATGGACTTTTTTTTCCTTTTCAGGTCCAATGCCATCTTCAGACCACCAGATTCGATTGCATTTCCCTGATCATACTTTCATCATGAGGAGACTTGGTGAGGAGGAGGAGGAGGAGGAGGAAGAAGATGATGAGGAGGATGAAGAGAAGGAAGATAGAAAGGCAGAGGAAGATGAAAGGGAGTTTCAACTCTTTGTCTATCACTCGCTCCAAAATTCTCACCAAGAGCACATGATGTCTAGTGAACCCAAAGAGGTACCATGATGGAAGTCTGTTTCTTCTTCCTTAAATGTCATCAAAATGCTTCAATCGAGTTACGTGAAAGGCTTTTCCTTTCATTTTGTTTTCAAATTGTTAAATAATCTTGCTTGGACATGATTAATTTTTCATTTTGTGCTTTGCAAAGTTGAGTCACTAGTGTAACAAACTTTCGTTTGGTACCCGACTTCATCATCATCATCATTATCATTGTACTCCCTATGAAAATCATCAACATTGTCATTTATGTTTAATGAGTTGCTTACATTAACAAGACTGATACCAAACTTAGAAATAATTGTACAAAATTGCATTTGTCAAGAAATTATGAAGTTAATTGTCAGGTTGACCAAGATTAGTTAAGTTGTGTTTTATCATGATATTGTTCAATTAGGCTCATGGGATCCAGCTACCCAAGGAGTGTGAGCCAGCCCTGAGGAGTCTTCAAGAATGTCCGCAATCATGGAAGCAGGTCAAAGACATCAAGGGGGAGGATAGCGTCAGGTTACAGGTGATCATGTCACTTTGGGCTGAAGGACTCCTAGAAGTGAGAGATATAGGGGAGAGTTGATGATGTAAGCCAAGAAAAATTAAGCAGTTTTGAAGGAACGTCAAAGACATCAAGGATATTGTCAGGTTATAGATGATTCGTGTTTCTGTGGGCAGAGGGACTCCTGGAAGTGAGGGATACAGGGGAGAGTTGCTGTTAACCAACATCCTTTGTAGAAATGGACAAAAGCTAAACAGTTTTGAAGGGATGTCAAAGACATTTATTTAATCTAAGGATATGGTCAGATTACAGATTAGTTCCTGTGGGCAGAGGGCCTCCTGGAAGTGAAAGATACAGGAGACAGTGAATGATGTAGACTGACACCTCTTGTAGGAAAAGGCAAGAACTGTGAAAGGCCATGGGTTCTAGGATTCGACCCTCAGTGGAAAGTACTAGAAATTTCGAACAAAATCTGGGGTGTTTTACAATGTTGTGCGAAGAGTTAGGCACGACTTAAAAAAAACGATTCAACTATGAACAGCCAATTAGCTTATGCGATTAAATATGATTGAGAATCCCATTTGGCTTTCCATATTCACATTATTCTTAAAATCATGCCCAGCTTTGCACACAGCTTTGTAACCCCCCCCCAAAAAAAAAAAAAACCAAAAAGACTAGTGCAGGGCACACTGGAAGCTCCAATATAGATGAGTATGATCATTCTTTCTCTAGTCATTGCCTTCCCTACTGTCTATTGCTTTCATAGGGTAAGATGAAGCATACTGAATTGCATCGTAACCATCCCAAATTTAATCTAAATAGTGTACTGTTTACAAAAATATATTTATCAGTACTAATAATATTACATATATTTCTAGGTGGAAAATCATGTTGTTTTATATTAAAATGAACGAGAAAAAAAAGCAAGGTCTGAATTTGTTTTGGAAAAGCTATTGAGAATTGCACAGTGTCATGACATTTTTGTGATGTCTCTTATGATTGAAGACTATGAAATAAATTAATTTCAAAACTTAAAGATTCTCTTTCTGTCGTTCATTTTGCTTCATTTAATAAAAAGCATGTTATGGGTGATTCTTCACAACTTATTTTGCCAGAATCTGTACAGAAATAGGGGATAAAGTAACCATTATATTAAAACTTGTTACTTGTAATAATTGAACTTGACTCAACACACAGACTCACACTTCCTTTTTCCTTTTTCACAGTTTTATTTGTATTTATTTACAAGACAAACACATAATATTTATCAAGAATATACAAATAATTTCATAGACTTTGATATGTACATGTACATGTACATCTCAATACATTTTGCATTATTAAATGAAATATTCTTATATTTATACAGGGCTTGATAGTAACGGGTGTCTGGGACTCATGGGCCCCTAAAATTTAGGTCCAGACCCCCAAAATGTTGAACAATTTCAATGCAGGGCTCTATACATGGCCTGAAATTTCATTCCACACCAATAGCAGCCGTGCTAAGGCAAAACAACGTATCTACACGGAGCATCGTTTTGAGTAAATCGATTCTAAAACTTCACTGAAGTGCAGTTTAGTTTGTAGCTTGGTTAAGTATTTCGTACTCATATTGAGAATTGATAAATTGATCATTGTTTACACACAATAAAAAAAAATCTTTAAAAAGTCCTACATACTTGAATAATTTGCATAAATTAAAGGCATTGGCTAACTTTGCGAGTAGCTGATTTAAAAAATTCTCAAACTAAGATGAAACATGTGTATGAGTACTTGTATTTGTATTCAAAAACCCTGAAACCAACCATAATTTGGAATGAAAAAGTGTAAGTTAGACGCAAGCGGCGATTTTACTATCCTTCGTCTCACGAGACAATCACTAAGAGGACCACTTTGCTTGAATTTGAAAATGCCGTTATGTACCTCCCACCGCGTGATTCGCCAATACACACAGTACCGTAAGGTGAGTCATACGCGCATGCGCACTCCTTATGTCTATTCTGTGCAACCGACCCTCGTATAGTATTCAAACATTGGTTCACATTTTTGATATTTAAAAATACTTCCTGTGGATATTATACTTTGAAACTTTCAGACTGGTATTTTTACACTATAACTCTTATGTTTATCCCATTTTCAAGTAACAAAACAAGATTTTTAAAAATCATAACAATGTTAACCAATGCCTTTAAAAGATAGCTGCATGCACAAATTAACCATTAGCTATGGCAGAACAATGTATGTCTTAATCGATTACGAAGTTGTTACGGCAAAACAACATATCTCATTTCTTTGCGATGGCTCGGACAGTCAATGTCAGATCGGGGTCTATTTCAAACTGACTGATAATTGATAAATCGATCATTGTTACGCACAGTAAAAAAAAAATCCCAAAGTCCTACACATACTTGAATAATTTGCATACATTAAAACATACGTTGTTTTGCTGTATGCACAAACAAAAGCGTTGGCTATGGCAGAACAATGTATGTCTTAAGCGCATCACGCATGCGCATTACGTTGTGCGCGCAGCAGAGTTTATGTGACACTTACGTTGTTTTGCCGTCAACACCGCGGCCACGTGCTAGGAAGCCCGTGTATTTCCGCTTAATGTTGTTTTGCCATCAAATGTTGACTTTTTTTTCTGGGGAGGGGTAGCCATATTTCAGAAACGGGGGTTATTCCGGTTTCAATATTTCATTGGTAGTTCGATTATACTTGTACATACCCAAATACGACAAAAAGTCAATTTTGCTAAAAATTCGACATACGTTGTGTTGCCTAAGTTCTTACGGCCGATAGAAGATAATGTGGGTCCTGACTTTATATCATTTTTAACATTTTGGTGAGTTTCCTTGATGAAGAGAAAAAGCAGAATCACAATACTATTTGTATCTTGCATTTTGGACGGACTTAGTTATTTACCCTTAAAAGGGAGAACATCTTCAATATCACTGATATACCAGTATAGTTATGGTATTATTTCATCTTTAGGAAACCAATGTGAAAGATTTCACTTAACATTATTATTTCATTTTGCATCTTCAATATGGACGGATTATTTGCCACAACTCTCAACTTATATAAATACTGCTTCTAAACGTTTACAGTACATGAACAACATTTTTATAACAGTATGAGTATGAAATGTTTTGAACGATAGATACTCTTACAGCTATCAAAACTAAAGTATATGCATTCATGTCAGTTTGTTCTCTTTACTTATTACAGCAAATTTGCTATAGTTGATCTACACACAGTAAAAATACTGCAAGAAGCTCCAATCTATTTTTTCATCTTTTAGATAATTTGATTCAAATGAAGCACAAAGTGTTGAAAAATTCTGTCTTTGGCAAAAGGGAGCAGGTGATAGTTTTATGAAAACTGACTCTCTTTTTTGAATATTATTGATTTGATATATTTACAGCATGCTTCATATAACTAACTAAACCATTAGTCACAAATTTGACCCACATCTGATATATTTTGCAGGACAAAGGAAGCAAGCGCACAGAATTGTCTGGAAAACTTTTGCAAAAGGAAGCAAATTACAGCAAATAACAATATTTCTGATCATAAATTTCCACGTTGTACGGCCTGGTCAAAACATAATTTTCTTCATAAATATGGCATTTGTGCTTGTCACTTGCTTCCTTTTGCTTAAATAGGGCATAATTGTTGGTCTTCGGATACAGTAAAGAGTAAAGTACCTGCAGTTCAAATATCAGTTCGTCCTCTGCATAATGCAGTAAATTTGCTATGGAAACACATGTTTCCTAGTATAGGGTTTGGGTTAGGGTCACAACTGGGGTCCACATTAGTGCCAGAGTTAAGTGTAAAGGTTTCAAGTCCACTACTGAGGGAAAGAAATTGATTAGTATTTACAACTGACCACAGGAAAAAATTTGCTGGAGGATGTGTTGTAGGATGGAGATGTCGGATCAAGATCAAGTCTGATCACAGTTGATGGGTGCTTCATTCTGAATAATCAGAGAGGAGCGTCTTCAAGTCTCTTGCATAGATGTCCGAGTCACCGACCTCAACATGTCCCCCGTAACAGGCCAAACGTCTGGTGCTGACAGCTTGGCTTGTTCCTCTTTGTCTGAGAGCTTCTTGTGTTCATGGATGGGTTTAGCATGACCTTCGATGCTGAGCAACTTCAGCTCCAGTGGTCCCAGTTTCAGATACTCCTGGAATATGGCACAGGAAAGAGACTAGAATAAGTTACGAATGCTGATTCATTGTACTGGCATTCATACCAGCATGACAGTTTGGTAAAACATCAGATTTTCATATTACCAAACCAACCACATGATGCACATTTCTATAATCATCATTATTATGCTTTTCAAATCATTCAATAACAATGTGTTGTGTTCTGGTAAAAATCGCAACCAAATGTGTTGGGGTCCAATTTTTCAGTTATGGAAAAATCTTAGACATCCTTGATAATTTCATCCATTAATAGGCTACACAACGGAAAAACTGGATTAACATATTTGTTTGCAACTTTCTGCCAGACACAATAAATGGTTTTATTTTTACCAACACTGAAAAACATGTTGTATTTCAAGCACAATTCAAGAGTTTATAACACCCCCACAATCCATCCTTGTCCCACACAAGAGGATCGATGTAGATTTCAACTACAATTTTCTGTCTGATCATGCCATTTCAGGTTGAAATGTCTAGCACCAAACATGTTTACTCACATCAAAATCTTCATCATCAAAGTTGAGATAGTTATCCAAGCCACCAAGATATTCCTCCCCTTCCTCCCCGCTATGACGAGCATAGACCTCCTCCTCGTCGTCCTCCCCCTCATGCTCCTCCTCACTGACAGCTTCACCCTGGTCAGGGGGAAGGAGAGAGAAGACCTTCTGCTCTACTGCCCTGTGAGTTGCGCTCTGGGGTCTCTGCTTGCGAGGCCCTGAAATTCACATCAAGGAAAAATAATATGGATAAGAAAAAAAAAATGAATTGATTGATTTCTTTGAAACGTCTAAGTGTGATGACATGATGATTATGGGGCATACACCAAAGGGTGGGGGGTGAAGAGACTTTCTGCTCTACTGCACTCTGTGAGTTGCACTCTGAGGTCTCTGCTTACAAGGGCCTGATTTTAACACACAAAAAAGTATACTGATATTGTTCAAAGTAGAGTATAGTACATCCACTGTACAGGTTTGAAAAAGCAAAAAAAAACCATTACTCCAAACATACATGGGTAAATAAATAAATTACTTAAAAATTTTGATGATATCCCTATTTTGAAATAGTTGAAATGATCCATATAATTTCATGAATCCTAGACCAGAGCACCAACCTTAGAGATATTGCATGTTATCTGCTATACTCCTCTCTCAAGCCTTGTGTAGGCCTACATTTATCAAATAGGTACTAAGTATGAATCTTTTTTCCCAGCTAGCACTGACAATAGCTGCCATTGAGTCATAGAAATATTTCAATACAGTGCAGAAGAGTATATTTATATAGTAACTGCACTATATCAATTTATCTAATTATCATTATCATTATTAGAACAATTTTTTATTTCTTCTTACATCATCAAACGGAGCAAGTGACAACCTGTTTTATTCCTCTGAAAAGTATCCAAGAAGATTCGAACTCACAGAGAAACCTTGTGCTTGTAAATAAAAAACTTCAGATGTGAAAAGATCCTTGATGGAAAAAATTTGAAATAGCAAAGAACCTCCTTGTCTTTCAATAGATAATAGATGCGGAAGAAAAAAACAAGAAATACTTTTGCTGGGTCTAATTCATTAGTGCAACAACACCACAACTGGCGTTGTGGTGTGTGCACATGTAATCCTGAAGTTATAAACCGATTCAGCGGACCAAGGTTCGAGCTTGAGTCACGTCTTTCGGATGGTGACGTAAAGGGTCGGTCCCAGACGTAATCTGATTGATACACATCTGTAAAAACCCCATTCAACAAGAAGATGAGGAAGACCTACCTTGAGTGAGTGGCAATGCAGGTGGCTGATCACCCTGACTAATTGCTGACTTAGCCAGATCAAACTCTAATATTCCTCCATCAGTTAGATCTTCATGGTCCTCAAACTGGGTCAGGTAAAAGTTCCTAGAAAGATAAGAGGCACATTTGTTTTAGCGGTAGTTCCAACTGAATGGTTGAAAACTACTTAACTAATTGGTTGGTGTGATTGATTGACTGACTTACTAATAGCTGACTGAGATAGATCAAACTCAAAGGCTGGAATTAACAAACTACATTTCATGGAATGCTTTCAACCTCTGCAAAAGTACTAAAATAGGCATAAAAATAGGTGCACATGGACATGGGCATGCTTAAATAAAACGGATTATTGGACTGGATTCTGTGCACATGATTTAACTCCATTATTTAAACCTCTTGTGCAAATTCTGGCCTAAGATTTTGAACGAGATGTGCATGAACCGATCATGGGCCCGTAACAAAAAGGTTTGCGATCAGTCGCAAATTTAAAACAACCATTCTGATTGGTCAGGGGTCACCTTTTTGATTGAGATGTGCATGAAACATTGGTCTTGACTGGCTGTCACAACTTTGCGATTGATTGCAAATCTTTGTGTTACTGGGCCCAGTTACGTCCTTGTGATTCTACGAAAAACCATTAGTGCCACGGAGAAAAAAAAAAACACCATTTCTGCTAATCTGTATATACAGATTATGGTAATCTGTATATACAGATTTGTAGAAATTATAGTGTTCCTTTTTATCTGTGGCACTAATGGTCTATTCTCACCTCGATATTTTCAAATCTTCTATCCTGCAGTCAAAGAGTTCACTCATCACAGTTAGATTCTCTCTTTCCAACCTCTCAACTTCTCCCTGAAGAATTACAGTCTCTTCTTTGTGAAGTTCCAACTAAAGAATAAATTTTGAATACGGGTATAAAAGCAAAGTGACAATAATAGTGATGATAACAAATTGTACTTGTATATGGCATTATCTCATTATGATAACCTCCTATACAGTTCCAAAGAGTTGACATTAGTGCGACTCTAGCTTTAGCTCCAGTAGCAGTACATGTAATTATTGCATGGTGCATTTCAAAGAACAAATCCTGCTAGTTACTCATTTAAAAATTTTGTGGAGAGAGAGACAGAGAGAGATACCTGTAGATAAAATTCCTAGTTCATAAGGGCACTTGCCTAAAGCCCAGCGCACACCTTACAATCCGACTGGCTCATGACTGGTTCATGACTGAGTGAGAGGAGATGTGACGTCACAGCTCTGGTCAGTTGTGAGTCTTAGACCAGTCAGAGGCCAGTCGGAAGGGTAGTCAGAAGGATTTGACATGTCGAATCTTCACGACTGGATCGCAAGAGATCACAGGCTCCATCTATCTTCCAGCCAATCAGACAGCAATATTGATATGACGTCATAGTAGTCGGAAGGGTCTGGAATCGCAAGGTGTGCGGTGTCGAGGCTTACGACTGCCCCATGACTCACCTCCTCTCACTCAGTCGTGGACCAGTTGTGAGCCAGTAAGGTGATCGTAAGGTGTGCGCTGGGCTTTAGGCAGAGATTTGAACCATCAATTTTTTGACTGACAGTCAAATGAATGAACCACTATACCTAAACAATAACAAAAACATTTTTATGAACATGATGATAAGGCATATCTACACATATATTTTCTACACATTTTACACAAGTGTTAAGAAGGAAAATGCTTTTATCAATTTGTTTACTGATCAATTAATGTATTGTTTTTAGGCAGTCCTATGTATGATCAAGCCCAGTTAGAGGCAACTTTATACGAAAGAACACTGATTTCTACAATAACGCATGAAAATAATTTCTTGCATATATGTTGCACGCACATGAAATAGGATTTGAATAATCTAAGAATCTACCTTCCATCCTATTTGGTAGACTTGAAATGTATGATCAATATCTTATCCAAAATACAATGCTAATTTGGGGCATGTTTTCACCTACAAGCATTTACAAAACACCATGAGAAATAATGAAATATGAATGAGGCAAACTTCTATCAAACACTCTGAAATATACTGGTGATCAATTCACTTGAAACCTCACAAGACCTTTCAAGTACTAGTAGTTAATGACGTATTTATGCATAATTCAACATAATAGTGATGATGATGATGATGATGATGATGATAATAATAATAATAATAATGATAATAACAATAATGATAATGAAAATGATAATGATAATAATAATAATAATGATAATAATAATAATGATAATAATAATAATAATAATGATAATGATAATAATGATAATATCAATAATGATAATAATATTACAAAACATTTATCGGGCATTTCATACTGTTGTTTTTAAGCGCACCATATTCTTTCTAAGAGTTAATTACCATATTCAATTGTTGCATACAATTAAATTGTACCTTCAGTTCCTCATCATTTTTCATTTATAAGTGATAGCACTAAATATTTACCTCTTTCTTCAGCCAGTCATTGTCAATGACTTCTTGAGCACTGAACTTGTCTAGAGTTTTAATTGCTTTCTGTGGAATAATAAACAAATGACAGAAATACTGGTTAACCAAACGATGTTTAATAACAGTATCAAAATACGGCCAGTTTACAATGAAAAAAAAAAAATCTGAAGAAAGTTGCAAAGTCTTATTATTAGCTGTGCAAAAGAGGAGCAATCCATATCATGCAAAGAAGATTTGATATGTGATTTCAAAGCTCAATATCTCTTATAGCCTTTGCTATCTCATGTTACTGCTAAAAGGATCAGAAATTATTCCTATTTTATATGCTATACATGTACAGTGAGACATAATTTCATTGTGTTTCAAAGGTTCATGTTCAACTAGGACTTCTATACCATATTACTTTGAATCATTCCAACCTTCAATATCTACAGGGCTTTATATCCCAAAAGGCTTATGTGATCAAAAAAAAAAAAAAAAAATCTTGAATTTGAATGTTTACCAAGCAATAATAAACTAACAATGAATAAAACTCCTGTATGACAATCATGAAATATTCATTTTTACATTGGATATACAGTGGAAACTCAATATAAAGAGATCTGCTATAACAATATTCCTGATATAACAAGGTTATAGTCAGGGGGGCATTTCATGAAACAATTAGTCGGTGGTTTTCACCGACTAATTTGCTTTCAGCCAATCAGATACGAGTATTTTCAGTAGCTTATAACATTTGTCGGTGATTTTCACCGACAAAACTCTTGATGAAACGCTCCCCTGGTCCCTCTCTTTATATTCTATTGTTTTTTAACCTGATATAACAAAATTCCTGCTATAACAAGGTAATTGTGATGGTCCCAAGGACCTTGTTATACCAAATTTCCACTGTATAAACTTCCATATAAGGCCCCCATCTCACTAGAAAGGTGATCATGGCGACCATGGCGATCCATGACGAACTGTGGAAATTTTGCAAAGCGTGGCACAATCGTCCTCCAACTCCATTTTTTACCTGCGCGGTGATTGCGCAGCTGTTATGATGACGTAAGAATACCAGCCAGGATGCACAAATGAGATGCACAGAAACATAACTGAAAGTCGTCTTGGAAAGGGGCCTGAAAGCACGGCAATAGGAGCCACTTTCAATGCACTTGAAGTATGCTTCAGGCGTTGCTGATACGTTCGAGCTACAGGCATGTCATTTTTAATACGCTCTTAAGACGATTGTGGCGCTCTTGGTGACCTCGGCGCTCTCGCTACGGAAGTTTTGAACATGTTCAAAACTTGGTGGCGATCATCGGCACTTCAGAAAGGCTCAAGATAGGGCAGAGAAGAATGAAAAGGCTCAAACCACGATCCACCACGCTTTGTTGATTTTTGAGGATCGCAGCTGAATCGCCTTCTAGTGAGATGGGGATATAAGGAGCATATAAACTTGCCTCTGAAGCTATGTATTTTTGTTCATCTAATCTTTCTGTTGTTTCCTTCTTGATCTCTTCTTTGGCAATGTTCAGGGTTCTCTCTAAGTGAGCTGTCATTCAACAAAATGAATGAGAGATAAATAGAATGCATCATATATGCTTGGTGATTACAAACATGAATATATAACTAACATCAGAAAAGACTTAACACCATTCCCTCAACTGTCTACAAACAGTAATTTGTCTTCAAAACATACATTTTACTGAAGAAAAAGAAGAAATCCCCCCCCCTCCCCAGGATTTTCAAGACATGGAATATTACATTTATGATGAAACATTTCCTGATTATGCACAATATAAAGCAAACAATGTAATTATATACAGAAGAATCATTCAACGGTTATAACTAGTGATTAAACTGAAAGAGGGATAAGGAGAGAGAGAGTAAGAGAAAGAGTGAGAAAAAGAGAGACAGAGACAGAGACAGAGAGAAAGAAATACCACAGCTATTAAGTTTAAAAACATCAAGCTGACATATTTGCTATCAATACCACCAGCGTAGGAATTATTTATTTTTTTTACATTGGGGCTACCATTGAATATCTTGGGGCTATTTTTCTTATTAAGGGGCTACTTTTGGCATTCTTAGAACTCACTATAATGCATAAAAGCACAGAACATTTATAACTGTAACCTGTATTAGATTGGGGATTTGTACTATCAAATGTTCAAAGTAACTCAAAGTGATCACTGAATGATTTGTTAGGATCACTCGCCTGGCCACACTAGAAATATCTGCAGTCACAGACCTGCACAGTCACAGCAGGGAGTCAGAAAGCCATCATTGCAAGGCAACCTTTTGTGAAAAAACTAGTTTTTATATTCTAGAATACACCTTCATTCCACAAAAGCTAAAAAAGACGGCCAAATATCACATTTAAAGTATGTTCTAAACATATAAATACCTTTTCAGATACTTTTGGGGCGATATTACTTGTTGAATTTCGATCATCTCACAACAGACTCGAAAGACTATGTGTGGGACTGAACTCAGAAATTTAACCGCTTTTGTGATTTCAGACTCATTTTGAGGTGATAAATTTCTTGAACCAAATATACAGAGGCATCTGACACTATCTCTTGACTAAATATCATCACTGAAAAAAACGCCGGATGTCATATTGGTGGGATTCTAGGATGATATTTTGGGGGAGCCGAATGGAAACTGTGTGGTACGGTAGTAGAATGTTGACAGTGCACTGTGCATGAGCTCTATGCATGTATTGCGTAATATGCACAGGCTAGACTTGCGATATCGCGAGGTAAGGTAGCATGGTTGCAATTTCATAGCGACTGACACTCCTCGATTCGTATCGATCGGTGATGCATGTGAAGGTATTATACTTTCATGAAATCATAAAGGTTTACTTGCTCAGAAAAACTGTTAAGACTTTCAAAAGGGGCATATATATATATTGGGACGACTCTGAAATAAATAGTCGCCCCAAAGCATTAGGTTTGGAGAATTTTAGGGGCCCTTTGGGCTGTCATGAGGGCGAAATCGCCCGTCGCCCTCGTGTATTTCCGACACTGAATACCACCCAGGAAGTAATAAAATCAAAATTGGTCAACCAGAGACTGTATTCCAAACCAAATTCCTGATATTCACTACACTCTTTCACGACATACCTCTCATTTCTTCGAAGTTTTTCTGCATGTCTTCCAATTCCTCTGTGAGGAGTTTGATATGCTTTGCATGCTCAATGCTTCCCTTGTTCTTGTAGTCTGTCCATTTCTTAACCTGCACCAGGTCCTCCTCATACTGCCTTATTGTCTCAGTAATTTGGTTCTTCAGATCTGTGAAGAGAAAGAAAGATTGAGGGAGAGAGAGAGGGAGAGAGAGAGGAAGAGAGAGAGAGAGAAGATGGAGGGAGGGTTGGGGATAAATATCTGTTGAAAATCTCTTTGTGTAGCTTATAGCAGTGGTTTTAATTTATTGGTTGGGTGTCCCACAAATAACAGGACTTCTGCTTGCATAATTGCCAGGCGCCTTGTTTGGGGTATCACAACACACACAGAAGCTAACATACATGCATATATGTAAGTGAATGAATTACACATCACAGCCTTTGTACCTCACTACTATGGTACTTTATTTTGTTTCTGACCACAGCAATAAAATTTTTAATTTAATTTTAAAAAATCTATTTTCTATTTTTTTTCTATACTATTTATTTTTTTAAAATTTATTTTTTATTTTTTATTTTTATTTTATTTATTTATTTATTTATTTATTTTATTTATTTATTTATTTATTTTTTTTTTTTGGGGGGGGGTCTAATAATTATTTTTCGCAGCTGAACATCTCTGAAAAAATAATGCTCTTAGCATAAGACACCTGTGGAAACGTCCTCGATGCAAATATATGCGACCAGGCCCTGAAAGACTCACCTTCAATGGCTTTCTCCTCCTGCTTGCATGATCTCCACTTCTCCTTCAAGGCTGCCTCCACCTGCTCCTTGTTGATGACGGTCACCTGCTCAAGCTCCTTGTCCCGCTCCTTGGCTTGCTTCAGGAGGGTTTTGATGTGGTATAACTGCTCCTCCTTCAAACGCTCATTCTGTTGACGGGTTGATTGAGAGGTACATGTAAGTATACCAAACACCAAGAGATATTTTGCTCTGTACTTCAAGGGCAATATTACTTCTATAAAAAGATGCCAATTCCAAAGAAAAAAAAAAAAAAAAAAGCTCTCAGTGATCATAAAAGCAGTGCATGTGCTTTTCACCAAGATGTAGTTGGTTTCTTATCATTTTGATGAATTCAAAACTCAGGGTATATACCAATTTTTATGTAAAACTTGATCTACCTTTCCAAATTGCTTTAAAAAACAGTTTCTTTCAAATTGTAACTGCATTGATCAGAACTCAAGTTTATCTCAAAAAGTAAAAAAATAATTGCATACGGATAATTCCCACCTATAAATAAAAGGAGGGGTGAAAGTATGAATGTTTTTTGCATTAAATATTTTTCTTTATTTAATTCTATTTTTGTATTCATGCATTTTTTTTTTATCACATTCACCTACAAAATTGTTTTTAAAGGCATTGGTTAGCATTGTTATGATTTTAAAAAAATCTTGTTTTGTTACTTGAAAATTGGATAAACATAAGGGTTATAGTGTAAAAATACCAGTCGGAAAGTTTCAAAGTATGATATCCACAGGAAGTAATTTTAAATTTCAACTAGATGAATCTTCGACCACGCGGGGTCGAACTTTATGCCTCCGCCATTACCAAATCAGAAATAAATGGCACTTCATGTTGATTTATTTTTAGTCATACAATGACATCATTGACCTTGACCTTTGACCTTGTGACCACCAAATCTAATGAGAGCATTGCCCTTTCCATATGCATACATGAGCCAAGTTTGTTGAACTGTCAAATGGTTACTGAGTTATCACAAGAACAAACCATTTCTATGTACATAATGACCTCTATGACCTTTGACCTTGAGACTCGAAAATCTAATCAGATCATTGTCCCTCCCATATGCATACCTGTGCCAAGTTTGAGGTTGATCGGTCAAATGGTTCTTAAGTTATCGTGAGAACGAGCCATTTTTATGTGTATTATTACCTCTATGACCTTGACCTTGGACCTTGAGACTCCAAAATCTAATCAGATCATTGTCCCTCCCATATGCATACATGAGCCAAGTTTGAGATTGATCGGTCAAATGGTTGTTGAGTTATGGTGGAAACGAACCATTTCTATGTACATAATGACCTCTATGACCTTTGACCTTTGACCTTGTGACCCCAAAATCTAATCAGATCATTGTCCCTTCCATGCGCATACATGAGCCAAGTTTGAAGTCAATCTGTCAAATGGTTCTTAAGTTATCGCAAGAACGAGCCATTTTTATGTGTATTATTACCTCTATGACCTTGACCTTGGACCTTGAGACTCCAAAATCTAATCAGATCATTGTCCCTCCCATATGCATACATGAGCCAAGTTTGAAGTTGATCTGTCAAACGGTTCTTAAGTTATCGCGAGAACGAAAACGGGACGGACGGACGGACGGACGGACGGACGGACGGACGACCCGAAAACATAATGCCTCCGGCAACCACCTACGGTGGGCGGAGGCATAAAAATGTGAACCAACGTTTGAAAAATTTACGAGGGTCGCTTGCACAGAATAGTCATAAGGAGTGCGCATGCCCGTATGACTCACCTTACCGTACTGTGTGTGTTGGCGTATCACGCGGCGTGAGGCACATAACAGCATTTTCAAATTTTCAAGCAGAGTGGTCCTCTTAGTGATGGTCTTGTGAGATGAAGGATAATAAAATCGTCGTCTGCGTCTAACTTACACTTTTTCATTCCAAATTAGGGTTGGTTTCAGGGTTTTTGAGTACAAATACAAGTACTCATACACATGTTTCATCTTAGTTTGAGAATTTTTTTAAATCAGCTATTCACAAAATTAGCCAATGCCTTTAACAATACTTCTTAACATCAAAATAAATTAAGTTTTTGTCGGCTTAGAAGAGTGATTTTTTCTTTGTATTAATTATCACTAGACAAAGAGTCCATTTGATGTTTCACATTTTCTTTTCTTACCCTCTCTTTGTTCCTTTGGCGTTTTTCTTCCAGTCCTTTGATCTCATACATAAACTCCTCCAATGCATTCTCTTTCACATTTATCCTGAAAAGAAAGAGGGATAAGGATAACTTTCAAATGATTTACTGATGTGATAACTTTTTCATAAATAGGTAATTTTTGTATTCATGTTGGAAATTGGTTTAAGGTTAAGATTTTCTCTCAAGAATTTATTCGATTGTCTATCTCGATATCAGTGTTGCAAATTGTAGGCCAAGTTGATGCAGTTTTGATGAAAGTACGTTTACATTTCACGTACACAGATAAACCAAAGTTTAGCATCAACCAAATTTCATTTTCAGGGTGAGACTTACTGATAAGCTAAAATAGCTTCCCTGATAGTCATCTGGGGTTCCTTCTCCTTCTTCTCTTTCTTTGACTTTCCGCTTTTCTTTCCACTCTTCTTTCCTTTCTTCCCCTTTTTTCCCATGGCTGTTGGTATTGATCTTAAACCTGAGAGGGTTAAAACAACAACAACAAATAATAAAAGAAAAAAAAACAATGTGCAGATTACATGCATTTTGTTATACTGTTGTATATTTTATAAGGTTGGTAATGCATTCCTCCCCCTCCCCCCCCCCCCCCCCCCCCCAATAGTATCCAACAGGTCAATACCTTACTGACATGACTGAGTCTGAGACTGAGACTACCGAGTCACTGAGAGCAAACTGAGGCGCGTTTCATGAAACCAACTCCATGACAGTCATATCTCCTGTCGATGATCTACGGAGATGTCATGAACCTGACAAAGTGTTTCATGAAAGCCTGACATCTCACAAATCCAAGATATCGATACTATCGGCTGAAAAAGATAGCCTTGATCACAATCCACTGGATAAGGATTTATTATCAATCATTCCAACACAATTTAGACTCAACTTTGCTCTAATTGTTGGAAAAGTATAGAAAACATCAATGAGATTTGATAAACATCATACAAACGTTGCATTCAAGTGAAAAACTATATTAATTGTGACATCTGAGAATTTCTAAAATTAATAAACGAAAAGCTGCTATTGCGCTTTGCGAATTTAGATTTGTAATTAAGAGGACACCGTAACTGACAAATTGTTGAAAGCAGACCCATATTTTGTTTTAATTTTTGAAAGATATTGAATTGGTATGCTCTGCGATCAAAATTTTGACATTAATTCATTAACAAATAAATTTTATATGATTTCAATAAATATTGTGGTTGCAACAAAGGGAAATATTGAAGAAGTTCACACGTGTTGAATTGTCATCGTACTTACGGGCCTGTAAATACAGACTGCTCCGTTTTCTATGGGAAACTGATGGGAGGATAATCAATATTAATCACAATTACTTGCTGGAGGGTTAAAACGTCGCTAAGACATATAGGTTATTTCACTTATACTTTTATATCAACATCAGTAATAACTGGTTATGGAATGAGAGTCTGGAACTCAAGAAATATTTGTATTTAATATATAAACATTCCTTATTTTTCGCTGCCCGCGAGCTGCCCATAGGCATAGCCGACGAAAAGGTGACCTGTGACGGCGTGCTAAAAAGATATGACATGTTCGGAGGAGCGACAAGTCATTTGTCAGGGAAGTTGTCGCTGGTCTTGGCAAAGACGGCTTTGTGAAACACTTAGCAGACGAGATGACCGACATCTCCCAGATGTCGTCGGTTTCATGAAACGCACCCCTGATCCACTCACACTTGATGCTTCGGTTAGGTATACTAACCTCGCACTTCAGACGTGCACTGACATGAAATTTTTGTAACACCAGAACTCAGACCCTCATAACAGCTCTTAACGCTCTTATTTGAGCCCCATTTTGGGGGGGACTAATATTCGGGCCCTACCTTCAAATATCTGAAAAATATAAAAAGAAATAGGTGAATAGTAAAATAATTACGCATTTTTGGTCTTACCTTGCAGCAAGTCAACAGCATATTCCTCCTTCGTCTGTGCTGCAGAGCACGCATGCTGGCGCGCTTGCCAATTTGAACACACTCAATTCAAGTCGACATTTAATAGAAAATTTCATGAAAACTCAATGCACTATTTCTCGCAATAAAATCTCTGTGTATAATATGTAAAGAAAACCACCTTTCGAAATGTTGATTGGAAATGGGAAAAAAGACCTGAAAATACATTTGGGTGGAAAATCCTTTCTAAAAATATATCTAGCGGCGTGGAACAAAAAAAAATTTTTGCGAGAATTCTCGAACTTTGACCTGTTATATAAACAACCATCGATGTAAACAACCAATTCTCGAGTTGGCCGCGCGCCGGGGAGACATTTCACAACCTCAACCTCGCCACCAGGCTAACTTTTCCGTGCCACCAACCTACCTACGTACGTACGTCGCCACCAAGCTCGCCACCATGTACTTTTATATACAGGCAATAAAATTACATGTATTTGTCATTTGCATAACATTATCTGTTATCCCGATCTGTTACTGTTTCTTCGTTTACTTTAAAGTGTTGAAATGTGGCACTTAGTATTTCTTTTAAGAAGCGTATCTTTATTATCTTTTTCCACATAAAAGTTGCACACGCGACTGGGTTGTGGAATGTCTCCCCTGTACAGCCCAAAGAATAGACGCCCTCTTTCGAAGGAAAAGTGTACAGAGTAGACAATACCCCCGAAATGTGTTAGTGTTTCAACGTTCGGACAAGAAAATTCATCGTAGAATCTGATTTTGGATGGAAGAGTTTCAAAGGACTTCAGCAGATTGTCTGGTATGATTCATGCAACACGTTGATAATTTTTATATTAATATCAAATGTCTAACGCGGACCGCAAGTGCCCTTTTATTTACATAGCCTACTGTATTGGGATTTGCACACGCCGATGCGGCAATGGCTCCCTGAGTGCCCCTGATCATTAGATCTAGATCTACAACTTTTTACAACTCTATTACTAACAAGGAGGAATGAAAATCACATGTGGCACACTTGTCTAGAATCAACTCCTTTTCAACCTGAATATAGACTTTCAAAACTGAAATTGTGATGTTGGGCTTGGCTGAAAAGTTTGAAAAAAAATCAACTTTCGTCAAGTCCAACGCCAATGCCTAAAAAAAAGGGGACATCAAAGTAAGTGTGTGGGACTGTATTTAGTGCACCCACAGCGCGCAGCCTAGCCACCACTGATGTCCCCTTTTAGTCCTCAAATGTAGCTGTAACGTGAATTGCAATTTCATAATATTTACCTCTTTAGTTAAACCATCCCTGGGAACTTGAACTTTGGCTCATAGAATATCAGCTTTAGAACTCTGCATATTTCTGAGGAAAGTCTTACAGAGATTTTCGGTAACCAAGGAACAACAAGCTTTCGATGCTTCCAGTTAAGTTTCGGTTGATGTTTCGATGTCGAGTATAGTATACGTACGCGTACTGGATCCATGCGTTTCGCTGGTACTCGTACTCGTACACATAATACTTTTCATGCCTACATGCGCACCCCACCCACCTTCCGATCCTATTTCTTCCCTCTGCACTTTCCCCCACGGGCACCAATCCGTTTCATAATCAGGGGCCGCTGAGCCGGGGGAGGGGGCTGCAGTCCCCTTTTTTTTAGTAGACACGTTTGCTTCTGTACAATAACGCGGGAATGATTCTGCTTGTTTACACGCTCGATACCCCCTCCCCCCACTTTCAAAAACGCGCGGCTTCTGATGGGGGGGGGGGGGGGGGGGGGAAGAAACTGTCCAAATTTTTTCTTACACGCCCCTCCCCCCAATGAAATGAACAAATAAATAATATAAATAAACATATAAATTACCAGCTTAAAATCAAACATACTCCAAAATAAAAAAAAAATGCTGTTGTCTCCTTTTCTAAATTTTTGGTGGACATACCCTGAGGATTTTTCCAGGGCAACCGTTTCATGAAAGTTCTCAGCACTGACTTATCCCCATGGGCGTCAATCCGTTTCATAATGGGGTGGGACACCGTCCAAAAATTTGCTCACAAGCAAAAAAAAAAAAGGTAGAAAAATGAATGAATAAATAAATAAATAAATAAATGAATAAATAAATAAATAAATAAATGAATAAATAAAAAGATAAAGGTAATCAGCTTAGAATTAAACATACCCAAAAATAAAAAGAATCCTGACAAGTTTTTTCAGGTGTCTCTTTTTCTATTGTTTTTTTTTTTTTTTGGGGGGGGGGGACATACCCTGAAGACCTTTTAAGGTGTTTTTCCCCATTTTTCCACCTTCTGTAACTTCGTTTCTCCCCATGGGCGTCAATCCGTTTCATCCTTGGGGGCACCATCCAAAAATTTACAAGCAAAAAAAAAAAGGGTGTCTTTTTTCCCTTTGGGGGGGGGGGCTTATCCAATTGTGCCCCCCCCCAATTTGTTCGGGGGCGTCCCACTGTCCCTCCCCGATTGACGCCCATGCCTCATGCTCGTACACATCCAGCGTGCATAGCAGACGGTACGTTTGTTTCATTTACCAGGAGTTGTGAAATGCTTCTGATATGTAGGACTCCATTTAAATCGTGCTTCACAAGAAATATTGTGAAGTATCCATATCTTCGTCAAGTGTAATAGTTTTATTAACCCATTTAAGAAATAAAAATCTTGTATATATAATTCTTGATCGTTTCATCAATGATCAAGGCTTGTGCAAAGCAATAAAATAGAACATGCGTGACTAATATTTTCATTAAAGATTAGTCTAATCATCACCATACATCAGTTATTCAAGGTGTAAAATTATCATTCAATCAATCATACAGTTTAATCATAAATTCATTTAATAAATTCAGGTTCTACAATGAGTTGACAGCCTGATGACAATGATCGAAGAAGATGGAATGCTTTGGGAATATACTCAAGATCGAGTCTTTTTTTTTTAAAGACGCAAATGGGAAACAGGTGGTTAAATGTGAGGGAAACAAAACCCCTGTAGCCCCTTATCAACAGGGAACCCAAAACTTCTGAGCGTACAGGTGTACTCTAATTTGTTTTCCTTTGTGTATATCTTATCATTATTTTATTGAATATAAATGGGATATGATACAATGAGTAGCATAGCGACATCAAAGTCCAGATTAAGATTAGATTGACATTTAGATTATTGCTATGTTATGATCAAATATTTGTTTCTCTGTGTAACGAAATATCCTTTGTTGTATTAGAAAACTCACATTGCTTCTTTATTTTCCTATGCAAATGAGATTCCGTACTGATGAAATCGTGAAAAGTTGCGTAATGAAGTTGAAAGATTAAATGATAATAAAAATTGGCATACTTCGATAATACACTCTCAGACTATTCCTGTAATATACGGATCTCTGCTCTTTTTGCAAAGGTAACGCTATTTATATGTGAGATTTTTATTTTTAGTTTAACATTCAGCAGTTTCATATACACCATATGATATACTACAATTTAGAACCTTCACATAATCACATTGATGTTTGATACTCTTGACTAATCTAGAACAAAAACAGTATATATTATATCATATCATATTACCATACAGATATACACGGTAATTGTTAAAATTATATGCATAACCGGGTAATCAAATTTACTGGTATACTCTATTATATAACATGTTAACTGTTCGTTATCATTCTACATTAACTGTAATCAAAAGAATCAAAATAAGCTTTTCGATTCTGTATTTCAACACCTTCTGAATTGATTTTTTTAAATGTTTTTATTTTTGTTTCTGTAGATATTTTCCTGTCATACTCATACACTATTTTGCTCTGATTTCTGTTTTTGATATAAGCAATCGTGAAACTCACCAATCAAAATCGTGCCTTCACTGCTTGCTCAAATTGCATTATGTGCTACTGTAAAATCGATTTACTGTTTTCTTGCATCTTTCATGGTATACATAAAATCTAAAAGCAACCAGGAGTATTAATGAAAAGAAAAAACAAAACCAAACAAACCAAAATAAACAAACAACTGAAATCAAATAAGTTCTATAAATCATTCGAATGAATTTTTCAATTTCCCGACTCCAACTCTTTGATTGGTATTCTCCCTGTCATGGAACACGAATTACAGTTGTAATGACAAAATATATATCATAATTATACTGTAAACATGGTAAATCTCTGTAATACAGATAAAACTATAGTGTGATGCTTTTACTGAAGTACAATGTATCATTACCTGTATACGCCCACAACATATTTTATGTGTAATAATTACCTAAACTGCAAGACTAAAAACACATTAAACCAAGCACATTCTACGCATATACTGGTTAATAAACGTCAGTCTAGCTTGCAGGTCGTATTTTAAAAATTCATATATGCATGCATACTTAGGGTGCTTGGGCAAACACCCTGCATACTTCGGAATGTTATCTAAATGTTAAAGTATATATATAGGCCTACATGAGAAAAACCTGTTTTCGTAAATATTATGTAGGATTCTCAAACAGGTACTCTAAAACAGTAAAAGCTATATTTAGAAATAAGTGTACACGTGATACCATAATGTTTTGAAATGTTTTTTTAATGAAGTACATGTATTACTTATCACCTACCATGCGTATCTTCAATAATAAAGATAAAACTTTAGTTATAATTAAAGTATAGGCCCACGGTGTTTTAGTTTAGTTGAGATACTAAATGCAAAGTCGTGTTCTGAGTACAAGAGTTGAATTTTTACAAGTTGAATTTAAAAACAACCCTACAACATGTATACTAAACTACTGAACTTTGCAACATTTTCTCTTCAAAGTAAACTTCCTAAACCATAATTATGCTAAAGAAATGGGGAAAATGAAAAAGAGAACACTGCACGCGACAACAAAAGAGTTACATATCATGAGCTGAGATCATGAAATTATGCCTACAAGCAAGGAACGAGAGGAGGTGATTTCTTAGACAAAATAAAACAAAATGAAACTTTTAAAGCTCCTCTATTTGTGATCTAAAACAATTTAACCATGAAATCAAACCTGTCTGAAATCCACGGATATATACGCTGAGGGTCATTATTATCATAAAACCCACGACGCTATACAAAGCCATGCATGCGAGAGACAGAGAGAGATAGATAGAGAGAGAGAGAGAGAGAGAGAGAGAGAGAGAGAGAGAGCGAGAGAGAGAAATTAAATTCATTATCCATTCTGGTTCTTAATATGGCTTCGACATTAGAAGAAATGGAGGGAGAAAAAAGGTTCATGTGCAACGTAGAGCTAGGCGAGAGCGGAGCTTAAATAATTATGAGTCAGAAAGTTCATTGCCATTTTTCATGTTTTTGGAATGTACTGTGGTGCTTTACAGGCTGTTTGCCTGCATGGGAAGTATGATAATATGGGAACGAAGGTTGGGGGCCCCAGACTCGCTATGGGAATATTAAAGAAAATAAACCCATGCATGGGGCAGCGGATCAAGGAGACGACTTCCAACATGCGGCCGCTTGGACATCAAGATTACAAATGCATCTAAACAACATTCCTACCCCCACAGAGACTACACAAGAAAAAAGAAGAAGAAGATGATGATGATGAAGAAGATGATGAAGAACAAATCTTTGCTGACTGTGGACCAATGCTTGTTTCAATGAACCGACATAACTTTTTCATTTTAAAGTTCATTATTGAGAAAATACGAGCCTTGGATTTTTTCCCAAAAAAATTCTCACAGCAAGGAGACACTGTTAAATCCACCACCAAGAATCAACTTGTCTCGGCCAGTGAGCAAGGGAAAAAATATTTTCTGAAAGTTATTCCAAACCAGGAAAAGGAAGAGAGAGAGAGAGAGAGAGAGAGAGAGAGAGGAGGAGGAGGAAAGGCTTAATAATATTCAGGAATAAAAAAAATGTGCGAGCGGAAGAGAGTAAGTCTCAGATCACATTGATAATAAAATCGAACATCAGAGCCATTGAAAAGGAAAATGCAAGATGGAAAAATGCAGGGGATAGCATTGTATAGGCCTTATGCTCTGATCAACATAGGAACAAAAGAGGTTTTCAATTACTAATCCTTTGAAATGAATGCAAATCCGCTGTGATACATCAAGCCGAAAGGGTCTTCTTGAAGATGTAAAGCTTGTCAGGAGTACAGAAAGCAAGTTCTCCCGTGAAGAACTCCCGCAGATGGTACCAAGGACGCTGGGGAACTGCGATCTTGATATCTCTGATCAAGGGCCTGACGAGATGGAGACCACTTGAGTACTGCTCAATGGAAATCAACCCCCTTGCATGATCGACCCAGGCAATGAGAACAGACCCATCCAAGCACACGGCAGGACTCGCATACAACCCGTCCTTGGTCACCTGGTTCACAATGGTACCTTTCGATTCATCGAGAACACCAACCGTGAAATCGTTGATCATTGCCAGAACTCTCCCTGACCGCAGAGAGAAGATCTGGTGGGGCTCGAAGTTGTATTTGATCTTATTCACTGGCTTCCCACCCGTTGGCTTGAAGATGAAGATCTTCTTCACTTTGGTGAAACTGCACAAGAGGGTGTTGTCCTTGATATCAATCTCCAAGCCACCAAACCCACCAACATCACTGCTCAGACCGCTGAAATCTACATCAAGCTTTACGAACGACTTCGAATAAAGGGAAATATTGTCGTGAATGTCCCTGATAACGACACGCCCATCTGGGAAAAACACAACTCGCCTAATGGCAACATCCTTCAGGACAGTGGTCTGGGAGCCATTCAGAGAGACAAGAACAAGTCCACCAAACCGGGAACCTACAGCTATTCTACCATCTGGCATAGAGGCCATGCAGTTGATAGCATCCTTGACAGAGAAATCAGTTGCCTTCGCAAGAAGCCATTCAGCTATTTCAATCTTGCCCAAATCAAGCTCGCTCTGATCTTTATTCTTACAGCGTACACGCTGAAAGGTTACCTTATGCCCCAGACTGGTAGTACTCTTAGGTTTGTCATAATCAGGATCACCCTTACTAAGGATCTCTTCTAACTCTTGGCAGAGAGTGTCATGGGCAACCAGAGACTCACCTTCGAGTGGTACCTTCACCCCATTTCCAACCAAATCACCCACATCTTCAATCTGACCCATCTCTAATCTGCTCTCGTCTTTCATGCCCTGCAGCTCTTTATTCATGCCATCCAGACGAATCTTGCAATCCTCGATGAGGACATTCCTCCTCTCTTTCAGCTGCTGGATCGACTCCTCGCAGGTCTGGCTGATTTCGTTGGTCAGTTGTTCCAAGACGACCTGAAGCTTTGCCTGCTGTTTCTCAATGAAGCTGATGTATTCGTCCGCCTTGTCCTTCTTGACGCCAACCTTGTCTTGCAGCTTCCGGATCTTCTCCTTCTGATTATCTTCATGTTCCATTCCTTCCAGGACGTTGTGGCCAGCTTTGGAGTGCTCCATCATCCCGCATCGGAAGCAAACGTACTTCTTGCATTCGACGCAGAAACACTCCTCAATCTCCGACCGATGTTTCTTGCACTTGCGTCGTTGTTTCGTCGTGATCTTGCCCGAGATGATATCTTCTACCTTGACGACATCGTGGCCAACAAACTTGTCCCACTTGGCGTGGGTCTTGTAACAGTCCACGCACATGAAGTCGTCGCATTCCTGGCAGTAGGTGGCAGCGAGGGGCTTGTCTTTGCAGACGGTACAGATCTGACTCTGGTTCTTCACATCCTCTACCATGGCCTGTATGGGAATGTTGATCTGGAGGTTGCAGACGTCATTCCCGGGAATAGATGTGTTCTTTCGACAGACCGGGCAGGAGAGCTTGTCGCTTTTCTTCTGAGACTTGAAAAGTCGGGAAAGACATTCCTTACAGAAGGTGTGCGAGCAGGACAACAGTTTAGGTTCCTTGTAGATGTTGAAGCATATGGGGCACTGGAGGTTCTGTGAAAGCAATTCGTTGATGCGTGTCGCCATTTTGGTATTCCACCTATAGAAAAGAAAAGAAAAATCACAGCATATAGGCCTAACAAAGAATGAGTAAAGGTAATCATGGCTTGACTCGATACAGGGAATATTAAATGGAACCAAATATATTTCAATATGTTCGTTCCCTCAAGTCGTTAGGGTGCTATTGGTCTCTTCTGTATTCCGCCCCCCCCCCCCTCAGGGGCGGCGCTACACGGGGCAGGGGCGACTGCCCCCTATGATTTTTCAAGTGATCAAAAAAAAAAAATAGAGGAGAAAAAGAAGAAAGAAAAAAAAAGAAGAGGAGGAAGAAAGAAGACTATGGGTAAAGAGAGGGCTGGGTCATGCAGCTATATTATAATACCCCTATTTTTTCATTTAAAACGCAAATAAACTCACCTTTGGGTCATCTTGCCCCCTATCAAAATACTCTGGCGCTGCCCCTGCCCCTTAACTAAACAAAAACAAACGGGAAAGGGAAAGAGATCGACCGATCGCGGTCACTTCATTTTTCTTATGTTTTCTTATGTTTTGAAGGCAAATGAGAATTTAATAATGATGATGATGATAATAATAATAATGATAATCTGCATGTATATAGCGGCTTATATACATCAATCTGAGATGTGTCTAAGCGCTTTACAGAAATACTATTACCCCAGTCTTCGGATTCAGGCTTGTCCGCACACATTGCATGCACGTTCTCCACTCCCGAGGGAGCATCCCAATTTCCAAACTCATGATATCAGAATTGGGGTGTCTGTGTAGCGGGTGGGTTAACTCTGTTTTCCTCTCCTCTCAAATTCATTCTCCTTGTGAGCATATAGCATTGGGGGAAGGGATGGGTTGACGTATACGCCCCCCCCCCTCTCTCTCTCTCTCTCTCTCTCCACCCGATGAAGTGACAAGAATCCATATCAAACACAATATAATCAAATAAATGTCCACTAATCAAATGATTGACCGTTTATAAAAGATTAGTTTAAATTGCACCTTGATTTCTTGTAGAGGTTCTGAATTATACATGCACAATTTCACAAATTACAACTTAATATAAGTTTTCTCCGTTCAATTTCACCATTAATCAATGCATGCATTTGAATTCACGAACGATATATTCGCCATGATTTAATTTCATGATATTATTCGTTCAAATTTTGTGATCCGTGCATGCACCGAATTTTTTTCAAATGAGTCGTCAAGATTCATAAGGACTTAACAGGGGAGGCGCAAGCGCAAGAGTATTTTGACAGGGGGCACGATGACTTATACGTGAGTTTATTTTACGTTTGAAATAAACAAATGAGGACAATTATAGTTGCATGCCCATGCCCCGGCCCACTCTTCCCTCATACTCTTCTTTCTTTTTCTTCCTCTTCTTTCTCTTCTGTTTTTTCCTCTTTCTGTTCTTTTTTTTTCAACACTTGAAAAATCATAGGGGGCGGTCGCCCCTGCCCCCTGTAGCATCGCCCCTGGGAGCAAACAATTTCAGGAATGGGCTATCAATTTCGTTTTGATTCGTTCGAATTCACTATTCGAGCAACGGATTATTCTTCGAATGGTTCGTTTCGTTTTGAATAACGAGCAAATAGATTCAATAACGGGCGTCCAAATTCATTTTTACACTTGCGAATTAACTATATTTTGTGCAACAAAATTAAAAAAAATTTCAGTGAAATTTCATTTAGAAGCATTAGTTTAGAATCCAAGCATGCCAAGCGTGCAATTTCACCTGGAACCGGCTTCTGTTCCTCTTCGGTCGATCAAAATTCATTAAAAGGCTATCAAGTTTTAAATAAGTGCATTCGATTTACATACAGCATGTTTAGGGTGTTCTGTGAATCGAAGGCTGAACACAAAGACTTAAACCCGTTTGACCTTTTTCGTATTTTTCAAACTGAGACTCATGACCAAGTCCCGAATGGAAATGGATGACTTCAAGATGAAAAGAGAGAAAACACTGAAATTATCAACCACTAGCCTTCTATCAAAGATAATGAAAATGGAATTTGAATAATAAGTACATACAAAATCATGAAAATAAAATGACATCCTCATATTAATAATAAATAGTCTGGCAAATTGTTTTTGAAAAAGAGAACTGAACAAGGAAACTAAAAGGAAAAATAGAAATGAAAGAAATCAAAAACATAAATATAGTTTTTTTTTTCTTTTTTGGCATGGGGTGCTCGTCTCTTTTCTATCCATATGGTCTATATTTAAATCTATCTGTCTATTCTACTCTACCCATCCATTTATCTATTTTTGGCCTCTCCATTCTTCATGAATATGACAAACAAGTATGAAGAAGTGGTATCGGGTCTTCTGAAAAAAAGAAAAGAAAATGGAACTCGATTAAATTCTGCTAGTTCTGGAATAAAATATTCTCCAATCTCTCATCTATCCTGTCAATACGTGGAAAATGAATAAAGTGCTATAAAAAGAAAATTTTAAACTGATTGCTCAAAGTGAAAAATAATAATAAAAAACTTCATAAATACGAGTTCACAGAAATAAAATTGAGAATAGGCTCTCCAGCTTTTGTGTGTAAATATGAATAAACAGAATGTGAAAATCTATTGACTAATGTTTATATTTGAAATTGTATACATGATCATGACTTTGTTCTCGAGTCTAAATGCCTCGTAAAGAAATCGAAAGCCTATATTAAAACGAATTTAAATGACCATGAAAGTGCGATGCCCGTTGATGAACTTGATGGAAGATCATAAATGATATTGCACGTCTAAAGATGAATTTGCTTGCGGTGAATGCAAAATAATTTATTAAAAGTATAAGAGCAATGGAAATAAAATGCCTTGCTCAATGGCATAAGTGTCGTGCCGGGGATCGAACCCGGTGTTGTCACTCTATATTCAAAGGTGTAACCATGATCGTTCGGCAACCCAGAATTTGACCCCTATTTCGCGGTGTTTCAAGTACATTTTCGGCCATTTTTACCCCTATTTGGCACAAAACGGGTACAAATTGGCCTTTAAAAACACCCCTATTTTTCGCATTCCAAGTACACTTTTTGCAAACTAGGACCAGAAAAAACACACACCCTTTTTTTCAATTTCGAGTAGAGGTCTACAAGCTCAAAAACATCCTTTTTTCAATTTCGAGTATATAAGCTCATGGAAAAACTTTTTTTTTTTAAATTCGAAATCGCGAACATGCTAAAAAAAAAAAAAAAAAAAAGACCCCGGGCCCTTTTTTACGCAAAATTTCGAACGATCATGCGTACATGAAGTCAATACCTAGTGACAACACCGGGGGGTCGAACCGCCGATTCTCGCGTCTCCAGTCAAGCGCCTTAAACCACTCGATTACGACACCTCCCCATGCATATTCGAACGACCAATTTCGATGGTTATACGAAAATGTGTGAATTTGAATGTATTACCATGAATCTTAGCTACAAGAGTATGAAATTGAACGTAAAAAACATATACGGTAGGTAATAACATAATAGCCTACATCAGAACATAATTGAATTACGATATTACAACAGCAACATGGCCAAAGTTATAAGAGAATCAATGCCATCTGCGATGGGAGTAATGATCTTATTCGTAATATACGCAGGGAGAAAAATATTATAATTACCAATATACATTCAAATTGATTTTAATACATTTTGTACTGATTTCTCATTATGTCTTCCAAGCAGGAAAAATAATCCTCATCAAAAGAAAATTCGACTTACCAAAGATGGCCTTATTCTGCAGCGCATAAGAATCTTCAAAACACAGTGAAAAGGAATGAAAGAATCTTTTGAATGGTAGAGAGCACCTCAGTGACCATTTACCCCTCCATAATTACTGGCCATTTTCACTCTGCAAAACATTGACATAAGTATGACAGATATCAACGAAATCGATTATCTATATATCGCATTCGCAAGATGGAGGAAAGAGATTCTGTAATGGTGCTAAAATAAGACATGGTGTCACGTGATTTCTATTATACCCTTAATACTGGGTTTTCCCAGCGACTGGTTCATGAGTATACCAACATTAATGTAATGATAATGATATGAATACCCTAGTCACACCAGCTCCACTCCGACTCCGATCGACACGATTGCATGGACATAACACAAAATGATGTATTTTTTTTTTATTACATCTTGGTAGTGCAATGAGAACGTCGACTGGGGGGGGGGGGGGGGGGGGGCTTAAGCCCCATCCTCTTCAATATCAGCCTCGACATGACCGTGACGATTGCCGTGAAATTCTGCACGGATCTCGAGTATTATCATGTAGAGAACACAAATCCATTGTTTTTTTTTATTTTTTTTGTTTGTTTGTAAATCTTTATATTTCATTTTATATTGTGATAATCAAGAAAAACTTGGTGTCAAAATATGTCCAAGACTTGAAAGGAAAAAATGTCAGGAAGTGGCGTGGCGTGAAACGAGGCAGTTCGAATTGTGTGGCGAAAATTGTCTAGGGGGCGCCTTAATATTTTGGTTGAATTGTTTTTTATTATTTTTTTTTAAAAAGACGTGTATCAATGAGATATGATTGTTTACGTCTGCGACCGACATTTTAAGTCACCATCCGACTGATGTCGAGCCTGGGTCTGCTGAATCAATTTGTGACTTCCACTGTTAACTTCTCAGACATGATTATTTTTACCCCTCACTTTACAGTCGCCTCAAAAGTGCCTACCGTCTTCTTAGGGTTAAAGGAAAATGAAACCCTGGGGACAAGTAAATTTCAATGAAAAGAGAGAATAGAGAACAGCAATTCATAAAAAGTTAATTCCAAATTGATTTTGAAATGAGAAAGTTATGAAAGTCTGAAAAGACTCGATTTATTCTGTGGCGATCCTTAAATGGCAATATCGCTTTGAAATGGCAGATTTTTGTGGCCAACTCTCAATATGTTTCGTACTAAAAATTTCAGATTTTCTCCGTTATTTCTAAAGGTGCAACGTGTCTCTTTCTTATCTCAAGATAGGTCATGGGAAAATGTATTTGATATAACATAATTATGTCGAGTTCCCGTTGAGTTCACAAAGAGATAAGGTGCACCTTAACAGATAATGGAGAAAATCTGAAATTTTGTCTACAATTTTATGGAAAGTTGTCCACAAAACCTGCAATTTTGAAGTGATATTACCAATTTGAGGATCACCAAAGAAAGTAATTCGAGACTTATCAAACTTTCATAACTTGCTTTTTCGTAACCGATCTTGATTGAACTTTTTTGTTTTTGTTTTACTTGTTTCTCTATATCATCTCTTTTCACTGAAATTGACTTCATTGTCCCTAGAGATCATGGGACAGTGCCTTATATCCTTTGTACTAGAAACTTTAGAAATCAATTTCTTTATCTTCTTCTTTTTCTACTTCTTCTTTATCTTTTCTTCTTCTTCTTCGTCTTTATCATCATCATCATCATCATCATCATCATCATCATCATCATCATCATCTCCTTCTTTTTTTTCTTCTCCTCCGATCACCTTTATTGCTGTATTATCATAAAAATCTATTCAAATCAAAACAAAACAACTAAATCTCACAAATTTTGCTTTCATTCACTGCACTTTCAACCGGTTCAGAAAGAAAAATTGTTGCAAACTATTAACTTTCAATTCAATTGTCTTTAAAACTTTTATAGTATCCATATTAGGTCGTTTCGGCACACATTTAAATCCAGACAAGCTGCATAAAAATAATCTTTATGGCACATGCCAGTGTTTATACAAGATTTTCAAAAGGTATCCTGACATAAACACACGATCAAAAGAATCCAATCTTGCCTTACTGAATAGTATATTATTCAATATCATAATGATGTTTTTGGACATTCTTTTCCATCGTAAAAGAAAATATTCTAAAATATCACTGTTCTTACACTATAAAAATCAAGAGAACTTATCTGCAGAAGACAAAATAAGATAAAATGAATAAAAACTCCTTCTCATTCAAACATTTGCAGTATGAATGTACATCCTGCCATAAGAAGAAGAAAAAAGTTGCTTTGGTGTGATTTGGTCAAGTGCAAATCTGTCATAATAATTGTAAATTCAATTTTTTATCAAGTACCCTCAAATAATACAAACCCAATATGACATCAGAAATGATATTTACCTTCTATTTCAGCCAACTCACAATGTGAACAGTAAAATTCCTCTCAAAATGACTTAAGAACGATGACAAATTCTGACATTAAGTCTCTTCTGATATTTGAATACTCTTCAAAGACTTTCATTCTTCAAGCCATCATATCTTAATATCCACAGAATGATGTAGGCAAGTCCAAGCTATTTTGATAAATGATGGACAACATCTTTCAGTGTGATCAAATTTCATGGAAGTTTGCCTCCCACCAGCATGACAGATCTGTACCTTCTAAAGATTATTTGACTGTCTGATCATGGAACTAAACATAACAGCCCTTCAAAAGCATCAGACTAGACAAAACATAAAGCAGGGATACCAACCTTGTAAAAAGCATTGCGATATTTTGAGGGATAAAAAATAGTATTTTTGGTGGGAAAACAGTATTTTCAACTTTTCTGCAACAGACATGTGTAGTAATACAATTTGGGGAAAAAATATTTTCCGTAAAACCTGCAGTATTTTTGATTAAAAAAAAGTTTTAAATACTGCAAAAAAGGATGAGTTGGCATCTCTGATAAAGCAAAATCATATTTCTGACGTGAGGTTATGTTCAGAACCCCACAGTACTTGGTAACAACATGCCATATCAAGTGACCAAGTACTTTGGTCTTGCCCGTGTATTTATTTCCAACATCATAATCCTTTCTACAAGTTAAAACCCTGGCTTCTTTCAGCAGAATCTAGCAGAGATAAACATTTTTAACTGGATTTTAGTCAGCCTGATGAAAAATTGTACTTGTGCAGGTCCGATATTGCAATTTCATTCCTACACGTTATAACACAAAATTGTGTAAAAAAAACCCCACTGGTCTTAAAGAGAAGCTCGAATTCTGGAAAAAAAGTTGAAAATATTTTGTGACTGATTTCTTTTTTTGTGGGAGTCAGGAAGAATATAATAGAAAGGTTCACTGAAAAAGATTGCTCTCATATGGCCCTCACATTTGACACAAGATGAGAAATAGCTGAAGTACTCATTTCTGTGTGCAGTGCAGGTATGCCTTTTGGTGAAAGTGAGAAAATTTCCTATCAGGGGAAAAAATACACGGGGGCTCGGGGCGAATTCGCCCCCGAAATGCTAAAAATAGCCCTGGAAATCTAAAAAAGAGCCCCTGAAATTCTCATAGAGTCCAATGTAAACTGTAATACAATGTAGAAAATTCTGGCGGGTTGGCTTGAAAAGTAGCCCCGGAAAAAAATTAATTTTTCCCGTTTCCTATCCACTGGATGATTCTAAAATCTCACATGAGACACTTGTTTACATGTATAACTAATCTACCTTTGCTAATAACTTGGAGACAGCTTCTATCTTGATGCAAGGATTGCAATCGCATGACTGGAACTCAACCTTATCTTTAAGCCTACACACTGAGCAGGAGTTACTTTATTCAAAGTTCAGGACTGAGGTTTTGGCTACAGTTTAACCCAAACCTTGACCAAAAGATTCAGTCTCTCATTAGCAGGTTGTTACACCGAGACTTTGTCTGGCTCCACTGAACGCCTCCAATTTAGAGACCGAAGGCCGACGTATGGCATGGAGGAAGGATTGTTCGGCTATCTGTATGATGTTGGTTATTTTCATGACGTCAACCCGGAAGTAGCATTGATTTGAGCGTGAATACAGAAACTAGACCTCTGTTGGAGTCAGTATTCTAGTGATCAGCCCAAAGGAAGCCCTTAATTCTCATATTTTTGAATTGTACAGATTTATATGAATTACAGTAACAGGTATATAGGATACCTGAAATTTCATTTGTCCCATTGCTGGTTTGCAAATATAAATTTATCTAAATACTCCAAAAATGAAAATCCAGAGTTTCTGTGGATTTTGGGTGGCTTATCCCCCTCAAGTGTGAGAGCCATAAGATTTCCGTCTTGTATGGGGAAGGATGGCAAATGTCAGTTTTATTTTAAAAATTACCCATACCAGACATTTTTTTTCTTATCTACCCTAAACCCAACCCCTAACCACTGACTGCAAATAATACAGATATAGTATATACTATAATGTACATGAATTTTAGTCTAGAGCCAAGGTTCCTCAGACCCTGCATTGTAAAAGGACAAGGATTTGTGCTGGGAAATAATAGCAGCCTATAAAATAAAGCCTGTTTGATTAGACTTTAGAAAACTCACTCAATATCAAATTTCAATAACAGCTGACAATACACATTTATCCAGATGAGGCCTAACCTAGATTAAATCCTCATTCATAGTTATTCAAAATATTTTTTTTTGATCAATCATATATACATAAGTACACTATATCATCAAATAAATGAAAAATACTGAATAGCCCAATAGGTTTATCTTTGGCAATGGTTTCAAATTTAATTGCATGTTATTATTTAGATGCTAAGCATACTGCATGGAACAGACTGCTTTTGTTTTCCTTTATATACTTGTTTGTCTGGTAAATTGGTCTATCTCTGCAAAACTTACACATCTGCTGAATGAACAACACAGTTTTTCTCCTTCCTTTCCTGTTTGCACTGATTATTTCTGTACTTTTCCTTTTCGAACTTATGATGAAGAATAAAAATTTAAAAAATAATATACTAGTAGATATATGTTCAGAGATCATTTCTTGATAGACAAATACATGTAGCCTACAAGCAAGGCAATAGAAAAACAATGTTTTGCAGTATCATTTTCTCTTTCTTTCTACACAACAACGGAAGACTATCACACTGATTATATTTATTTAATAGGCAAAACATGAGGAAACTGGAAAGCCTAAGGAGAAAAGAAAAAGCAAAGTGGAGAATGAAATAATTATAACCAAGGTTCAAAATTAAACTGGTATCTACTTATACCACTTACCAATGTTTTCACCGATACTATCAATCTGCTATTTCTTCTCCCACACATACTATGAATGCAATGTCAACAATTTGGCAAAATACTGGTTAAGTAAGTATTAATGCACTTTAATTTCAGTGATATTCTACCTTCATTTGGTTAATCATTTGCATTGCAAAGGCATTCATAATGTAACCTTGTGGATATCACACCCAGTGTTGATATCTACAGTTAAAACATCTTATTTAAGAGGATTTTATTTGAGCAGATCTCATAATACTCCATGACCAAAACTGATTTGCCTGACAAAATCCAAATGAACCTTACTATGCAGTGGAGAATTCCACTTATGTAAGAATCCAGAATCTGTTTTGACATTGAATTCTGCATTCATTATAAGACATAATCAGCTTTCAATTCACACTTTGCCTGCCTGAATGGAGCAAGCAAATTAACAGCAAGGCTCTTTTCAAACATTTGCCCAGTACCTATACTCCATCTTTCTGCTGCTGTTGTTGCTTGTAGTGCTGGGGATGTCTGCGCATGTTGTGGTCAGCTAGCGTTTCACCTTGGCCTGCCCTCTTGTGACCGCGATAGATCATGAGCCCGCAGCCACTCATAGTCAGGAAAGCGATGAACATGTTGACATAAACACGGAACTTGTTTCTCGTTGCATTTAACAGATGCACCCTGTATAAAAAGATTTTAAAAAGAACGAGACGTTCTGGTGAATTACCCTTATAAGGACTGAGCAGTGAAGTACATGTACTTCATTATAACCTGTCTTGAATGAATAAAATCACCTGAATATCAATTCACATTGCCCATACATGCATCTTGGAGGTCTTGAGGCCGGCCTTGAGGCCGACTTTGCCAGTCCTCGGCCTCGGCCTTGGCCTCGTAATGCCGTGACTAGGACTCTTCCTTGGCCTTGTAGCATACGGCCTTGATGATTCGGATCGAGGCCGGGTTCAAGGCCGGAAGATTTCACAGAATCTGGTGAATTTAAGATTTTTTTTTCAACATCTATTTCCAATAACATTTCATAAAAAATGTAAATCCTATGATTGATCATTAAGTTGATAGCGTGAAGCAAGTGAAAAGCTTAATACAAATACAGCGCTACGACCTACGTACCCATCAATATCTCTCGATGTAATCACACTATGAACATGGCAGACAAAGAAAGCAGACAAAATAAACAACCTCTCATTCTACCCTTCACAATGGTTCTGGTAGTCAAAAGAACATCCCTTCACAGCTATTATGTTTAATCATGTAGTTCCAGGAGAATATGCATGTGACACTTGTTCCACATATTTTAGACAATAAAAGTGAAGGGATGTTCTACATATTTTAGACAATAAAAGTGAAGGGATGTTCTTTTGAACCAGAACTATTGTGAAAGGTAGAAGGAGAGGTTGTGTATTTTGTCCGCTTTCTTTGTCCGCCATGTTCGTAGTGTCAAGTACCGTATCAGCGCGACATGACTTAACTATGATTTTACTGCTCTGATACAGCATGCGCTCGCTAGGCACTAGAATTCATACATTCGAGCAGCACAGCGCATTGCATTGTGCAGCTGTATGTGTGTATACCATTTGCATGGGTAACTCGGCCGTAGGGTGAACTGGGCAGTTGGCACTTCGGTGGAACTGTGTTTCTTTCTTTCTTTTTTAAAGGTATAAAATCCTTGTTTGGAGATTCTTACATCTTCAATTTTTCAAATTTTTTCATTGATTTTTAACACAATAATATCAAATGATATTGAATTAAAATGTTTACAAATGTGTTTTTAACACAAGTATATTGCAATTAACTGAATTATTTGTGCGATTTTCCCCAAGCTCACTTGAGCATAAAAAAATGAGAATAAAAAAAAGTTAAGGTCCAAAGGGAAATTCAGTTCTGTTTTACAATAATGTTCATACATGAAATTGAATAAAGTAGGAACATTTGGTATCATTTGTTTAGAGTAATAAATTTTCTACAAATTTTGTACAAAACATATTTGTAAAGAAGTCGATGGTACTATTGATGTTTAAATGAAAAGAAAGCATTGTTCATGCTTTGGTAAAATCTTGAAATAGGTAAGACCCCGTGGCACCAAAGACACATCATGTTTTGTTTCTTGCAGGCACTGATATTACAAGTGAGTCCTGGACGTTCTGATGACCTTTAGTCATATACCGGTACATAAATATTTTTTACTTCAAAGTCACTAGCTTTCTCTTTACTTTGTCACATTTTTCTCTCTAATTGTAATTGATAAAGTAATTGTTGATTTGAATCAATTGTTGATGAGTGATTGTGTTTGATTGATTGTATGATTTCAAAGTAATTTTAAAAGGTTTAAAGTAAACAACAAAATAAAATATGACATTATCATTTTAATTTGGTGACTCGGACTCGGACCATGGTTACTCGACTACAAGACTGATTCTAATCTAATCATAAAAATATTCTGTGAAAGGTTAAGTTGGAATTCACTTACTTTTCTCAGAAGTTTCAGAACCATAATTCTTTAATCACTCCTACTATATTTTGTTGAGTGGCCTGTAGAAGGGCATATTACAGTGTGTTAACCATCAACATGCACTATTGTGTTTTAAGCTGAATGTCGCTGGGATTACAATGCAAGAAATTTTAAAAATCTGTGCATATTTTATAACAAATTACTCAAATTCGGTAGTTACAGTCCATTTTCACTTTAAATCCTTGTTTAACAAATGTACATGTACAACAATCGAAGCCACAGGAGCAAGTTACTGAAAATTTGCTTTCAGATTGCATGCACGTGAACTTGAAGTGCCAACACCCTTATGCCAGCTACAACACAACAGTTTGTCAAACCATACATGTATATACATGTATATCCCCAACATGTTTAACAATTTTTTTTTTTTACAGTAATCAAAATTGCTAAAGTTATAACAGTTGCTCTACAGCCTGCATGTGTGCCAACACCCTTATGCCATCTATACAACAAGCTGTCAAATCATATTCATTTGTGTTTGTTGTCTTAACTTTTCCCCCAAGACAATATATACGTACGAGACTAGTTTAGGCACTTCTGCTGTCGTCTTGTATTTCCCAAAGTACACCAGAAGACGTTTGTCAAAGTTGGTTGCATTCCTTGCGCTGAAGTGTTCATGCTGGGCATTGCTTGCTACTGTGTATTTACCAGGTAGATAAGGAAATAAGAAATAGAATAGGAAAATTACAAAAAATATGCAAATATGTCCCATACAATTAAATGAATTTATGAATCAAAGTTGCAAAAATTAGTACATTTTAAAATTTTAAAAATATGATTATGAAATGCCTAAAAAATAAAATGCACACAATGTAATACAGGTTTTGAACAGGATGTATTTAAATGTCTTACTCTTCACATAATTTGGAAAGTGTGAGTTTGTAAATTATGTGCTTTAATAAAGCTTAGGTGCAGTTAATGATTAAAAAGGTTTTCTTTTTTTTTCTTAGATGTTTTGAAATTACATCCACATTCCTTTTGGTTAAAATCAGTAATACTAGCAAACCATTAGACATATATAAGAATAGAAACTTCAAAAGAGCAGAACATTTCTAAACATATTTATATTAAACTCTCAGATACCCTGTTTGAACTAAAACTCAGGCAATGCCTACATTTAACATTCAAAACTTTTAAGGTGGGAAACAGTGGCAAATCGAGGATTAGAAAATAGTGAAGGGGCACATGCTTCAGTAATTTAAGGCAGCTACATGTACGCCATTGTTGTGAGGAGATGCGCCCCCCCTGCCCCCGTATTATGGGTACATCCCATTTAAGCCTGTATCTGCTTACATGAAAATATGTAAATAGGGTATTTCTTCTGCACTGGGTATGTAACACATCAAGGGTAACATCTCTGATGCTATAAAGTAAAAGAGCAAAAATCACGAAAATGGGTATCAAATTCAGAGGTGATAATGCAATCCTTGCTTATATCCTTATGGGTATAAAAATTGGAGATATTCGACAGGTTTCCTGTTTCCCTACTTCAGTCCTCGTTTAAGGTGCTTTTCGGTCGATGTACAGGCCTCCAAGAGACATATCCCCCTCCCTTCCCCAACCCCCCCCCACCCCCTACCCCCTACCCCCTCCCCTGGAAGATGCCAATTTCTGATGGGAATGGGCTGTGTGAGATGGGGCTGATTTCAATCACTGCATTAGGCAGTCTTGCAGTGCCAGTGCCTTCAGCGCTATGAAAAAATATGTAGAGGCTGCTCTCTCCCCCCCCCCCCCCCTCCCATTTCTGCCAAAATGCCAATTTCTGGTGGGGATGGCACCATTATTTTGTATGAGATGGGGCTGATTTCAATCACTGTATTAGGCAGTCTTGCAGTGCCTTCATTCAGCACTAGATCTATGAAAAAATATTGAGAGGCCCGCTCCCCCCCCCCCCCCCCCCCCCCCCCCCCCCCCCCACCGTTCTGGATCTGCCACTGCCGGGAGTACATCAGTTTTATGCAACACAAAGCAATATAGCCTTCTACTGCCAATTTGCTGAAAGAAGTGAAAATCTGCCACTGCTGGGAGTACATCAGTTTTATGCAACACAAAGCAATATAGACTTCTAGTCTTCAAGGTTTCATCATGCACGACAACCAATCAAATCACCTTGCTGTACTTTCTCCGGACTTCTGCTTGATTTTGCATCCACCTCGACTGCTCTGTTGCTCTTATCACAAAGTGCTCTGCTGCCAATTCTGGGAAATGGTTGTCTGCTTGCAGTCAGCTGAAACATGCATTCTGTCTGCAAGCTAGGCCTAGGTCCACTTGAAATGAGGCGGGGTCTTGGATGTGTTGCCATCATCAAACTTAACCTCTTCACGTCATGGTTAGGCGAAAAGTTGATTCCTCTGTAAAACAGTGATAAGACCGCTCTGCTGTTTGAGCGACAAGCTTGCATCTTTCCTATTTTCACTCTGTTTAAATGTTAAAACAACTGCCCAGTGACAGGTCTATCCTCAACTTCAAGTACTTTTCAAGTAGGCTGGATCCAGTCCATAAGATTTTTGTTGACTCTCAATTATAACCTGCTTGATCAATAGATTAATTCACTAAATTTCTGCATCAAACTTCAAAGTATATCTAGGGCTATGAAATGAGAGTTTATTAAGATCAATCTGACTGCATTTCACTTTTTCAGTCAGACCAGTCTAACACAACTCGTTTATCTAATGAAGACGGTAAGTTAGATCTTGAAATGATCTCAACAAATCCAGCGATATGATACAGTGACGTGTGAAAATCAAGGCAGGTGGAAGAAGAATTCAAGAAAGCTGGTGGAGTGGTGCATGTTATTTAGAACGTCGGCAGTTGCAGCTGTTATCAGTTGAAATTCTACCTTCAAAACTAAGCAAAATAAGTATGGTAGACCGAAGCCTGAATCAGCTTATGATTTGAAATTCAACAGATTGAATTAAAGTGTTTTACAAATCGATGCCCATTTCAGCACGTAGTCCCTAACTCTCAAGGCCGTAAAATCCGAGGGCATCGTGAGTTCAGCCAATTTTGTGAGTAATGCAAATAAAGGTTCTTATGCTTGTTTCTAATACATATGTAATTATAAAAGATTCAATTACAATGTATTATCAATAAATTAAGATAAAAATGTGTTTTTATATATTTTTGAGGTATTTTTAAATTTTAAAGACATGACTTAACAAATATTCCTTTTGATAGATTTAAGTATACTTGCAGATCCAAGATGGCAGCGCACGGAGGGCGAGTTTTTCGTTTGTTTGGTGGAAAGTCATTTCAAATCTCACATCATTATCGTACTTTACAGGTCAGTTTGGGTAATGGGCCTTAGGATGAAATATTATTTATATCATGTTTATATTATAGTGTACAAATGGATTTGTTTATCAAAAGTTTTACTGAGGTATTGAGCGATTCCATTAGTTTACCATATCTGCATTTTCTTGCATGTCTTGCAAGCGCTACGCCTACTGCGCGGCGCTAGCCGCTTCAGCAGCAGTCGCAGCGCAGCGGGTAGGCCTAGCTATAGCGATGCACCTCGCCGGTGACCGGTGAATGTTGGTACCGTACGGTATGAATGCATGTAGGATAGGGGTCGGGTCACTCGGGTGACAAAAACAAAAATGAAGCCTTCTTTTTTGTCCTCGGATGAAACAAAAACAAACTATGCATGGACTAGTGCTAATCGTATACATTTGGGCGCTAATGCACTTTTGTATCCATGTCAGATAGACTACTGTGGAATATAAAGATTAAACTAATGAAAAAAAGTGCTGCTGGTGCATGCACACTGCACAGCACGTATGTCGGTGGTGTGTGCAACTGTGTGCTTTATTCTGTCAGGCTTGAATACGAAAGTGCATTAGTGCCCTACATTTGTTATCTGTAATATTGTCTAACACTTGAATTAAAAAATTTAAGAAATTATTCCTTGTAAACTTTTCTAATAATGGCTGTTTAAAAATTCCAGAGGCAGAGTAGCCAAGAGATAATAAAGAGGCCCTTTCAAGATTGGTGGGGCTAATTTCAGCACTTTTAAATGAAGAATTGACCAGAAAAAATAATTTCAGGACCTAAAGTCAAGATCTCTAACTATCAAGGAATGTTGTATTTATTCAAGAAGGGACAGAAAAATGGAGTTTCAAAAAATCAGAAATACATGTATGATCAATTCATAAGAAATTCTTATATTTTTCAAATTTAGATTTTATTTTATTTAGTTTTAAAAATGTTTTGGGGTTTTTGGCTTCCCCCCCACCCCCCGCTTTTTCTTCCCTTTTTCTTGTTCTCCCTCTCTTTTTCTTTTAAACCTGAAATTTAAATTTCCATTCAAGAATATTATGATTCTTGTGAATTGTTGTGTTTGATTTGTTTACATTTGTTTTCATTTGTACTCAAAATAAATATTGAAATGAAAGTTTTGTTCCAGTTTCAACCCCACTGGACATTAGTATGCAAGCAAAATTAAAGTTGTGACAAGCATATTGGGATTTAATTCATCTTGAAAAGACTATATTTATTGATACCTAAAAGTAAAATTAATGAGGAATATATTCAGATCAACTTTTTATTGGTGTTTTTTTTTGGTTTTGTTTGATTCATTTTTTGTTTTCTTTTTCTTTCCCTATTTTTTTTTTTTTTTTTTTGGGGGGGGGGGAGGTAGCATATATAGGGTGTATAACAGCATTAATTCATGCACGTATATCACTTCGCTGTCAAGCAGGGAAAGGGGGGGAAAAAAAGAAAATTATTGAATGATAACTTAGATCATCACAGTTTTAAAACGGTGAAAAATAAGATCACAAAAAAGAATTAACAATTGATAATAAAGAATAAATGGATCATCACCATTTTCAAGGTCTTTATAAAAAAAAGGGGGTGCTTTAATATGCATGTACAACTTTCAGAGGGATGATGGGGGCATTGCCTTCTTGGCCCTCGAATCTACCAATGGAATTACACAAGGAAATCAGAACATTTATGTTGATTCAACTTTGGTGAAATTTGATCTATACGGTGCCGACATACACAAGGTTGACTATTGCATTCAGCTTCCTTCATTTCCATGGGCTTAGCTCGCTTGGGCTGGCTTTAGCATGTTTGGTACACGTCCTCTCTCCTGATGAAAGCTTGATAGTTGTTGCTTGTTGGTCTGATTTCTATTGACAGTCATTGAACAATCATCTTTCTAAAAACTGTTACGTTTCACTCATGTACATGTAGGTGTGACTGTCCATGAAGCTGTGGTACTTGTTGGAATATTTTCTTATAAATCGGGATGAGATCTGATTAATTCTACCTTTAGTTTTGTGAACTGGAACTAAAAAATATTTAAGTCTTTGTCCCCCATCCAACCATTTTGTAAATAGAAGCTGATGGTGCCATTGTCGTCTTCTTCTTCTTCATGACTCTTGTTCTCAATCTGCTTTTGCCATTTTGGAATTTCTTTTTTTTCATGAGTTTCTGCCAAATCTATGATAAAAGCAGATGCCGTTACATTATTTTTCTTTTCTTGCTGATATCTCATATGCCAATGGCCAGCAATGGAAGCTGTTCTCGACAGAAGCCATGACAAAGGAAGAGATGAAGAAGAAAGATTCTGTGACTGCCATGATAGCTGCTGCTCAAGATAGAAGAACAGCTTACGGTGAGGATAAAAAATCTTATTTTGACACTTTTGGTTTTTTTCGGTCAATTTCGATGACCGCGGACCTGCGACTTTTTTCGAAAAATCCTCACTTGTCACCAAAATTCATATTTCATATTTCCATACAATTTGGGACAAATTTCATTGTCCTGGCCCTTTCAGGCATGGATGATGGATACTGAGAAAATGAGCTCATTTTTTACTTGTTTTGTTTTTTGGCCAATTTTGATGATCGCGGACCAAAATTCATATTTCATATTTCCATACAAGTGGAGTCCAGTTTCATTGTCCTGACCCTTTCAGGCATGGATTCTGAGACAATGAGCTCATTTTGACACCTTTGGTTTTTGGCCAATTTTGATGACCGCAGGCCCGCGACTTTTTCCGAAAAATCCTCACTTGTCACCAAAATTCATATTTCATATTTCCATACAAGTGGAGTCCAGTTTCATTGTCCTGACCCTTTCAGGCATGGATTCTGAGACAAGGAGCTCATTTTGACAACTATGGTTTTTCTGCCAATTTTTTATAACCGCGGACATGCGACTTTTTCGGAAAATGTTCACTTGTCACCAAAATTCATATTTCGTATTTTCATAGAATTGGAGTCGAATTTCATTGTCCTGACCCTTTCAGGCATGGATTCTGAGACAATGAGCTCATTTTGACACCTTGGTTTTTCTGCCAATTTTGATGACCGTGGACCTGCGCCTGTTTTTTTTTTTAAATCCTCACTTGTATTACCAAAATTCATATTTCATATTACCATATACTTGGAGTCCAGTTTCATTGTCTTCGCTCTTTCAGGCACGGATTCTGAGAAAATGAAGTCATTTTGACACCAAATTTGATGACCTGTGACTTTTTTCGAAAAATCCTAACTTGTGACCAAAATAATGGTTTTTATGTTATCTTCTCATTTTGTTTAGATTCATTAATACAAAGCGAGGAGTTATCTTACGAGAGAGGGAGGCGACATCTTGCCAACATGATGGGAGAGGATCCAGAGAATTTCAAGCAAGAAGATGTAGATGTATGTACATGTATCCTGGTAGTTTCTTACTTTTTTAAGGTAAAGGTGCTTTCACACATGATGCGACAGTGTGGTACCTCGCTGTGGCGCCACACTGTTTCGTCTTCACACATGGTGGGGCTTTGTGTCACCATATATGCTAATGAACGCGCATTAACGTGTCAACTCTCAATAAGAAAGCATATTGTCAAAACGTGCGCAAGCAATCTCATGGCAACAATTTTTGCGCTAACTTTTTAGAAATTTGATTGGTGCGTATTTTTTGTATTTTTTTTTTGTATCTAGGCAGCAAAAAAAAGTGTGTCCTGCCTCGGCGACACTTTTTCGTCGCCCTATACCCCACAGGCTTATACACAAAAAAGTGTGGTGACACAGCGTGTTACCACACTGTCGCATCATGTGTGAAAGCACCTTTACTCTCATCTGTTGAGAGCTAGAAGGGTGTCATGAATATACAAGTTAAAGTCCTTTTGGCTCCCTACAGACATCATTTTTTTTTTCTTTGATGATCCTAAAACATTAAACATTACGTCTATGTTGAGTAACATTATACTACTATTAAAGAGCTTTTGTTTACAGTAACAATGAACCGAGGGGGTGTTTCATCAAGCTGTTCGTAAAGTTACGAATGACTTTACAAACAACTTCAATATGAAATGCCAAATGGGATACCCAAAATTTTTCCAGACATTTTAACAAAGTGTAACCAAATTTCACATAATCTCAAATAAATTTTTGCCAAAATATATACTTAGCAATGAAAATACTTGTAAACATGAGTAATGTAATACCTCTGCATATTTCACCTTTAGATGATGCAATTTATACTAACTGAGAATCCCAGTTGGCTTGCCATATTCAAGTCGTTCGTAAAGTCACTTGTAACTTTATGAACAGCTTTATGAAACACTGCCCACGTTACTGCCATGATTAACATTTAAGGCTTACATTTATTTTTAAATGTATTTAAAAACAAAAATAAAACTTCATATTTCAACTTCTGAATCCCTTCTGTTTGTCATGTAAAACACAAATTATGAAAATTCTGAATGATTTTGAAGGATGGGTTGATTAGGCATGTAACAGGCTTTCCATCATTGCTTGCTTTAGTAACCAAAATATTGACAGATTTCTTCAGTCTTTTTCATTTCAATAAGCAAAGTGTTGAAGAGTAAGATTTTGGGGAAGTGAAAGTATTTCAAAAGTAAGTCCAAATTATTTTTGAAAGTAATCTTTAACACAAAATGTGACTGTACATGTAAATTCATTCCCATGCGAAGCACATGCATTGTCTGTTTTTCTTCTAGAGAGCCATTGAGTACCTCTTCCCATCTGGTCTGTTTGAGAAGAAGGCCAGGCCTATGATGAGGCCTCCAGCAGACTATTACCCACCGCAGAAAGCAGCCCAGTTTGGACCCGATGGGAGACCCTTTGACTCCCTGTTCTACACGGGCAAACCAAACTACTACAATCTAATGCATGTGAGTGCAGTAGATGGATTTGAATTTCAATTCAATTCAATTCAATTCAATTCAATTCAATTCAATTCAATTCAATTCAATTCAATTCAATTCAATTCAATTCATTTATTTTCACTCTTTTAAGAACAACAAAATATATCATTTCATAATTCAAATTGATTACATGATTACATAGGCTTGTCTTTGATGATTACTTTCTTGAAAGGGAATCATTAAAAAAATGCAGAAAATGAAATGTACAGAATGAAGGGGGGGGGGGGAGAGAAAGATAGTCGGATGAGAGAGTATGCGAATAGCAGACAAACAGCAGTATATTGTAGTAGATGTGTGGAGAGATAGAGGAAGAGAGAGAGAGAGATATTTGGACATGAATAGAGACAGAGAGAGAGAGAGAGAGAGGGGGGGGGGGAAGGGTTGGAGGTTAGGTATGATATAAGATAGGACTGTGAAGAAGAGCTTTGATGGCATTTCTTATCTGCTGGTTGTAATGATATTTACACAGGTAAAATGGATATGGTGCCCAAATGTGGTGACCCCTACTTAAGATTGTTCTTGGATTTACACAAGCCTTTTGTATATCCCTGAAAACTTGACTCTTCGTTTTTTTTTTTAAGTCGTTGAATTTACGTGGTTTTTTTTTTCCTTTTGCCCACAGGACACAGTAATTCAGATGAAGAAGGTCATTGCTAAGGAGGATGAGATGATTAGTAAAGGAATCCTCATCCATGAATCTGATCCGGTGTAAGTTGTAACACCTCAGGGGAGCGTTTCATGAAGTGTCTTGTCAGTGGTTTCTTCTGACGAATATGCTCTCAGCCATTCAAATGCAAGGATTTCAGTAGCTTATAACAGTTGTCAGTAAAAATCACTTGACAAGACACTTGATAAAACACTCCCCAGATTCAAACCAGGGCCCTGTTACATAAAACGTGTCACCAATAACAAGTTGCAATAACTGTTATAAGCTACTGAAATCCTAGCTTCTTATTGGCTGAGAGCAAATTTGTCATAGAAATGTGGCAGTTGTTACTGATAACAAGTTTTATGAAACAGGGCCCAGTTTGAGCCCTTAAATGCAGTGATTTGAGTGTTTGTCATCATTTATTTTCCAGTTCAGTTGTGACTTGTATGCTTTACAGGGCTTAAAATCATCTTTCTTGAAGTTGAGAATAAGCTTTACTCACAGTCCACTGATGGTATTGAGTGGTACTTACATGTACATGTATGTGATACTTCCTGATATGTTATTGAAAGATGAATATGAGTTGTGGTCATGTTTAAATTGGAATGCAGGAATCTCGCAAGGAGTGAATGGCTGGACAAGGCATCTATTGAAAGGATAGTTGTAGAGACACTGTCAGAGCAAGAGGTACCTGCTGTTTCTTTTCTCTCTCTTTTTTTTTTTCCAGTTGGAGTGGTAAGGGGGTTCACACCGGGCCTTGTGTAGAGTTGCATAGTGTTGCGCAGGGACTACGCCGAGCTTACGCAGCCCTACGCGGTGCCTACGCTGGCCTACATAACAATACATGTTTAATTTTTTCGCATATTCTCGGCGTGGAGTACTAGAACGCAGCTTTTATGCAAATCTACATAACACTACGCTACTGCACGCAATGCCTACGCAAGTCTACACAACACCATGCTACTGTACACCATGCCTACGCAATAGTACGCAACCCTACGTCAAGCCGATGAAAAATCCACACTTCTTCTCTTTCTTTCAATAGTTTTTGTCTCGCCCACCGGAGGTGAAGGCGAGACTAAGGGATCCAAATGTCGTCCGTCCGTCGTCCGTCCGTCGTCCGTCCGTCGTCCGTCCGTCGTCCGTCCGTCGTCCGTCCGTCCGTCCGTCCGTCACAAACGTTATGAAAGATAACTTGGCAACCGTGACTCACTTTTCAACCAAACTTGGGTTGTAGATGCACTAAGGGGACCTGCATGTTATGGTCCAGTCAGAGGTCACATGGTAAGGTCAAAGGTCATTTCAGGTCAAACGTTAAAGTTTACGTGCAAGACTCTCTTATGACACAAAACTCTGCAACCGTGACTCACTTTTCAACCAAACTTGGGTTGTAGATGCCCTAAGCGGACCTGCATGTTATGCTCTAGTCAGAGGTCACATGGTAAGGTCAAAGGTCATTTTAGGTCAAACGTTAAAATTTACGTGCAAGACTCTCTTATGACACAAAACTCTGCAACTGTGTGACACTGTTCAATCAAACTTGGGTTGTAGATGCACTAAGGGGACCTGCATCTTATTGTCCAGTCAGAGGTCACATGGTAAGGTCAAAGGTCATTTCAGGTCAAATGTTAAAGTTGACGTGCAAGACTCTCTTATCACACATAACTTTGCAACCGTGACTCACTTTTCAACCAAACTTGGGTTGTAGATGCACTGAGGGGACCTGCATGTTATGGTCCATTCAGAGGTCACATGGTAAGGTCAAAGGTCATTTCAGGTCAAACGTTGAAGTTTACGTGCAAGACTCTCTTATGACTCAAAACTCTGCAACCGTGTGACACTTATCTATCAAACTTGGGTTGTCGATGCACTAAGGGGACCTGCATGTTATGGTCCAGTCATAGGTCACATGGTAAGGTCAAAGGTCATTTCAGGTCAAACATTAAAGTTTACGTGCAAGACTCTCTTATGACACAAAACTCTGCAACCATGTAACACTTATCTATCAAACTTGGGTTGTAGATGCACTAAGGGGACCTGTTACTCATATCAGAGGGATGAGAGTAGAAGCAGGGAAAGTACATGCACGTGAAAATGCAGTACCATTTCATAAAAAACCCTTCTCATATTTTATCAAATGTTATTCCATCCCAGTTATTTCACAATGAGCTTTCGATACAGTTCTGTTGTGTGCCATCACAGATCGCGATATTTCTAGTTATTTTCACAAGTGGGCGAGACACAACATCGCAAATGCCTTGTTTGATTATGCCAATCTTGCGCGCATCATCATTTTTTTTTTCATGAATTTGCAGGCTATTTCGGTGTACTCAGTAGGCAGCACTACGCAACTCTACGCAGGCCTGCGGCCGTGATCTGGCAAAACTATGTATCTCTATTTTAGCGATTGCGAGATATTCACGTTTGAAGTTTAAATGCTTGCCTTTTTTCATGTATTTATTTTTACAACTTGGAATTGTGTTCTCTAAGAAGAGGGAAACGTATTTTTTTATTTAACTCAAAATACAAATTCTTCATCAACTATTTCTGAATATTTGCAGTTTTTTAAAAGATGCATAATTCTGCCATATCAATGCAGCATACTCACCAGCATAATGATCTGGCAAAACTACGTAACTTTGAGATACACAGTTTTGCCAGATTACACCCGATCACTGCTACATGTAACGCGTGCGCTGGGATCTGGCAAAACAGCGTATCTTCCTAGTGCGCATAGCTAGTATGTTTTAAATTCGGCATGTGCGGTTTCAAGCAGGAGATATGTAGTTTTGCCAGATCATAAGAATCCCGTTAGTGCAGCATGCATGTATGAGATACGTAGTTCTGCAAGCCGCACGACCTGTCTCATGAAAGTGAAAGGAAAGTGATCTGCCAAAACAACGTAACTTTACTTACGTACCTTTACCTGAAAAATAGACAACGATTGTCCATTTCCGATCGAAAAACTCGAGTTACGTAGTTCTGCCTGCTAAATTATGTCACTTTTTCCCAAAACAGTGGAAATTTGTGAATTTTATTGTTAAAACGACAAATAGTTATTACATGACATTTGGACACATTAAACATGATGTTTTCTAGATTATCATAGACCAAAAAACTAAAAAGGTCGAAAAATTGAGATACGCAGTTCTTCCAGATCACGGCCGCCCAGTGTGAAACCCCCCTAAAGTGGGGATGGGGAGTGTATTTATCATACACAATGCCATGCAAGGTTCACACAAACTTATCACATTCATTCACATGGTATTTCCATTTTAGGTGTGCTCTAGAAGCATGCTCCTGTAAACATTTGCGTACCTGTGTGATAAATTTTGAACACAAATTGACCAGTTTTAACAGTCAACTTTGTGATCATTTATCATCATGTGAAGTAAATAAAATCATTGTAGAGTATGTTATCAAGAATTTCTAGTTGGTTAAATCATAATTTGGTCTTTGTGTTCCCATGAAAAATTAAAGTTGCAATACAATGCAATACAAAACAATACAATACAGTGCAATACAATACAATATAATACAATGCAATACAATACAATACAATATAATGTGATGAAATACAATACAAAACTAAAAATACAGTTGTTTCATTTCTAGAGGACTCTTACAAACTAATTGTTTCACAGCATTAATATTCATTATTTTCCATTTCTTCTCTCACCCACAGTATTTAAATTTCATCAATTTGTTGGAAAGGATACTACAGCTACCTTATGCCAGTGAAGTTAGCAATTACATCCACAAATTTAGACGAGAGCTCGTCGCAGAGCTCAGCAAGGAAGTCATTAGTCCAGTAAGTCATCTCCTCTAGCCAACCCAAAATTTCCTTCCACTTTGACCAAAAAAAAAAAAAAAAAAATTGTGCAGGATTGGCATTTGACAGTTTTACTCACTGAAAAGTCCATATATCCTATTCATGTTTTCTGTAACAAATGCTCATTAGTTTGTGTGCTGAGGTTCTATTCCTCTTTTTGATGATAAAAAAACCCCCCATGTTAAATATGATCATAGAGGTACAGATAATGCCTTAATTTGCTCTGTTTAGAGGAACGCATGATCTCATTATATTAGGGGGGGGGGATGCCGAGGAAAAAGGATCCTTTAAACCTCCCAGCAGCAAAAAAATGTGGACCAATCATATTATTTTTGACCCATTAACTCTTACAGTGCCGATGGCACGTATATGTGCCCAAGAGAATTTACGTTTTTCAATTGACCATTACTCCACCTAGAATAATGGATATAGTCATAAAAAATATGTCAAAGTTTAGAGGATAAATATAGTATTTGAAATATCTATCAGTCACTATATGCTACCATAGGATATTTTTCAGAAAACTGCAGATTTTGGAAAGGATCCATTCATATTTTAGCATAAAACCATAGCAAACAAATGAGAAATGAAAACAGAAAGGTCAAGAGGGAAGTTAACTTCTATTTCCACATAATTTTCATGCAAGACACTGAATCAATGGAAATATTTTGTATCTTTTGAAAGGGTAATAAATTTTCTACAACTTTTGTGTACAACTTATCTGTATAGAAATTACTGTTGAAGACTTATGGGTATTTGAAAAGCAAGCATTGTTCATGATTTGGTAGAATTTGGGAACAAGCAAAACCCCTTGGCGCCGTAAGAGTTAATGCGCATCTCATTATCCTAAGTGGAGCATTAAAAACCAAATAAAGCGGGTCGGGTTCCACTGAAAATCTGAATGAACCTTTTCATTGTTAGTTATACCGGTAATGACCATGGAAATCTTAAATCCTTCATAGTCACCATGGAAATCCTACAATACTTGTATTTTGCTCTTACTTCTAACATATCAAATTGTTTAGATTGAAGTAGATGAAACTGGAAGGCCATACAGCAAGGGAGATGCATGGAGGAAGACGGCAATGGCCTGGGTCACTCTGAAGGATCATGGGAAAGGTCATATAACGGTCAATGGAATGGAGTTTCTGAAGTACTTTCCATGGGTGCGCTTGAGGTATGTCTTTGTGTGCAGTTTGCTAATGCTAATCGTGGCCAGCTATAGTGCTATTTTTGAGAGAACTTGCCAAAGGTCATTCTGATTTAATTTTGCTCTAGTTTGAAGATGCGATGTTTAGATAAACAAAATATGATTATTGCCAAGCGCTTGCTAATAATGGACACATGCTGAAGAACACATGGATGCATGGGTGATTTCAAAATACAAACATGTACACACTTGCTCCCCCCCCCCCTCCCGTCGATTTCTTTGGCAGGTGTTACTCATTCACATTAATTTTCTAACTATAATGTTTGGTCTTTTTTCTTCTCTCTCTCTCTCTCTCTTTCTTGTATTTTTGTTTGTTTTGTTTGTTATTTACTGATTTTAAAGCCCACGCATGAGCTTGTGTGACATATTTTAAGTTAAATGCATTACTGGCATTGACCAGCACACTTGATTAATGCCTCTCTCTTTCTCCCTCTCTATTTCTCTCCAGGGAACAAGTCCTGTTTCCATTCCACTTCACCGGCACCCTGGGACGATTTGATCTAGAGTGTGAGGTAGTGGAAGGGGGTAGAACTGGACAGGCTGGAGCTGTCCGACTGGCCCTGTCGAGGGCGCTGTGTAGCTTTGTAGACCAGCAGAAGATTGAGCAGATGAGACAAGGTGAGAGAATGTACTTTTTAGTTGTGGGATATGTACTCCAGCCACAGGTCAAGTTCCTACACAACTATAACTTCAACGTTGAACTTGTTGCCATTGAAAGTCACTAAAACAAGGACCTTAGGACCATGGAAATTACCTTCTGATATCAGCAGACCCCCAACCATTCTGAATTTGCAGGAAAGAATCTGAATTTTGACCATTCCAAGCTCTTGTTTCGATATGGTTTTCCTATTTTTCTTGATAAATTACTACACACTCCCATGGGAAATGCTGTTTTTTTCCTAATTTTGAGCAAAACCATCCCTTTTTTTCAGTCTGAAAGGTTTGGAGGTCTGTATCAGGAATCTTGTTATATCAGGGTAATAAAAGCTAAAGAACATACAGTAGAAACTTGTTATACAGAGCTGTCATATATCTCAATTCCTTATATACCAAGGTAGTTTTGCTGGTCCCAGTTTTTTTTTGTTCATTTTTTTTTTTACCTCGATATAAGGAGATTCCTGATATGACAAGGTAATTTTCATGGTCCCAAGGTCCTCATTATAATGAGTTTTCACTGTATCTGGGACCAGCAAAATGACCTTAATTCGAAAGGATTTGTTGTGTCACAGCTCTTTATGAAGAGTTTCCACTGTTCTGCTCCTGAACTTAACTTATTTCATCGTCAAAAGCTTATACATGTATTAACATTTCAGATAGAATGACATTGTTGCTTATGTTTTAAAGTGGGGTAATTGTTTTGGTCATGTATATGCAGTATGCAGAGGTCTAAAGCCCACCCACACTATATGATCCATCTGCGATCTGAATTTGGAAAAAATTGTTATAGAATTTGATATGAACATTCAAACACGTAAAATCTTAATGATCAAAGTTTCGAATAGACATATGAACACTAAAATGGAAAATCTGGGCTATTGTGAGCCTCCCTGTAGGAATAAAAGTGAATTCAATTCCAGATCATAGTGACGTCATAGCAAAATTTAGATTTTAGTACGGTATTCCTATCATTATTCTGTACTTCAAATATGATAAATTTACTTATTTAAACTTTCGTATTTAATGCAAAAAAATATGATTTGTTAGAAAATAAAGAAAATAAGGTCGCAGTCATATCATATGTAGTGTGCGATTGGCCTAAGGTTCCTCCTTCACTCTCCCTTACTCCCTTTACTGTGATTTAATGCCCGTCTCACCCTTTCTCTCTCCCCTCCCTCACTGTTTCTCTATCATCACAGCTGGACTGCTGACATTAGATCCTAGGATCAGAGAGAGGAAGAAGCCAGGACAGGCAGGAGCCAGGAAGAAGTTCACCTGGAAGAAGAGATAGCTGTTACCTTGGAATGGCACAGAACTTATTCTGATTCAGAAATACTCAGGACACTTGGTTCTCTTTGTTGATAAGAGGGTGTTAGTGATGCAGAGACTCCAACCCCAAGCACCTCGTAAGCGTGAGATTCTCCTGCCGAGACCCCCCAGCAAACAGGAGACTCTGACTCAGTGTGCGCGTAGCCACATCACCAGCGCAAAGCACGAAATTCCTTGTGGCCGGAGGTCACTTTTAGGGTTATAGAAGCTCTCTGGTGCTATCTTAGGCTTATTTTTTAACATATGACAACATTAAATGAGGTAAAATCCATGATTCAGATTCATTTTTTTCAAAAAGGTGGTTGGGCGGGAAAAAAAAGAAGAGAAACGCAGCTAGGGCAGGAAAAATTCAAACACAGGCAGTAGAGCGGGAGATTTTGTGAAAATGGACACATAGCGGGAGATCTCCCACCAAATCGGGAGAGTTGGAATCTCAGGTGATGAACACGAAGAAAAGAAAACAGCAGCATTGTGAAATAAGGATGGAATGCCAGAGGAAGATATAGTTTTCATGCCTGATTTTTGGATTGCAGGATGCCCTACCTGCAGAGGAAGATATTCACATATCTGTGCAATCTGCCTGACTTCGGCTGTCACAGGCTTGAAGGAATGGTGGAACAAAGCAATAGTACAGACTCCTGTCCTCGAGATTAGCTATGCATGCCTTGCAGGATGTCAAAGAAATCCCTAGAATGTGTTTATTGCCCTTTGGTGGACTTTCTGTAGTATTCTGACTTAGTTCAGGTTTCTCTGAACACTCACTTGAGATCTCCCCCAAAGTTGCATACATTTATTTTGATCAAATGAACATTTTCTTTTCATTGCTTAGTGAAAATTGACCTATTGATCACTCAGAAGAAATATGCTATGGTCATGATAGCTCTTTGTCTAGCACTAGTATCCATCTCTGCTGTGCACTCCTGAGACTTGTCCATCGAGTAACTTGATTAACCCATTTGTGACAGAGGTCCACATTTTGTGTTTTGGCCTGATATCTTTTGATGCAAAGCCTTAGAAATTACACCAAATACATGAGCAGAAAGAGAAAAAAAATCTACACAAACTATGCCCATTTTGGTTGCGTCAATATTCGTTGTTTTGTTTTTTCTTGATGTGCTTAGGGAAAAGCAGAGATGCTAACTGTTCCTTTTTGGAGTATTTTATATTACTACCAGAAATACTTCAAGTTTCATGGAAAGTACTTTTTTTCAAAAATTGTATTACTACACATGTCTACTGCAGAAAAGGTGAAAATAATGGGTTTTTAAAGCCAAAATACATGTACCTCTTTTCATTCCTCAAGATACTGCAATGCTTCTTAAAGGTTGACATCCCTGGAATGGTCTGTAATGATGTCTCATGTCATGTTACTTTTTTGCAGAAAGAATTATGTATGAAATTAAAATTTATGTTAACTTAAACATTGATGTGTAATGTGTGTTTATATTTTGTAAAATGTCTAGCGTTGAACTTTACACTCTCCCCTTAGCTAACAAGGTGAACCTACAACACATGCAGTGGGTTGATAAAGCTACGATGTCCGATCCAGTTATCCCAAGGCAGTAGTGTCTCCTTTCAGCAGTGATGCTCTTGCAGTATCTTTTGATCCAGCATGCTAAAGCCCAGTGCACACCTTACGATCCAACTAGCTCATGACTGGTCCACGAACTTAGTGAGAGGAGATGTGACGTCACAGCTCTGGTCAGTCATGAGTCGTAGACCAGTCAGAGGCCAGTCGGAAGGGCAGTTGGAAGGATTTGACATGTCACATCTTCACGACTGGATCGCAAGAGATCTCAGGCTCAATCCATCTTCCAGCCAATCAGACAGCAGTATTAACATGACGTCAGAGTAGTCGGATGGGTCTGGAATTGCAAGGTGTGCGGTGTCGAGGCTTACGATTGCCCCACGACTCGCCTCCTCTCACCCAGTCGTGAGCCAGTTGGATCGTGAGGTGTGTGCTGTGCTTAAGATTTACATGAGCAGAATGAGAAAAATTCTCTAAAAATTTGAGTCCATTTTCGATGCAGCATGTTGTGCTGTTCTCTAGGAAGAGTGATGTAATTGCAACTAATCATTGTGCTCTGTAAATCCACAATTCATTCAAAATAATGTAAGCCTTTTTTATATTCATTTTGATTTTCACATTTGAATTTTGTCATTTTCATTTTCCTATTAAATTTTGTAATTATTATTCACATTGGTTCATTCATTTGACATTTATTTCAATCTAAGGGGTTGGGGGATCTTATGCCAAATTCGAGGAGGGAAGCTGAAAAATTTTGTCACTAATAAAAGCCTATACTGCTGTGGGTTACATGTATATCTTGTCCACATATTATAAATATCTTTGGTCTTGTCACACGAGAACTAATGAAAACCACATTCATACATCTTCACATTGCCCCAGAAAAACACTACAGGAAAAACATACAGATTAAAACCATATACAGTCTCTTTTTATTTCGTAACTGTACAATAGGCTCTTAAGGTAAACACACTGCGTAACATGGATAGCACAACCACAAGTCTCTATTACATGAGACAACAATACCAGGAATCTTCTCAAAATGGTGTCAAACAGTGGCAATATCATGGAAATCGGACATGCATCATTGTAACTCATAATTCTTTTGAGAAATAAACTTACATTCTTTAAACTGACTAAGAGAAGTACTATACTTCTAACAAAAGAGAATGTCAAGCATGCCATGTAATGAAGGTTTGCATACCATACAAGTACCACCTTTTTCTGTTCTTCTGAAAAGAAATACTGCACTTGTTGAAAAAATATCATCCTGTCCCAATTTTTCATTCACTACACTATTTGAATTATGAGGTATTTTCAGGGATACCACCTTTCAGACAAAAGTAGGAATTCCTACTTTAGCAATATAGTTTTGTCCAAAGAAAACACCTTTTTTTTGTGTGTGTACAAAAGGGCCCATTATAGATGATTTCCTACTTTTTTAATAAATTCTAAGTGGCATCCCTGGGTATTTTATATGATCCCATCACTTAACAGAGCTTGCCTATACAAATGTGGCATTTTTTACGTAGAATATACTTATAATGGACATTTATATTTGTACCATTTATCAATTTATCAACATTATGCACCCTTTTGGGTCTGGTAAACAAACATTCTATAAGTTTATTTTGAGGAAATTATTTTTAATGCACACAGCCTATTCAAAATACACTTATAAATCATCCCTCTGTTCAGTATACATGCAAACCTTCTAGACAGAGAGAGAGAGAGAAAGAGAGAGAGAGAAGAAAACACCACACACACTAAATATTTCAGTACACGGTCAATACATTGGACAAAAGGAGGTACAATGAAAACTTATAAAGATCTCTGATATAAGATTCCTGATATAACAGTAATTTTCATGGTCCCGATGTTCTCAATATAGGGAGTTTCCGCTGTACTGGAACACGGAATACAAACAATGGCCTCTTGAAAATAATACAAAAATAAAGAACTATTTATAAACCTACTTGTTGTTAATGATTTCTTGGATAAAACATGTTCTGCACTTGGTGCCAACATAATAATTTTCAGCTCTTGTCTGTGTATGAGTACTTCAAACTTTCTTCAAGCTAAGACATCTTCTAAAAGCATGTTTAAGTGCTAAGGCAAAGAAAGATATATCACTGCCTACATTTGACAATATCATAGAATTCCTGTACATGTATTAGCAGATATTATTACAAAGAGAAGCTGCATGATGCCAGGAAGCAGGAGTATGAAACTTCATTTTATGTGAAAACACTCAATATTGCACAAGCTGCTGGGAATTTCTACATTTGATTAGTAACTATCCATCATCAAATCAATCCAAACAAAATGGTGAATGAAATCAACAGAAACATTTGTTTACTCAACTTGTTCCTCCTTTAAATCAATACTGGTATTCACTTGCCTTAATTATAAAATGAATACATAATGTTTTGATGCACTGGTTTTACCGTACATATACTTGGCACTACAACCCTCACGCCATATGATTGACTTAAAAATAAGCACTCTTAAATGTACATGATTTGATATTCAACACATGCCTGATAACATGATGCAGCAAAATATAACTATAGACATGTATGACAAAAAAGTAAAAACTACTTGAAAATAAAGTTTGGTACTAACTAAAACTGTCAACTCTATAACAGATTTGATATTTGATATTCAACATATGCCTGACAATATGATGCAGCAAAAATATAACTATAGACATGTATGACAAAAAAGTAAAAACTACTTAAAATAAAGTTTGGTACTAACTAAAATTGTCAACTCTATAACAGAACTGCAGGTATAATCAGCAGAATGAAAAGAAAAAGGGGGAAAAAACAGGAATTGACATATTTGGGACAACTTGCATGACAAGCCTCATTTTGTAAAACAAAATTTGTTTATATATGTAAGATACATCTTAATAAACAAAGTCCTGTACGATACTCCAAATTACATGTATTTACTACCATTTTGGAGGTTATGAAGATGATCTGAATAATTGTACAGGTATGTGTAAAATGTTACGAGGAGAAACTATAATAATGACAGTAAACCATTCCCAACTTTTCTAATGAATGAAAGTCCATCAATTCTCCTTTACTGACACAAACTCGTCTCGACAGACCATTATCGGAAGACGATCCATAATACTAAAACAGATCAACATTTGTGCCTTTCAAATCAGGTACCATGAATGATGTAAGATGCAAGACAGTATTAGTATTTGCAAGACAGAAGCAAACGATCCTTATTGCTGTTTTAACGCCATGTTTCGGGCATGTTTACACCATCGCTTGGCCGTCTTCTGTTTTGAAGCGTTTCTGGAGCGGTTGCCAGCACTCGTAATAGCTGGCATCCACCTTCTGGCATGTCTTGTCTCCCCATTCCGTCAGGGCCAGGCTAAGGCTTGTCTCAAACATGAATGCCTACATTAAGAGAAATTGATTAGTTTTTCACTTGTAATGAAATCAATAATACTTTTGAGATCTATAAAAAGAAAAGAAAATTAAAGGAAAAGAAAACCTTGGAGACAAGTCAGTTTTAATGAAAAGAGAGTATAGAGAGAAGCAATTAATAAAAGTTAAATCAAAATCGGTTACGAAATGAAAAGTTACGGAAGTTTGAAAATTCTCAATTTACTTTCTATGGCAGTCCTCAAATTGGCAAAACTGCTTCAAAATGGCAGGTTTTGTGGACAACTCTTCATATGCCTTTTACACAAAATTTCAGATTTTCTCTATTATCCCTCAAGGTGCAGCTTGTCTCTTAGCGCAAGATATATCATGGGAAAATGTACATGTATTGGACACAACATACTTTAATTTCTCAAAAAGACACAGCTGCACCTGGGAAATAATGGAGAAAATGTAAAATTATGAGAGTTGTTAAAAAAAACCCCTGCCATTTTGAAGCGATATTGTGTATTTGGTTCCCCCTCCTCCTCTCCCGTCCCCCCTGCCCCTACCCCTAAAAATTTATTTGTTTTCAGAGTATATTTCATTATCCAGAATGTCATAAAAAATTTGTGTGAGATTTTATCTTTATGGTGTGTGTGCTTGTACATCTATCAATGTGCAACATACTCCACTAACACAGAGAAAGTACTTGTATAGCATTGTATATTGTAGGCAGTTTGAGGCAAGGCAAAGCAAAGGAAAATGAAAAATTCCTGTAATAATAATAATGGTGGGTTCTTATACAGCTCTCATGTCTGTCAGAATTGACGCTCCTGGCGCTCCACTGTTATTACCCCGGCTTTAGCAAGGCAGCCACTACGGTGCTCTATCATTTCAAGGAAATTCTTCCTACCAGGTACCCATTTACTACACCTGGGTCGAGAGTGGCAATTGTATATTAATGTCTTGCCAAAAGACATTGGTGCCATGGCGAGACTCGAACCGCCAACCTTGTGATCTATAGTCTGGCGACGTTTCCACTAGACCACAACACCTCTACTTTACTTTGCCTTGTTGTTCTTTGGACAATAAAAGAACCCCACCGTTTGATGTCTTTGTGTTATTTGATAACTTCATTTATTTCCTTCATGTTGTAAGCAGCAACTTTCAAACAAATATAAAAAGAACATGCAAATCTATTGTCTAAGCTTCTATGTATTTAACATTTCAAATGCACATGATCTGATGAAAAATCCTGATTATTGTACACTGGTACAGGTAAATTTTCTGAAATACAAGTGATTTCCTAAGTACTCTTTCCAACTCCAAAATAATACCCTAAATAATCTTCACTACTCACCATGGTGCCATCAGCAATCCTCTCGGCCTTGAGAGGTGCATTGGAAGCTTTCTCAAAGCATGTAGCATCTGGACCATGAGGGGTCATCATACTGTGCAGGGAAGCACCGCCTGGTTGGAAACCTTCCTCCTGAGACACAGAAATGAAAAAGCAATAGAAATCTCACAAAAGGCAGAGCTTTGTGATAACATGGTTTAGTCAAACTTGCTGCACTACATGTAACTTTCATACATGAACTCTGTCGAAATCTTTTCTTAGGTATCAAATGTTTTCATGTGTGAAAACTTCTGAAATCTCAAAAGCGATTCAATAGGAAAATGGCCAAAGAGAAACATGACAACACTTTCATATCATATCTTGCTAAGTGTATCACTGTCAAATACTAGTATATGTCAAAGTAATAAAGCTACTATCCCAATACTTGTTTAGCTATTTATATATTTATTGAATATAAAGCATTAAATATAAGAATCCGTACAAAATTAAACATTTTAAAAGAAAAATCTCATAGAGATTATGAAAATAACAAGTTGAAATCTAAAGAAAAAATTACAAAAAAATAAAACATCAAACAATAGTACATACAAAAGGGGGTTTTAATTGAAAGAAATATAAATGCAGCATTTTTATATCATGATTACAAAATCTAGTATCTTAATTCTACAATCCCAACACTTGATATTATAAAAAACTGCATACTGTGCATAAATCTGTAGCCGTCTATGAATTCTGAAAAGCATAGGGACTTGGAGATCTTTGTGAAAGTCACAGAACATGAGTAAGGATTCAGCAATAAACAGGAGAGGGTGAGGGGCACACACATTAAAAATTCATCTGAACTGCACATGGTACGCAGTTGAATCTCACATATAGTCTGTTTTCAAAAAGTTATATAAAACTCTGAGTTTACCTTTGCCTCGTAATTGCCTTTGATGAGACCCATGAATTCACTCATGCAGTTTCCTGTGGAACAATGAACGAAACAATCATCAAAATGGATCTATCATTCTCTTAACTCTTTCAATGCCAGGCCAAAAACCTCTCCAGTGCCAAGGGTTTTTGCAGGTTTTGTAAATGAAGTGTAAGCTTCACAAAAATGTAAAAATTGTTAATGTAAACCCATACTTTTTTAAATAGAATTTACTGAATGCTTAATTTGTTATCAATATATCAATATGAAAAAAGCTGAATATAAAGCTATTTTTTATAAATACAATAGATGAAACAAAAAAAAGTTTGTCACATACATGTATACATGCCATCGACACTGAAGGTTAACCCATAGAGGTACAGTGTCACCTTTAGGAGATGCTTTTGCAGTATCTGTTGGTCCAGAAACTTGGGCAATATATATCATACATGAGCAGAAAGAGAAAAATGCACTGACAAATTTGAGCCCATTCCCATCACTGTATGGTGAAGCATTCTCGAATTAGAGCAGTTTAAGTGTAACTAATCAATAACCTCTTTAAATAGGCGACATAGTGAATAATATACATGTATAATCACTTTTTCTGCATTCAAATTGGCAATTTCTGATTCAACTTAACAATTATACTTCATTTTGGTTTATGTTCTATCCATATTTATTTTTTTCAAGCTATGTAAACATGGAAAAAAATGATTTGTATTGCCAATTTGAGGATTGAAGATGATTAATTGAGACCTCAAGAAAGCTCTTTACTGCCATGGGTTAAGGGCAACTATACATGCCATTGGCACGATAAGAGTTAAGAGACATGCTGTACTGATGAATGAATGGAGGAAGAATCAAACAGAATAAGTGAGGAGGGGGTGGGGTGGATAAATGATAAATCCATCCCAAGATAACAATGGGTCTCACTCAGCTTTTCACATTGCATTTACCGGTATGAAATTTTGACCTATGAATGTACCACACAGCATCAGAAGTCACCTGTCTGAGCCGAGCTAAAATAGACCTTTCACCTCATCTACTGTACGTAATACAGAAGCGTAATTACATTTTAAAATGTGAATAATAAATTAGTGACAATTCCAAAACTGATATGCAGATATGAAACTGCATAGGTTTATCTATCAGAAGAAGATATACCTCCATGCCAAGTTTAAGATTTTCTTCTTTAAAACTTTATCGAGAGACTAACAAAAAAAGTGGCTTTGTGTGTGTGGGGGGGGGGGGGGGGGAGGGGGGACGACGAGAGCACACAAAAAACTGGGCCTTTTTAGGGATATCTACATGTAGGATGTTTGACTTACTGTGATAATATGGTGGGCGGAAGGTATGCTCCTGAACGGACCAACGAGGGGGGAAGATGACAAAGTCAGCAATGGCAGTACCCGGCTTGTTAGACTGGCAGGTTAGCACAGTGAAGATAGATGGATCCTAGAAGGAGATCAGAGAAAAAATGATAACAGAATGGACAATTGATTTCAAAAATGATTTTATACATATAAAATTTTAATGAAACATTTCCTTAATATCACCCTTCCTAGTTTTACGCAGGTCTTATGCTTTGGTCGTAATTGACCTACAACAATAACAATGAGATTTTAAGTTAAAGTTACACCCTACTTTATGGTATGTAAATGTGAGTACGCTCATGTCTGTTAATAGCAGTGCAACTTTACAGTGTACCTTTAATTTGAAAATCTCGTTTTAATTATCAATATCAGTCTAATGGGTCTATTGCCTATATTCCTCCTTCCTGTCCCTTTATCACATTTCTAGATACATGTACATAGCTATCTTTTTTCATTCATCTAAGTATACATTCATATTTCTCTATCTTTCTGTGTTACTTATCTTCATCCATTACTTTTCTTCACAATTCCTAGTTTTGTAGGACAATAGTTTTGTAGTCATATCCCTCCAATAGCACTGCTCTCCTAATTCTGTCTATGTATTCCTCTCTCTTATTCTCCCTCTCTCTCTCTCTCTTGCTTTCTACTTTCCTCTACTTTCTTTCCCTGTGCCTTCTTCCACTTTCTCTCACTCTTCATTCTCTTTAAAATCTAAAAATTCTCTTTAAAATTTGCTTATTATTATGTTTTCCAGCTTCTCATCCCTGCGTCTGTCTCTGGCACAAAACATTCCAAGTCGTAAGCCCACAAAGCAATACAGGTAATCCCCAACTTACAGCGTGATCAAAGGCAACCGCATTGATCACCATAAACCTGTCCAGGTCGTACTTGTACGGATGATAGTTGCCATGCCAGGCTACCACATCGTAGGGCGAGTGCTCCTGGCTGGCTGCAAACAGCTTGCCCTGGAACTTGCTGATCATAGTGTACTGGCTTGGGCGATCCTCGAACCAAGCCACAGGGGTGAGGAAGTCACGAGGGTTGGCAAGCCCATTGGCTCCTGCAAGTATCAAAGGGACAAAGCAATCATTTGAAACATTCTGTCACAAGTGCAAAGGACTATATACAGTGGAAACTCAGTATAAAGAGATCTGATATGCTAATATTCCTGATATAACAATGCAATATTCCAGTCCCAGCTTTTTATATTCCACTGTTTTTTAAACCCTGATATAATGAGATTCCTCCTATAACAATGTAATTTTGATGGTCCTAAGGACCTCGTTATACTTAGTTTTCCACTGTATATATCATTGTTGAATAAAGACACCTTGTCTGGCTTTTGTTCTATTTAGGAACAAGTAATCTATCCTCATTTTATAACTTTTGATTATTTGAATGTCAGTCATGACTGGAATGAATACGAGATATATTTGCACAAACATCTTGCCAAAATTTCTTAGTAAATTTTGGCATGAAGGTACATAATCAAAGAAAGGATAACATAATGACTTTTTTTTGTATTGCGCTGGCATCCAGCTTTGCTGCAGACATATGGTACTTGGTCTAACAACATGTTTCAAGCTATTTGGATACATTATAAGCATGTATACACTGTATTATGAGTGCATTTAATACACATGCATCCATATTTCTTCACATCTTTAATGTGACTATAAAGCTGATCACCTGGTGCAATAGATGAAAAAAATTCTTGATATGAGATAGGGGACTAGGTTTAATAGTTGAAGAAAGAGAGAACGTAATACTAACAGTGAAGCTTACCTATGGGACCAAGGTCGGGCAAAGTAAAGTGGCCATCAAAGACCTCCAGTACATAGCCTCTTGATGGTCCACTGACAAATACACTGAACCTCATTCCTTGCTGCAAATCGAACAAAAACTCCATTCATTACATAGAGTAAACATATTTCACTTGCAAAGATCGAAATTCACATCATAGCAATTTCATTTCAAATTGGCTAGTTAGATCGATATACCTACATTTTCATACAAAGAAATGGGAAGGCAGATTCCTTAACTACAACATCATGTCAGTTTGTCTCACACTGTCTGCTATAAAACAACAACTGATAATCTATGCTTTCACCCTCTTTGCCTTTTCTACACTACATACCCAGTACATGTACTATTTGTTTGACTGCCTAGAAGAAGTCATACTCTAATATATATTGAAAACATAATGTGAGACCAGACACTATGCAATATTTGAGCATGATGTTGAATTCACAGTCCAGTGTTGACTCACGAAATTAGCAAAGTAGCGTATTCAGCATGCAACTTATGAGAATGCTGGTGATCTGGGGGCATTTCATTGAGTGTCTCGTCAGTGATTTTTACTGACATATTTGCTCTCAGCCAATCAGATGCAAGAATTTCAGTAGCTTAAAACAGTTGTTGGTGATAAGACACTTAATGAAACGCTCCCCTGGAAGCCCTTCTGGCTATCAGCAGCTGATATGTACCTGAATAACACAGATTTCATTGGGGTTGACCATCATCTGTCCAAACTCAGTGTAGATGAGGAGCTCTCCCTGCTGGGGAACTGTAATAAAATTAGGAAAGCATTAATAACATAAATTTACGGAAAGTATGTTGAAAAGTTAAGAAGTTTCCAATTTGAATTGAAAAACAGTGATCTTGAACTTTCCATTGTGTTGAGAATTTCAGGAAGGAGATAAAAGCCTTTCTCCTTAAAATTTAACTGTTAATCCTAAACTTTTTACATGTAGGTACTTACATGAGAGTCAATTGCTGATTATAAAAAAAAACTTGCATGTACATGTAATTAACTCATTCTTTCATGAATAGCTGTACCCTGGCCCTCTCTTCCCCCCCCCCTATCCCCCCTCCCCCCTGCAAAAAACTGCCTTCATGTGTGATGCACAATAATTGCACAAAAACAAACTGATCCTCTCTGACCTGTTGGGTAAAGAAAACTTCTAACATGCGAGATTCGGCAGGAGTTAAACAACTTAAGAAAGACAAAAGCCAATTAACATGTTGACCGGGGAATGTAAGTATTCACCCTTGGAGAGAATGAAAGGGGGTAGGGTTAAGTCCCCAGTTTACCGTGATATGGAAAATGGAAAAATTTCACGGAATTCAGGAAGAACACAGTATTCACGGAATTTCATGGATAACATGATTTTTCAGGCCAAAAAATTTGAATTACGAAAAATACAGTGAAAATCATGAAAATCAAAGCAAAATCCAATAAAACAAAATTGTGCATCAGTGGAAAATCTGCCGGTCAAACCTGTTCGCGGTGTTTAGCATGTGTTCGCCAAGCTTTATCTGCATTCTGCAGTGCATGTATATAATGGAAACTTACATTTTTCTAAGATTTTTACTATTAACAATTGCTTTATCATATGTTTTGTACATGTCACCCAAAAAACACAGAATTTGCATTTTAGAAAACGGAAAACTGGGGACTTTAGGGTAGGAAAAGGTTTCTCTACCGGTCTACTCACCTATAAGGAAATCTCCATCAGAGTTGTAGAAACTCCTAAAAATGACAAAGTCACAACAAATAGACGATAAATAGCCTCATTATACTACTTTACAGTGCACAAATACTTAATTATCTCAGTCATAAACTTGTAAATGTACATTTTAAATCTCTATGAAAGGATGGATATATATATATATATATATATACATATATTTTTTAGCAAAAGAATTTTTTTTTCCAAAATTCATTTAATCTTGATTTTCTATGCTGTCAAGTGTCAATGAACTAATTTGTATTTAGAGAAATACAAATAAACAAAATCATCATATTTTGTTTGTTTGTTTGTTATCATTTCTGCATTCATACAAATTATACATGTTTAAATGAATATTACATAAGTAAAAGATTGTGTACAATATATGGTATACGATAAACATAATACAAAGGATACAAACAAGAATACAAAATATAATACTTTTCATTAAACAAAAGAGGTAAATCATATAGAATGCAGGAGGCTGCTGACCATCATGAGCGGATAGACGGGTAATTGATGGCGGCCTCATTAAAAAAAAATCTATTTTAAGTTACATACAATTACTGCAAAAAAGTGAAGTGTACAGTCAGTAAATGGGCAAGGTAAAACAAGGCAAGAGACGGTCTACACGATTAACATTAAGCAGAATAGGCAGACCCCACGTAAAATGATAGATATATGGATTGTTGTGGTTAGAGTATAAAACCTTACTTCTCTGCCATGGATGTACTGCAGGCATAGATGTGTATAGCAGCACCATGCCTACTCCTAGGATCCCCAGCTCCGCAAACTGTACTCAGACCCTATTAATCACACCATACATGTGAAAAATGCATTCAGTTCAACAACATCATGATTTTAAAATAGAAATGTCCAAAATTATAGCAATCTTCATATTTGGTATAGCTCACAGTCCTTGCAGTTACAAATCACTTTGACATTTGCTCCATAAATTACAAAGGGCACTTCAGAATGATAGAACATGCATTCATAAACATTATCATTATCTAGCTTCTGTGCTGAGCATTCTTCATGTTCTCATGAAGAACATTTAATGCTTAAATCAAACCATCACAAAAGAGAATCCAATCATCACATTTAAGTTAACGAAGAATTTTAGGTAGCACAGAGTATTGGTATAAAAATGTTATGGCACATTCCACATTCTTCTCCTTGTACCTAAGTATACATGTGTAAGGCTGTTTGATATTTCTAACCATAATTTCTTGTGATTTTTCATTGTATAGTCTGTAAATATTTGTAAGCAATGCTTGATAATGGCTATGCACTGCCAGACAAGCAAGGACTCTTCTACCTTGACAACTTCAACCTTGAAAATAATGCTTTGATAAAATGCTCATAAAATACTGTGAAATTTCAACTTTCTAGCTCTCTGAAGACAAAATCATTAAAATTTCATGAATTTTTTTCAACTTGAAAATCCTTTTTCCTCTCTTTCTTTTTTTTTATCAAATCTTACAGCCATGCTGAACAACTGCATAGAAAATTTGAAGGCTTACCTGAACAAAGTCAACTTGTGCTGAGCCTCCTTGGGGGATGTCAAATGGTTTCCAGCGCAACTAAAGAATATGTACAAAAGACGTGCATTAACATACATGTATTTGAATTGTCCATAGAACTAAGTAGATTTTAAAAAGGCATTAATATGCATTCTGTCATTTATCATGAAGATAACTGTAAATATTCCCCCCAACAAAATAAACAAAACAAAGCAAAGCAATACAAACAGAAAGAGTCTCTGTCACAGGACAATCTTAATATTTTTTTGTCTTCATTGCTTGTTTTTTTGTTTGTTTTCTGCTGTTTTTTATGACATGCATAATGTGCATGAAGCAATACAGCCATCACTCTCCACATGAATTTTCTGTGCACACCTTGTTGATTACAAAAATAACAACAAAGAATACTTGATAGTTGGTGTCCTAGAGCATCTTCACTGTAATCTGGAAGTACATGTACCTGGTTAGGATTAGGTGGCCAGTTATCCCAGTTATTGGTCATGTTCCCATGGCTGATGGGTTTGAATGGGGTGTGGAGGACAGAAGGGCGGAGTCGGTAGAGCCAAGACCTCTTGTTATGAACCCGGGGAGCTGTGAAGGCTGTTCCACTCAGCTGCTCGGCATAAAGGTCGTAGGGACATTTCTGGGGGTTGTTCTGAAGATGAGAAACAGAGAATTTACTGCAATACATTAATTTGTTATCATGTTCTCAATCAAGATAGCATCTCATACAATAATGTCTTTATGTGTTTTAGAGGTATCTCAATAACCCATTCGTGAGATTGAGGCTTGTCTGCATACACTGCACCCATATTCTAAAACTTCTTGGGAATATCCTAGACAGGCCAGCCAAAATTATCACTTTACATCAATATAGTAACCAAATTTTGAATAACAGAAAGAAAAAGACCTATTTTCAACCTTTTCTTAGAATTAGTTATTTTACCACCCCACCCCAACATTCTGCCCAGTACCCTAAAAGTTGCTACAGCAAATCTAAATCTTTTGATGTAGCATATGCTGCATATATATATATACCTGAATTCAACCAAACTTTGATATGATGAAATACATTGCACACTTTTGCAGAAAATATCTCTGAAGCAAGGAAATTTTCTTTTAACAAATACTTCAAACAGTTAAGGACAAGACATCAAGTTTATACAAAAATGAACCATGACAGCAGGTTCTAATGCTGTATATTAATTACGTACATGTATAAACTTATAGAGCGCACAGACACGCTAGCCCACCAACAGCTCTCTTAAATACAATATGATTGAAACTTGCCTCACAAAATTTATGGCTGTGAAATTTGTATATGTAAACTTTACGGCATCTTTTCAGTCCAGAGTTCAACTGCTTTACAAAATGGCTCAAACTACTAACGATGCCTTTATTAAAGCACTTTTAAAACACACTCAGTGCTCCAATGTGCTGTAGTGTAGATAAAATGCTATGAATTATTACCATTACATTTTAAGGCCACTTACCTGTCCCTCCGGTAAGGCACCGGGGCAACGTGGGTCCTCAGTAGCAAACTCATTACCAAAGCCACTCATATACTGGAATAAACAACACGAAAAGAAGGGGACAATTCATGATAAACAAAGTGTCTGTAAAGTGAAATTGAATTTCTGTTTGAAAACATATAGTTCAATAATTCATATGGTACATAGATAAAATAAAATGGCGTCAGTCAATCTCCATGTAGATAATACTTGTTTACATGCAGGCACCTCATAACTCTTGCACAGACTACAGAATACCAGCAGGGGCAGAACCAGGGTATTTTGATAGGGGGCAAGATGACCCATAGGTGAGTTTATTTACATTTTAAATGAAAAAATAGGGGTATTATATTGTTAGATGACCCAAACATCTCTTTTCCCATACACATATTTCTTCTTTCTCCTCTTTTTTCTTCCTTTTCTCTTTTTTCTTTTTTGGTCACTTGAAAAATCATGGCGGGGGGGGGGGGGGGGGAGTTGCCCCCTGCCCCCTGTAGTGCACACTAGCGCCGCCCCTATATACCAGTGGCAGTAGGCTAGAGGCTCATTAAAGATATCTTCACCCCCCCCCCCATGGCTCCATGTAACTACACTGTACCAGCAATTCCAAGTCGGAAATAAAAGGTGAGGGTCCAAACTGCATTACTAAGCAATTATTATCATATCTTGTTGAAGCACACAGATGAGGTGGGCATTTGCATGCTTGGCTGAGCAAATTGCTGCTGCAATCAACAAATAAAACATGGTTCTGACTTCTGAGTACACTGGTTAAAATACTAGATATTTTGTTCTATATTTTTGTTGCTTATTAAAAAAATTCTGACTTGTAATATCATCTCCAGAATATTTCAGATGGATATGGCAAAGTAGTAAACCCAACTCCAATATCACCTTTAAAATTAAACATCACTATCCATACAAAAATCAAGATATGACACAGTTACAATAATTCTGAGTCTGCTTGTCATTTCGTTTGTTATGTTGACACAGTTGATGTTAATGCTGTTATGTTAGAGTCAATACTGACCCATTAAATGTCTTGCTAATGCTGTTGTGATCTTGACCCAAGTCATACCGAGTCACTTAAAAGTAGAATACAAAGCCAGAATACAACTTACAATAAGAAATCACATACTGTACTGATGATTGCAGTATTCAAGATGTTCACAATTTTTCTTAATTTCACTTCAAAACAAAAGTAGACCTACCAAAAAATCATGATAGTGATGTGGAAACTCAATTAGACAAAATAAAACAGGAATTCTCAAAAACTAGAGTTTCACTTGGCTTTGAACTACATCTCAGATGCGCATTGTTCATAAAAATTTCATAGCAAGAGATCAACAAAATTTCAACTTAAAAAGAAAGGCTCTTGAATATCAGAAATGAATTATAGCATCACCGACACTGATGATCAGAAACCTGGCAGCTGTATGCGCCATAAAAGCACATGCATTCACTGCATTCTGGAGTGCAGTTTGCGAACGGCCCAATCTTCCATCAACAAGACCATACGAAAAAGTAAAATGCTTAATATGATGCCCCAAACAGATTACCTTTAACTCCTCAGCCATGGTTCTAGTGTCTAACGGTAGTGAAATCAACAGCTATTTTTCTTAGTTATTCCTCTCTGATACGTGAATAATTACGTCTCAGTCGAGTCCGTCTCTCTCTCTCTGACTCTGGCTCTAGGGGCCTACTTCGCGGCGCTGCAATGCATACATAAAATTAATTGCAGCTAACGTTGGCTAGCTAACCTAGTATACTAGGTACACGTATAGTAGCAGCCCGGCGCGCCCCGACAGCTGGCTGATGACACCGGCCGTGCAGCGCAGCATACAACCGGCCTGTGCGATGGGACGAAAGGATGCGATCGATCACGTGATGACACGGCATATATATTTGCATGCATGGTGCTGGCGCGCGCCATCTAACGTATTCCTGAACGTAATTGGTCAAACAACGGAGGTGTGTCATGGGTTGGGCTTTGCCAAAATCAGAATAGGTCACGTGCCCGGCCTGGCCGAACTAAAAATAAACATCTTGGCACAAAGTTGGCAGACGCTTGTTGACCTCGTTTGAAAATGGACAAAGGGGTTATCTCAATTTCAAAGCTCTGTGAACTGATAACTCCTTGATTGGACCATAATAATTTATCTCAGTAGCTAAATTTTGATGATTATGTTTGCCTACAAGTGAGAACAGTAGGGTTGGAAAATCTTCATGAGAGCGGGTGGACATGGTGGATTATTATTCATGAGGCATCTGCAAGTTTGAAAAAAGTGAAGTCAACATAAAGCCATAGTAATGCTAGATAAACCACTGGAGGTCACTTTTTATGCAGCTACATGAGTTGGAATATCAATTTTTTAAATGAAGTAGATGCCTTTTATTTCGTTATCATTATTGATTTATTCATTTTTTAATATTGCATATGTTCAGTTATACAAAATTTCTTTCCAAAGGCACCCTAAAGTTTATCAAATCATTCTACATGAAAATACGAAATATACATAACGGTTGAATAATGGTAAAATACAAAAATTACATCATAAAAGATGAGGAGCTTGATGGCATATTTACAGTCAAAATGTCTATTTTGGGCACAGTCGATCGTCCCTCCATTATACCTGTATCATGGGGTCATCCTCCGACGAAGCAAGAGAGAAATCCTCCTCCTCATCCCCCGCCCGATCGATCTGGTAGGCATAGGCGATGCTCTCGGCGGTCACCTCTCTCGGTCTCTCCACCGTCACCATGGAAGGATGTTCCGCGGTTGTGGTTCGCGCTACTGGCACCGGCCGGGCATCAATCACCGGGTCGAAGCCGATGTTGCCCTGATGGGGAGGGCGAGATGGTGCGCTGGGTCTGGAAAATGCCCGCGCGCTGTGTCCGGAGGGTCCTGGCGTGGGTCGGGGAGGTGATGGTTTCTTATTCTTGGTCGTGAGGTACGCTTCGTAGCTGAAGAGATGATAAATTTATGAGATTTAAATGAGACAAAGGATGAATTAAAGAAAAACAAGAAGATAAATATGGTGGGTCATTCCAGCGTAACGGAATTATATTCAGATAAATTTTTGTTAATTATCAATCATTATAATATGCAGCTTGCATGAATCAGACAACACACACACACACACACACACACACCCACACACACACACACACACACACACACACACACACACACACACATACCAACATTTTTTGTAAAAAAGGAAAATGGAATCTCTCAGTCTGGCATCGTAACGGGTCCAGGTTAAATAAGGTCATAAGCTTTAGGCCTATTGTCTTTTACCTGCTAAAAGGGAAGTTAGATGCTCTCTGAGAATAGAAAAGAACTCTGCTTGCCTATTAGTGTAAGACTAATAGATATAGAATAGTTTCATACCAAGATGTTTGTTGTATGGCAGCCTTTAAAAAGAAAACCAGGAAATAGTCTAACCTCTGTAATTCAATTCATGGAATATTCATCTAATATTTTTTTTCATTTCCACAATATCTAATGTATCTGCATATACAAAGTTAACATTGCATTTGTATATTCTGGTATTTCTACAAGATTGACCCTTTTTTCATTATTATTGTTCATCTCATGAAAGTTTGATTGCACTCTTATTTTCAGGAGGAGCTTCACTTCATTTTGTACTTGATTTGTATGTGTTTCTATAACAGTATAATTGCCAATGCTTTATAAAAATATCATGTTTCCAATTTTTAGGTATCTTAAATGTCAATCTTTGTGATTTTATTGTAACATCATTGTCAACCGTTTTAATTCCTTTGTACAAAATCCAGCCTTTGGTTGCAATAAATGAAAGATTGATATATTTCAAGATTAAGAAATTGTAATCAATAAGACTGATTTCTAAATCTAATTAGATTAAGATTTTAAATCAAGTTTTGGAGTTGTACGTGATTTAAGTCTCAGAAAATTTAAATATATAGTGCGTTCATCAAAATTTACAAACCCTACATCAAATCTCAGAGTCTGCTTGTGTGAAATAATAAAACACAGGACGTTTCGACCAAAATTGCAGCCATTTTTACTTCTGAAAAGGCTCGAAAAATACCTCGGGTCCAGAGGTATTCTTTAAACAGTTAAAGAAAATCATGACTGAATGCTGTTCAATCCTACGTTGACATCAAATAAAAGAGCTTGCAGCTCATTTTGATAATGAATTTGTCACAGGACATAATAAATGGAGTTATCGCTTCTTTTATGAATTTGGAAATTAACATTTTCTGTGGAATTGCCCAAAATGATGGTTGATACTAAACGGTGGGGGGGGGGGGGGGTATTTGATGAAGGAGAAAGCGGGAAGGAGAAAAGAAGAATGATGATGAAGAGTATGACGACGCTGCTGCTATTGCGACGACGATGACAATTATGATGGAGAAGAAGATTGGGCAAAGAAAAGGAGGGAAAAGACAAAATGAAGAAAAAGAAGAAATTGAATGAAAAATAATAAGATGAAAATCGGAGGACATTGCACAAGAAAGTTTGAACAGGTTGGTGATGATTGAGGACAGAAAGTGTCGATTAAAATTATTGAAGATAATCGCTCAAAATGAGAGACGTCTTATTTTGTTTCGAAAAAACCCCAACCAAAAACAAACAAACAAACAAAAAAGGTTGGAAATATACAATGTACCCTAACGACATTCGGGCATCTGTTTGGTGATGATTGCTGAAATTATCGATGGGGTGGGTGGGGGGGGGGGGGGGGCTTCAGCCCAATATAACAGTGGTGCTATACATTTCAACACATTCCTCTGGAAATCTTTTTTCTTCTTTTTTTTAACAACACATGCATACGTTGGCTTCAATATGTACATATAGCACATTAATTTGATATACGATTAACAGTAATGTAGATAAAATGCCTTGCTCAAGGGCATAAGTGCCGTGCCGGGGATCGAACCCACGACTTAAGCGTCTCCAGTCAAGCGCCTTAAACCACTCGTCTACGGCACCTCTAGCCGTAGAGGGCACTGACGATATTCAAAAGTCGTTGTGAAAATGAAGCAATGGTATCGACATAGATGCAATTAAGAAAAGCCATAGGTTTGATCAAATTACTTGATCGGGTTATCACAAAGAGGTATGCAGCACGTTGACACAGTTCAAAATGTTTTATGATCATTGCTATTCTATACCCTCCAGGGGCGGCTCTACGGGGGGCAGGGGCAGCCGCCCTATAATTTTTCAAGTGAAGAAGAAGAAGAAGGAGAAGAAGAAGAAGAAGAAGAAGAAGAAGAAGAAGAAGAAGAAGAAGAAGAAGAAGAAGAAGAAGAAGAAGAAGAAGTAGTAGTAGTAGTATTAAGAAGAAGAAGAACGCGTCATCTAATTGCCCCCTGTCAAAATACCATGGCACCACCCTGCTCCCCCGCATCATGCACGAATCGGTGTGTCAGGTCAAAGGTCAATAAAGAAAAGAATCCTGAGCAAATATGTATGAAAATCCACATGCAGGTATACCGAATAGTGGCGAAACATTTAGAACCTTTCTCTTTATGCACTTACATGTATACATCATCAATCAAAATAGTCGCGGCGCTGTAAATTGTTGAAAAAACAAACAAACAAAAAACATACATGTATAATATCCAGGCCTTCCTGGGGTGTGTTTCATAAAGCTGTTCGTAAAGTTACGAATGATTTTACGAACGACTTGATTATGGGAAGCCAAACGGATTTCTCTATCGCTTGTTATGAATCACATCAGCTTAAAGTGAAATATGTAGATGCAGATGAATATTACTATCGCTTACAAGCCCTTTTCTTGCAAAGTATATTTTTTGCCACTATTTAAATGAGATTATGGGAAATGCAGTCATACTTTGTTAACACGTCAGGAAATTTGTTGACATCCCATTTGGCACTTCATATTCAAGTCGCTCATAAAGTCATGCGTAACTCTACGAACAGCTTTATGACAGACCCCCCCCCCCCCCCCGGACGACTATGGTTCTCATGCATACATGCGTACATCCTATACAGAGAACTTCAAGAAGGGCTAATCAGCAGAAAACTGCAATAGGTAGCAGCGTATTGTGCCCCCTCCCCTCCCGAAAATGACAAAAAGCATAGAGAAAGAACAGAGAACGGGAAGAGAGAGAGAGAGAGAGAGAGAGAGAGAGAGAGAGAGAGGGGGGGGGGGGGGGGGAGGGGGAGGGGGAGGAAGAGAGACGGGAAAAAGGTAGTCTATATCGCAGACCCTATGGACACTTTCCTAAATTATACAATTGGGTCTTGGGAGAAGCCTGATGGGCCATTGGCTTTGCCAATAATTGTCTGGAGCAATAAGGTATACGTATACGCTATCCCCATTGATCTGCTTTAGTCTCCTGCTCAGACCTCTATAACATACTTCGACAGAACAGGGTTTGTGCCTGCAAACTAGGGAAACGAGGAGGAAAGACGAGCTAATATCCATTTCTCATACCACATTCTTGTACCTTTCATAATTTACAAAGATAGGAAGGCCGGGGCGACTGGATTGCGATTGTCCTATGAGAAAATTAAAATGCATCATCCGCCTCATTATCATAACTGACGTGGCAACTTATACTCTGACTGCATTTTTTTTTTCAATCGAAAAGGGGGGAAAAAAAACAGTTTATGGCATTTTCAAAAAGAAAAGAAAAAAGGCAACAACCAACGGTAGGATATTAGTAATACCAGAGTCCCAGGTAATAAAAACAATTACTATAGTAAACTAGTACTAGCAATATTCATTACAATCATTACGATGAAATAATAATGATGATGATGATACAATAATTATTATAATAATAATAATAATAATAATAATAATAATAATAATAATAATAATAATAATAATAATAATAATAACAATAATAATAATAATAACAATAACAGCAACAACAACAATAATAACAATAATAACAATAACAACAACAACCACAACAACATCCATAAGAACAGCATAACGATTCAATTTAAACTATCAAAACAAGGGGGTCAAGGCACCTGGAACTTAGAGTGCATATTGGATTTCATTCACTTATTAAGACGAAGAAAATGTGAGCCTAAAAAAAATCATGAATTAAGCTAAGCTACATGAAATAAAAAGCTCTAAAATACAGTCTTGCAAGCAATGTTACTGATCTTACCACTTGCCAGAAATATTTAAGATGACTTTAGATGGATAAGCGGAGTAATCCAATATGTCTCTGCTTGTGGCCCTAAGTGACTGGTTGGTATATTTCTTCGAGCAACCGGCTGCTTCAAACATTTTCTTTGTGATCGACTCAAAAGTATGTTTCCCCAGAGGTACATTATCAAACCAGACATTGTCATACTCGGGCCGTACTTCATCCTTTGGCCTTTGCCAGAAGAAGTCACACATTGGGTTCAACTTCGAGATGTACCTTTTCAAGCTGTGGACAGGGCATCGCAGATTTCCTGGAACCTCATGTATTTGATCATCAAGCCTATCCTCATCAATGTCATCATCAGCTTGGGAACTCTTCGCACCCGTATCTTTCAGTGTGAAAAATTCGTGTCCATTTTCCTCACGTAATACAAAATCACATTTCTTCAAACATCGCAAATTTTCAATACCGCGATTACCGAAATAAAGCATGCAGTCAATGAAAACTTTCTGTTGTAATTGCTTTGGATTTGAAAGATCAGAGAGACTTTGTTGCATTAGCTTCATGTCCGTTTCGCTAATAGGGGGATGGTGTTTCATTGGTGCTTTTCCTTTAAGTTTTTCCATTCTTGCTCTAAAGGTCCGGTTGGAGAGCAAAAATTCTTTACTTTTGATATCAACCCCTCTTGCCTCAAGAAAATGTCGCTGAAGTGCAAATCTGATACTGTCCAGTGTCTTCGCAGAATAGTCGGTTCCTTTTTTACTTCGAGCGCCAGAGTAAAATCTTGACAAGAGCTTGTTCAGATCAGCGTTGTTCAGCTCTTCATAATTTACTTTAACAAGATTGCAGTATTCCTTGAAGGTAGCTACTCCATACTTTATTTGTTTCCTCGTATTTTCACAATCAGGTAGCTCTGTAAAACCCTCCAGCTTCTCATAATGATCATCAGTGACACTCGCGGTATCACCGGGGGCCGCCATGTTTATGGTAGTGATCGAGGTGAACTGTGAGCCGAGTGACGTTATGATTCAGAATATTATTATACGCGTATATACCACGATTAACGTCACACAAGACGACGGTCGCGTGTGGTGGAACTATATATATTCCGTGCTACATAATGACTCAACCCTGGCCTATCAATGTGAGGCATTGTTTTTCATGCGGCATTTATTTACATATTTGGGAGGGGGGAGACAACGTATACGAGCTGGTGATGTGACTGGTCTGAATTCAGAGTCCACGGCCACCATAATAATCAAGTAAACAGTGTGGTCTTACAATATGTAATATATTTCCACCGTGTTGCAAACAACTAACTTCAATACATGGGTGTACTTTGTACGTCAAAAACCATGCATAACAAAAACATCGATATAGTCTAGATTAAAGGCAATAATCAATGTCTCTTCAGGGACTCCTGCGGTCAACAGATTTTAGTAAAAGAATCGGGTGTTAATGACACAACAACACACTACAATTAAAAAGTAACACAATGAAGGGGATCCCGGAAGCGGATGCAATGTTCATGTACTTGCAAATGCCCTAAATGCATGACGGCTACACTGGAGAGACGTACGGTACTCGCCGCGCCACACAATGTATTTCAAGTACAATGTACTGTATACATGTAGCTTACCGTTCTTTGTGCAGCTTCAAGTGCTTGACAAAATTGGACGTTGTGTTTGGCGCATCTGATATTCCTTTATTGCAGGACTGACAGACAGCTGTACGTCTCTTCTCGTTACAAGCATAATTATAGAAATTGAAAGCTATCACTTTTGGTACCGTGTGATGCAAATATCCTCTTCTAGGCGCCATATTGGTGGGATATTCATGCAACTTTTCGAGTACAAGCATATACTTGAAAAACGCCTACGGCAGAAACGCAGGCGGGATAGATGCACATAAATTAGCATAATGCACACTGCAAAGTACTTGAATCCCCTGAATCGATGTTCTTGAGTCTATAGATTTTAGTTTGCACGCGCATTCCCGAGTACCTGCGATAATTTTGTCTTAGTTTTTTCAAACTGTATGAGTATATAGTTAGCCTATAATAATTGTACTTTATTGGAATTAAATAACAAACGTGAACTTGAACCTCCATGAAGTAAACTTTACGCGTCGTTCGCGTCTAGTCTGTCCCATGCAGTCGACCTGTCTCTAAAATTAGATTTCCTGCCCGTGGTTCAATGTCATCAGTGAAATCATGGTAATTTGTTGGTAATTTGGTCAAATTCACATGCATATGATACTTTTTTTCACAGGGGTATGGGCTAGACTATAGCTATTACTTATTGACTTGTAAATGAAAATGGATCTTAATGAATAAGTTCGTTAGCAATCAAGCAAGTAAAATAGGCATATACATAAAAATAATAATAAATCATAGCTGAATAACCGGACTGAATATACATGTATTATTGAAATACAAATCTGGATGAAATAAATGAACCATTATAGACCTGGTAAATATCTTTAAAAGGAGGGTGGGTCAGAACCTTAGTGGGAAATCAGAAACATTGTGATGATCAGTCCTCTGAGATCATCATGTACATCAGGGACATCAGGGCAGCGCTGTGCAAGGGAGCATGCCTGCAGGCCTGAACAAAAGTTCCCCCTTTTTCCAAGCAAGCTGGCCAAAGTTGATACCCATGAAAATGCCCAAGTTGTATCTGTTTTATAATGTATGCCCCTGTATGTTTATTCGTACAAAATGGCCTTTTATAGTACTAGCCACTATTTCGCTGCAGCGCCAAAGAGTGCCCATTTTTGTTTACGTCTGATCAGGGGAGCGTTTCATGAAAATATGTCTGGTCAGTGATTTTACTGACAACCGTTATAGGCTACTGAAATCCTTGCATCTGATTGGCTGAGATCAAATTTGTCAGTAAAAATCACTGACAAGACACTTCTATCTTTTTTCCGTCTTTTCTTATGTTGTTATTCCTTCTATATCTTTTTATCTTTCAATCTATCTTTTATTATTCTTTGTTTTCTCCTATATATCTTCTTTTCGATCTTTCCTCATGTTATTCTTTGTTTTTCCTTCTATCTTCTCTGTCCATCTTTTCTTATGTTATTCTTTGTTTTATTCTTGTATCTTCTTTTCCCGTCTTTTCTTATGTTATTCTTTGTTATTCCTTCTATATTTTCTTATCTTTCAATCTATCTTTTGTTATTCTTTGTTTTCTCCTATCTTCTTTTCTATCTTTACTTAATAATATGTTATTCTTTGTTTTTCCTTCTATCTTCTTCCCTTTCCGTCTTTTCTTATGTTATTCTTTTGTTATCCATTCCATCTTCTTATCTTTCAATATTTTCTTATGTTATTATATTCTTTGGTATGAAAGCAACAATGGAATCATGATTGAGATCTCCGCTGCGTTCAATCGACTTTCAGCGACCGTGGTTCTGCAGAATCATGATTCAAAACGCACCTTTTTCAGCGTTTCATGTTTGTGTTTTGAAAGACGTTTATTTTTACGACCTGCGAAAAATCGATTGAACGCAACCGTTAAACGTCTTTGAAAACCGTGATTCTAGGGTGAAAAATTGTCGCTTGAACGGTTGAATTTATAGATGTTGTTTCTCGGCAATCAATATAGACGGAGACACTTTTATCTCACATGTGTTATACATGTACAATGATACATCCTAATTGTAACCTTATATGGATGAAACTTGATACAACGCCTATCAAAATGATCCAAATACTTCAAAACAGAGCTCTGAGAATTGTTTGGAAGGTTTTGCATGTAAACTTATTTTGGTTTTTAAGCTTCTGAATAACCTGTTACCTGATGAAGTATGTTCCACTAAAATAAAAAAAAATCAAGCAACAACATGGGGTTTTTATGACGTATTCAAATACATATAAAGCAATACGAAAATTCAATAATCATGAATTAAATTATCCCTCACTAAACTGAAATATTATCCAGTCTCTCTATACACATGAAGAATCCATTAATGTACTGATATCCCCTACTAAAAACTTTTTAAAAACTTCTCATTTACTAAATGATAATAATAATTATAATTATAAATTTGCCTTTAATTCCTATTAAAAGCTTTTATTCTCTGTGTCGGTTGTGGCTTGCCTTGTTAGAGTCAATCTCACAGAGGCAAATGAGGTTTGGAAAAGTGTAAGCAAACCAAATAATTTTAAAAGGGTTAAAAAAAAAAAAAAGGAAAAAAAAAAAAGAAAGAAAAGGCCGAAACCAAGCATATCGACAATTGGATGTCACTCAGTCATGAAGACTATTATTTTGTCATTACAAACCTTCCTTTTAATGAAACTTACGCTCTATATAGGCCCACTTCTTATGATTACTTTTTAAATTGATTAGATTTCATGTTCATTACACTAGTGTTTTCCAACGTCGATTAACAGCTAGCGGCCCACTATCAATCAACTTCTAATTAGTTGTAGCTTCGAATCAAGCGGTGCCAATTACAGTTCTACCCGGCGCCAGTGTTCGAATCAAGCGGCGCCGGTGTTCGAATCAAGTGGCGCCGGTGTTCGAATCAAGTGGCGCCGATTAGTCTTGACCGGCGCCGGTGTTCGAATCAAGCGACGCCAATTAGTCTTGAGGGGCGCCGGTGTTCGAAACAAGCGGCGCCGATTAGTCTTGACCGACGCCGATGTTCGAATCAAGCGACGCCGATAAGTCTTGACCGGCGCCGGTGTTCGATTCAAGCGGCGCCGATCAGTCTCTCCCCGCAACCCCGGTGTTGGAATTTAATCAAGCTGCGCCTATTGCTATTAGCCTAAAGATTTTTATCGAGACACTGTACATTAACCTGCACAACAGTACGAGAATCTACCCGACGGTGGCCTGTACTTATGGAGAAGAAGAAGAAGAAGAAGAAGAAGAAGAAGAAGAAGAAAGAAGAAAGAAGAAGATACAGTGCTTACCCGGCGCTGGTGATACAATTTTAATTTGCGCTGACGTTCTTTTGTTTTGTTTTGTTCTCTTCCTTTCCCTTTTTTTTCAGGTAGCGGCGCCTTCGGCGCCATGCAAAGAAAGGGGGGGGGGGGGGGGCTTGCGCCCCCAAGCCCCCTTGGATCCGCCACTGCTCTCGTGAAGGTTTCAGAGCTGCCTCAGTTTTTTTTTCTTTTTTCGGTTGTCATCATCATTACATTTCCAGAAAAAATCTCTTTCTTGAATTATCTCTACACCAGTAATATCAGGCAGACAGGCGTAGCATTAAAAGGTAAATCACCCTACCGGTCCCTCCCCAAACTCTTAAGAATTGCAAAGAGTTCTATTCCCGGGGGCAGCGGAAGGTTTTTTTTGAGTGGAAGGCTGACACGCAAACGGGCGGAGTCCTGGTGCTGTAAGGCCCCCTGAAGCCCTTGGGTATATTTGTTTGTTTGTTTGTTTGTTTTGTTAAGGTTTTGCAAGCCTGAAATTAGCAAGTTACAATTTAAATATTCAAAAGTTTTTACAATAATTTATAGTTGAAACCCCCCCCCCCAACTTATTGCCGAAACTGTGGGGACTGTCAAGGAACAAAGTGGATTGCCTCTCACCCCTGGCCCTCCCCCATTGTCATTTTTTTTTTTTTTTTTATGTGTCTTTTTTTTATAGTCTATACTCTTTCTTATGGACGTTGAAAGAAAACATGGTTCTGCCCTTCTGTACGGAAATACTAGATCTCTCGCAATACATTTTCGAATGCTTTTTGCTTCTCATAGTCTACTCATTCTTCTCTCGACAACTTGCGCTGTGGTTACATGCAGACCACGTATATGAATTTCAGTGATGTCGACGCTGAATACGCTTTCTTGTACTACAATTAAAGCGACGGCTTGAAAGAGAATATTGGTGACCTCACGTTGACCTGAGCTGGCTGATTGAGCATAATGGCCGATTCTGTAGCCGGTGAAGATTGTAAACATGACGAAGAAAACAGTAAAATGTCGGACGAAGAATCAGAATTTGAAGACCAGGACAGTATATATGAAGTGGAGAAAATCGTTGGAATATCTAAAGATGGGGTAAGATTGAGAGAACTTGTAATTAATGATATGCAAACCTGGTAATATTGACCGGTTCTCGCCGTAGTGTGTACGTAGGCCTGCGGACTGTGCAGTGATTGAATGCATTCAGCGTGTGTGTGTGTGCATGGCTATGTGTGCATAGACCTAGTGAAATTGAAATACCTGTAATTGAATTGTTGATCAGTTGATACGGTACTGGTAATAGATTTTTTTTTTTTTTTAAATGAAATGACATGAATGATCATGGATGATGTAGCAGGACTAAGACTAGAGGCAAAGCCAAAGCCATTTTTTGTTTCTGAATCTGAGTCATACATGTGTCCGCAGCAGATTTCAGTTCTGTAGATCTAGGTCTACTATTACTAAAGCATGCTGAGCAAAAAGTGGACCATTTTTGTCCTTTACTCAATGCACCCTCGCCCACTCCCTCGCTTCGCTCGGTCGGGATTGGTTGCTTCGCTCCCTCGCACTTCGCTTCTCGTATAATCTCACTCAGGTGTCACTCTCAACTATTATCCAATGTTGGCAGCCCTGCATGTAGATATGAATAATGCAACAGTGTTATCGATATCATGGCGATAATGGGTGCTTATCGGCCCCTTCAAATGATCCGAAAGAGAAGGGGCCTGCATGTAATGCCATTTGCGTAATGGTATCTATGCTGCTGCTTTTCGTCTAGTAAATTTATCATGTCTGTGGTCGGGACTCCCCAAATTGAATAATTATCAGCACAGGGCTCAATACAAAGGGAGCCTGGACATTCAGTCTGGACCCCCCTTCCAAAAAAGTTAGTGTGGAGCACTGTAATAGATCTACCAAGATTGTTGAAATATTAAGATACATGTAAGCCATTGATATCACCATTTCCATCCAGTTGTCATGAAATTGGTCCTGGGGAGGCACTCAGTGTATCATGTGTGGTGGGTATGTGCCGTGGAGAAAACCCCCATTTTTACACTCAAATTTCCGTTCCGATGCATAGCATTTTTTTCTTTTTGAGAAAATGAAGAAAGAAAACCGTTCCAAAGCTCTTCATTATTTTTCATTTAGCTGTTCTGGCCGCATCGATCCGTTCCAGTGAGCATCATTTTTGGTGAAAAGTGGCCCACACCGTGCCACACGTACGAAGCCAAGGCCAGCCAGAACTGCCCGAACATCGTCTCTGCGTGAGGCGAGCGCACCCGGCGGCCGTGCCGACAGGCCAGCTGCATGTGCTATGCATGTTTGCCTGCCTGCTCCATAGAGATATGTAAATATGCATCATAGGCGAACCGTTTTGCTGTTCTGAAGCCCGTTCTGAAGACCGTCCTTTCCACGATAAGCCTGTTCCGAAGCCCCCCTTTTTTAACTTGCCCGCGGCACATACCTATCCACTTTTGGGGTCGAGTGCCCCCCTGGGGAAATTGATGTTTGAAAAATTTCAAAAATTAAATGAATTAGTTAAGTTCTTGCGATCAATTAGGGCTCTACACAGCGCAAATTGTTGCCAAGTCTTGAGTTTTATATGCCCCAGATGTCGCAGCTCTGTTCTCTCTCCAAATTGAGTGGAATACACTGTTGTATGTTTGAAAGCTTTGAATTTTTATGTTTTTTGACCAAGTAATTCAATAAGGAGAGTATCTGGGCATTCCTTACAAGAATTTCACAATAGTCCTCTGTTTATGAAAAAAAAAAAAATAAATATCAGAAGAACTGTGTGGTACATTTCTGACTAGCAAGTACCGCTGCCAGGCTGTCTTGCTTTACAGTGTAGCTAGAAGGGTGTACCAGTATTAAAGTTCGATAAAATATGAAGAGGCAAACCCATGCAGTTTTTTCTTAAGGGTTCAGATATGGCACGGTGAGTCACTCATGGTGTATAGTATTAGACGCGCATTAATGCGTCAACGCTCAAATAATAGAACGTTTTGCCAAAAGTTGCGCAGACAAACTCATTACTTCATATTTTGCGCTGATTTAGGATTTTATTAGCCCCCCCCCAAAAAAAAATATTGTTGTATTGGCATAACCTGCCCGACCCTATCAAAAAATATTCCCGACTCTAGGTTTTAAAGAAAAAAATTATTGCTATTGATATCGCGTATGATTGTGCTGCCTTCGCGATCGAATTTGCTGTGTAGAAAACTCTTAAGTGTTGTGGACAGAACAGCTATTTTCCCGCTGTAAAATATGTGTTTTGAGCGGCTTCGGCAAGAGTAAACCTCTTTTTCTTCGTGAGTACGCCCAATGCCGCTTGTTTGGGGGATATCCTCGCCCGTATTGCTGTGTATCTCGCTCAGCATAGCGCTAGCTCGCTAGCTGTGTACTTCAACATGGTGTCGTAGGCTGTGAAGGTTACGGGTAAACCTGGGCCTAAAACTTTGTTTAGTGTTCTCCAAAAGTGTAAGTCATTATTTACTCGTGAAAAAGTTGGTATTATTTGTGAACAGCCCCTAAAAGCTATATTTCAAGGGAAAGTCCACCCTACAAGTTTCACTGTTTCAATAAAAGGAGATAAATTTGAACAGCATTTTAAAAAAGAAATGAGCAAAATCGGTCAAAGAATAAGGAAATTACACTCATTCACATTTTCTAGTAAATTACTCTCAGGTCTGCAAATTGGCAACACTGATCATATGCGAGCAGGTCTCCATTCACTTTGTACATGAAATTTCACATTTTCTCAATTTTCTTGGAAGTTACACAATTTCTCACCCCAAAGAATCAAAGTATGTTATGTAAAACGCAATTCTACTGAACATACATGTACATCGATTATGGGGGTTTGAAAAATGTGTAACTTCCAAGAAAATTGAGAAAATGTGAAATTTCATGTACAAACTGAATGGAGACCTGCTCGCATATGATATCATCAGTGTTGCCAATTTGCAGAGCCGAGAGTAGTTTACAAGAAAATGTAATTTTCTTATTCTTTGACCGATTTTCTTTTTTAAAATGCTGTTCAAATTTGTCTCCTTTTACTGAAACCAGAGAAACTTCTAGGGTGGACTTACCCTTTAACTGGCATCTTGGTCTGTTGTGTAACCTGTTGGAGACAGTGCATTAGATATCTCAGGCTGGGGTCTATGGGAAACCAGCTACTATAGCAAAATGAACCTGTCTTCAATGGGTTGTATGTTTGTATGTATGCATGTACACGTATGGGTGTGCGTATTGGATGTATGTGTGTGTATAAATAGTGGTATCATATATGCAGATTGGAAGGGGGGGGGGGGAAAAAAACGCCCTACCTACCCTATTTTTCAGTGACCTGTTACTCCAATACACAGTTGTTGTTTTTTTGGCCTTAGTCCTAGCTTTTGCTGCTGGGAGGCAAAGAATATGCCTCTTGCGGTCTTGCCCTAGCCTTTTTTTTTTGCCGCTAATGTCCCATTTAGTTACTACACAAAAAACTGGGGGGTTTTCCGTCACGGTTTGCCTCGTCATTTCTGAACAAGCCCGTACATTGCTTGTAAGTTGATCAAATACATGATGAACGTATGATTAGACTATGATAATTTCTCAGGATAATTCAAAAAGTGTACGTAGTGGTATATGAGTAGATTGTGCGAATATGGGAAAAGGATATGACCCTCTCTCTTAACTTCCTGCCAGTGTGTACAAAAATGTGTTTGTGAATGATGAAAAATACCCAATTTGCCCGAAATTACATGTATACAAAGTTCCCCAAGTGGACAGGATGTGTATTTGCCTATCACATTGTACATGTACACACAGGTTTCAGGTCACTGTTGTACAGAATAGTGTGTATCAAATCAATTAAGTTTTTGTGATGCAGAAATTAATCCAAAATTGTTTTGTTAGCAATATGTCAAATTCTCACTTTGGAAAATGTTTCAATAAAAGAAATTATTTAAAAAAAAAAGAAAAAAGGTCATTTTGTGTCTTATCTGAAAGTTTACGAAGTCTAGCACACGCATACACGTACATCAAAAAGCACCCTTCTGTTGGATATACATACTACATCATACATGTACGTGTACAGGTGGCTGTCTCTCACATATATTGTAATATATCTTGTTTGCTTGATCCTTGATAGCACTACATGTACCTCCAAAATGAAAATTACATTGAAGATCTTTTAAACAGCAGCAGTTACAAGTATTTCATTTTCATTTTTAAGGACCCTGTTTATACTTTCATTTGAGGCATTTTGGCTGTATCTACATAATGTGTAGAGCCAAAAATGCCTCAAACAAAAGTATGTATTATAGTATTATGTAGACAGAGTATTTTGTTTTCAACTAACATTTTGAAGAAACAAACGCACAAACAAACGGGAGAGCAACCCCAGTATTTCAGAGTAGGCTAAGTTTAATAGAACATGATTTTATACTTCTTATTTTTTATTTACATTGGACAACTGAAGGGAGGCAAAGAAATAAAAGAAAAGTCTTCCACTGGTACATGTACATTATGGTGTGTACATGCATGGTAGATAAAGCAGGCCTGGGTTTAATCCACGTGTAATGTTTGATTTTGCCCATTACTGGTACCTTCTTATGCAGAGCTGCAAAACACCATGAGCAGAAGAGCAAAAAATTCTGCACATACACGTACTGTACACTGCCTATCATTGCCACTATTATTCAGTGCTCTAAAATTTTTCAAAAGGAAAATAAGCTCTTAAAGGCACTGGCTAACTTTGTGAGCAGCTGATTTGAAAAATTCCTAAAATAAGATGAAACATGTGTATGACTATGAGTACTTGTATCTGTACTAAAAAACCCTGAAACCAACCATAATTTGGAATAAAAAACTGTTAGTAAGACGCAAACCGCGATTTTATTATTTTTGGTCCCAGAGACAATAATAAGAGGACCGTTTTGCTCGAGTATTCTGCCTCCCTCCTCTTGATACGCCAATACACACAGTACAGTCCGGTGAGCCAAGCACGCATGCGCACTCCTTATATGTATGTCTAGCCTGTGCAACCGACTCTTATACATTTTTCAAACATTGGTTCACATTTCTAATATTTAAGAATACTTCCTGTGGATATTATACCTTGAAACTTTCAGACGGGTATTTTTACACTATAACCGTTATGTTTATCCCATTTTTGAGTAGCAAAACCAGTTTTTTATGCCTCTGCCCACCGAAGGTGGGTGCCGGAGCCATTATGATTTCATGTTGTCCGTCTGTCTGTCCGTCCCGTTTTTGTTCTCGCGATAACTTAAATACGGTTTGACGGATTAACTTCAAACTTGGCTCATGTATGCATACGGGATGGACAATGATCGGATTAGATTTTGGGGTCTCAACGTCAAAGATCAAAGGTCATAGAGATCATAGACATGAAAATTGCTTTTTCTTGCGATAACTTTGTAATGTTCAGTTCAACTTCAAACTTGGCTCATGTATGCATATGGGAGGGACAATGGTCTGATTAGATTTTGAGGTCACAAGGTCAAAGGTCGAGGTCAAAGATGTCATTGTATACATGAAAATAAAAACAACATGAATGTGCCATATACTTCCGATCTGGCAATGGCGGAGGCATAAATTTCAACCGTGCGCGGTCGAGGATTCATCTGGTTTTAAATTATAACAATGTTAGCCAATGCCTTTAATATCTTAAATGAATTGGCAATGTAATGACAAAAACTTGTTTGAAATCACTGCTTATCCAAGAAATTAGCAACATTTTTAATTTCTCAGCAAACTTTCCATCAGTTTATATTCATTACTGTATTACAGATACATGTATGGTGCAGTACATGACTTTTTGTGAAAAAAATGTAGCAATGAAAGTAAAATACAAGGGGCCTTTTCTGTAATACTTCCCACTGAAACATGTCTTGAAGAATTAGCACACATTTCAGTGGAATGTCTATGAACTTAGACTTATGAAGTTTTTGAGAAATGGGGCACTGGGGCCCGTTGCATAAAACTTACTATAATAGTAACTTTTTATGCAACGGGCCTCTGGTGTCACCAATTTGAAGAAAAACAGATTAAATCACGCATTGAATACTTCTGTCATACATGTAAATGGGATAATAAGGTTGTTGACTTGCTGATATACATGTACAGTTAAAGTGATTACACAAACAAATGGTTAAATTTTTTTTGATATATGATCAAGAATAGAATTCTGAGAACAATTAGATTAACCATTTGATGATTATCCATCAAAATGCATTTTGGCAAATTATTTGTGATTAGTCAAGGGTTGACCTAAAAGTTTGAGTATGAGGTATGACGTACATGTACATTTGTAGATGTGGGTACCCAGCTTCGCGTATTGCAGTTGTGGCATGCGATAGACTGTACACTATGTACATGTACATGTATTATACACATTTTGCGAGAATTGCGTGACAAGGTAACCACACTGACGTCATTGCGGGTACCCAGTTGAAACTGGGACACAGCTGAGGGGCCAAAAATAGGCTGAAATCTTACCATATTTTGGGTTTTTCCTGGCAAACAACTTATTAAAAATTTTAGGCAGATGATTTTCTGCTAATAAAATCATGTTCTTTAAATGAAGGAACATTGTTTCAGCATCGCGTACCCAGTTTAAGCCCAAAAGGAAAGTTTACAGCCTACGTGCAATATTGTGAGGCCCAACACAATCATACATAGGCCAACCAAAAAAACATGTAGGCTGTAAGCTTTTCTTTTGGGCTTAACGGTAAGTCCCAATAAAAGAGTTGCTGAACAAAAGAAAAACCACTGACTTGTAATACATACATGTACATGTATAATCACAAAACACAGTATACATGTAGCTGAAAATATGGACTGAAGTCTATAATCTTAAAGCAAATTTACATAAATTTGACAATACAAGATTTTTTTTTGTCTGATGTTTCTTTTGTGTGTTTTTATCATCTACATATAAAAGGTCATGAATGCTGTATAAGAGAACAAAATTGGCTTTGACAGTCATTGTAGTGGAATTGCTTTACAAATTGCAATAGGATGTGGACTTTGATCAGAAATGTAGGAAGTGCACATTACTCTTGTTGGTATCCTGAATTCAATTTCCACCATTGAGAAAGATAAAATTTCCATGATACAATTTGTAAACGTGTATAATGTCGGCTAACATGCTCTGTTTATCTGTTAATTTAACAGAATCAGGTTGCCAGGGTACAGGTATTTGTATAGTGTGCTCAGTCTCCTTGAAAGTCATGCGGTGAAATACATGTAATTCTAAACATATTTTTGTTGCATTTCTGTACTGTTATCAAAGAAAAATTTTGTAGCATGCTTTTTACAGTCATACATGTATAAAGCCTTATTCCCTTGCAAAATTGTAAATAGCCACGGCATAGTTAAATTCAAGTACAGTACCTCATATTCTTGTATTTCACAATAAATGAACCTTGTTCATATACAGTAAACCTTGTATAACTCGAAGTCACATAAGTCGAACATAAGTCAAATCAGTTTACTATACTATACAAACATGCATTATTTATATTTCCTATAGATGTCAAATTTTGTATTAGTCGAACAATGTTTTTGTGGTTCGAACAGATCAGACTTACGCATAGTTAACTATACATGTACACAATGTATTTAGATGCATTTTCCCTCAAATCTTGCCCTTCGTTAATACAGGAAAAAGGCCGTGTATTTTGCCTTAAGTAGCGCTTTACCAAATCAGTTGTGAATGAGCCTAATGCATGTTAGGATTCACCATGTCAGCTATTTCATCTGAGTGAATTGCAAAGAAACCAGTCCTGAGGAGCTTCAGTTCACGGCCTATGTCTGAGAGCATCTTGTTCTGAGTGTCCATGCTCTGCAAGTAACGACGCTCAAATTCAGTCATACCATCGGGCAAGTTCTCACCAACAAGTGGCATACTACTTGCTCGACTCTTTTTGGAGGAATGTTGCTGGGTGTCACGTTGAGTCTTCATTGGACGTTTGTTTGATGTTCCCGGGATGCAGCTTGGCATCTCCGAGGAAGCAGAATGCTGATGATCTGTGAAGGTAGCCGGATTGGTCGAGCCATTCTGTATGACGTGAAGAGGGATATACTGTGAACCGATGCCTGCAGACGAAGAAGAGCCTTGCGGAATATGAAATTGAGGATGATGCGGAGAAGGAAGTGAGGAAATAGTAGAGAGTACTGCTTGGTTTGCTGCAGAAGCATTTGTGGGAATAGGAGAATGGGCATGGCCATGTGTAGCACCAGATGAACCAGAAGGGACATGTTTCAGTTTGGCAGCTTGAGCCATATCTACTGCTACTGATGCAACATCCTGAAGACTTAATGGCTCCTGTTGCATCAAGGCTGATGCTGAAGATGATGCCTGTAAAGTACTCATGGAGCGTCGTCCTTGTGGCTTTGGTATCCTTGGCAGCGGAGGAGATGGTGGAATAGGGGATGGTGGCTCGTCTATATCGCTACATGAACTTGTAACTTGAGACGACATGCTCATCACTGACATGATCTTTAGAGATTCTGGTGTTTCATTTGGTTCTTCCTTCACCTCACCTTCAATTTCTTCGTAACATTCAGGGCTGTCATTATCTTCATCTTCTGCTAGGTGTACCAGCCTATCTTGATCATCCAAGGTGTACTCACTCAACTTAGGCTGAGGGTAATTTGGTGGATCCTCACGAAGATAAATCCTGTTGTACTCTTCAAAAAGTTTGAAGATCTTGTTTGATCCACGGAGCGTCATTGTTTCGCGGTCACAGTCAGGATGCATTTTCATCCATTCACGGTAATCCCTGCCAAGATTTTTGATGAAGTTCTCCACTATTCTTGGAGTGGCTCCGATCTTCTCTGCTAGTACGATGTACACTTCGACCAGCCTAGTGTAGGACTTGTACTTCTTGTGCTTCGTGATGAGCTCGGTGAGGATGAACTCCATTCTCTGTTTTGTCCAAGGAAAACGGGTGCCTTTGAAAGCATGGTCCATGCTGACTCGTGCAAATCTGCAATTGAGAGTAGAAATCAAAATGTACTTGAGTGAATTTTAATATACCCTGATTGGATTGCTATGTTACACGTCTTGCAGTTATCACTACATGTATATCTGCTTTTTCACTTATTTAGGGGATCTTACTATGAGAAAGCTGACTTGAATAGAAGTGCCAGAATTGTATATTGGCATCAGTTTCAAAAGAAATCTGTTTGGGATCAAAATTTACCTTTTTTTTTTTGTTATTTCACCTGTACTTTGTGTACCAATTTCTCAAAGTACCCTTCATTCTCTCTCTGAAATCTTATGGTGTACATGTACATGGACTCGTGGAGCAGTCATATTTACACAGGAAAGTATGTCACCCATAATCATGTTAAAACTTTTTCCATGATGATACATACTGTATACAGTTTGTCCACCAAAAAATCGCGATGAGCCCATAAGCATCGATAATAAAAGACATCATTTTGCAATATGAAAATTCATTTCAGATTATGAAACTATAACTATTCCTCTACCAGTCAGTGAAGACCCTGTCTGATTCTGTCCAGTAGTCATGAAGAAATGTAGATTTTTGAAACCAGTTGAAGTCATACATTTAGGTCCTTCCCTTCCTAGTTTGGACAGATGGAGAACTCAAAGCACTATCCTTTTGAATGGTTAACAAAGGAAATCGCTTTTTTGTTTTGATTTGCTAAGATTGTTATTGCAGTGGTGTATCATCATATGTAATCTTTCAGCAGTCCACTAGTCAAAGGATTAGGGAGTTTAGTTAAAGGAGAATGCAACCCAGACATCAGTGTACTTCCAGTGAATGAAGAAGAACAAGAAGAATAAACAGTGAAAATTTGAGCAAAATCGGACAATCTGTTCAAGAGTTATGAACTTTGAAAGTTTGAATAAATCCCTATTATGGGGATCCTTGAGTTGGCAACTCCACCAGCATCTGTGATGTCATCGTGGACAACTCTCCATTCATTTTGTACATAGAATTTCACATTTTCTCCATTTGGAAGAAAAATAGAAATTTGTTTGATTTATTGTTTGAGTATGACATGGCTACATCAATTCTGCAAGCATTTTGGAAAGAATTGTGTTGATTCCTAACTTGAAATTTCATAAAAATTAATTCTTTTGAAAATTTATGCACAAAATGAATGGAGAGTTGTCCACGATGACATCACAGATGCTGGCAAAGTTGCCAACTCAAGGATCCTCATAATAGAGATTTACTGAAACTTTCAAAATTCATAACTCTTGAACAGATTGTCTGATTTTGCTCAAATTTTCAGTGTTTACTCTTCTTGGTCATTTCCATTCACTAAGAAAACACTGATGCCTGGGTTGCATTCTCCTTTAAGCATGTCATTGGTCACTTTTAATACTCCATCTTTATCAATAATATCTTTGGCATCCACAAAATGAAAATATCTTGTTCACAGGAAACTAGTTTACAAATTGATTCAAATTTATGCATACTATTTCAACAAAGATTTTTCCAGATGATGTAAATTACTAGCTTCAGAGATCAAGACAAGGCACTTACATGTATGAAATGGTCACAAAATTTTGTTTCATAATCACTGATTTTAACTTACAAATGACCAACATCTTAAAAACCCTGAATACTGCTCATCATTTCTCATTCATTATGTATTTTGTTATGGAAAAGCATATCCACATTCCCTTCATTTACAACAATACTATCAACAACAACAGCAAGAATAATTTCTATGACAAAAAATAAATTGTTTCATAACAACCAAATCAAATATAAACAAAATATTAACAACCTTTTTTGCAAAAAAAATTAAAAAAAAAAGGAGTGTGATTTGTCCACAGTGATTTGAGGGTCCCTATTGTCCAAACTTGGACAGTAGGGACTTATGACATTGCTTACAAAAATCCCCATTTCTTTGTGACCAATGGACAGAATCAGACAGGGTCTTCACTGACTGTTAGAGAAAGATTTATGGTTTTATAATCTACTATGACTTTTCATATTGCAAACTGATTTCTGTCATAATTGATACTTAAGGCTCATCATAATTTTGGGGGATTAACTCTACATGATGGGTGGCTGTATGTACAATAGCAACTGCACAAATGCCAATGAAAAATCACGGTTGAAATTTTTGTTCATTGAGTGAAATACTAAAGTCAAGACAAAATTGATTTTTAGATTACACCTTTACCTGTACATGTACCAGTGCTCCTAATATTTAGTAGAGCATTTTACTGGACACTTTCAATTTGGCACATATAATGCAGAGTTTTCTTAGGAAAAATTGATTAGCTCTTACTCATCAAATTGAAACCACTTACACATGTATTCTCTATTTACCCTTCTACGTGGTTTGGAAAATTGAAATTAGTATAGTAACATGAACCAATATGACTATATAGCCAAATTTAACAGAAAATATTCTAACTTGCACTCGGAAATGCTGTGAAAGGAAGAAATATTGGCAGTATATAAAAGGAGAAGTCCAGACGATTTCCTTAAAATTACAATATAAAAGCTTAAAATTCAAGCTAACAAATAATGCCTCTTTCATTTGTCAGTGTGATTTTTGTGATTTTTACATACCTATTAAATGTTGTTTTTTTTTTACTCCAAATAATTGAATTTCCCACCAAAACCCAAATATGGTCATTGGTCGTGTGACGTAGGAGATGTATTTGCACTGCGCATGCACACATATTCCCTGTATACCGATATGTTAAGCTTACATATTCCCTGTATGCCGATATGTTAAGCTTTTGGATGTACAAATCACACCAGAAAAACGAAGCTACGGCATGCCTATGATATGAGAGAACAGAACAAACCTCTATACTGCAGTGTATTGTACTGGGGAATCGTACAGCTCGCGCTAGCGCTATGATATGAATACACACGCACCATGTACCAGCATCGCTCGCAAAAGCCTCAAGCGATGCACGGCACCTGCTACGTCACTGGGCCAGGCTGCGAACTGTATTGTGGATGAAAATGGGCTCGTACTAGAACTTCTGTTTATACAAGTTAATTGTTGACAATACTCGGTAATCCTAGGGTATGTTGTGTAATGTAAGACTCTTTCTAGCAGCTGAATATTTTCTCTTTATGATCCAAGCTTACAGCAATCACCTAGACTTCTATAATTTTCACAGCTTTCATGCTTATTTTCGGCAAGCGTGAATTCTAGAACTTGTCCAAATATTAGCACGATTTTATATGCTTTAAAATATGAAATCAAAATCTTGCATTCGAAATTGTGCAATGGAAATAATTATAAGAACCTGCGAATAATGGGTCCCTCAGCGCAAAAATTTAATCATGTGAAAATAACAGTGTTTACAGTTAGTAGTGAAAATGTAATTTTCTCTGCATGGCCAATTTAGAGATTTTGATAATTTTTTACAATTAAATTGTTCTTATTCGAGAAAGGCACAACATACTTGTTTATTGTGTTAACCCATAGAGGTACAGTGTCACCTTTAGGAGATGCTTTTGCAGTATCTGTTGGTCCAGAATGTTTGGCAGTACATATCAGCCATGAGCAGAAGAGAAAAATGCACTGACAAATTTGAGCCCATTCCCATCGCTGTATGGTGTGGCATTCTCGAATTAGAGCAGTTTAAGTATACCTAATCATTGAACTCTTTTAATTGGCAAGCAGTGAATAATATATAATCACTATTTCTGTGTTCAAAGTGGCAATTTCTGATTCAATTTTACAATTGTATTTCATTTTAGTTTATGTTATATCCGTATTTATTTTTTTCAAGCTATGTAAAAGTGGAAAAAAATAATTTTGTATTGCCAGTTTGAGGATTGAAGATGATTAATTTAGACCTCGAGAAAGCTCTGTACTATGGGTTAAAAAAGGACTCAGAATTTTGAGTGCAATTTTCTCTCTCTGCTTACTGTATGTATCGTGTAATTTGTAGCATTCTTGATTGATAGCTGCAGAAGTGTCACTAAATTAAAAGGCAGGAGACTTTGTCATGTTATGGGAAGTTACACTATTTCAGTAGAAAGTGATATTTGTGCATGGAGCAAAATTAAACCATAACTGTCCAATATTTTAAGCATTCTTGTATATACAATGTGTTTTAGTCAATTTCAGTTTCTGTTGAAGTACTTGCAATTTAAGTATTTTAGAAGAAGTGAATCATGCATTTCTATTATGCACGATTATGTGTAATTATTCATGTTATTTTGCAAGGAGGACTTGGTTGTGAGTGAGTTAAAGGAGGTTCAGACCTTCTTACATGTATACTCTAAATTACTAGTATGATTGTTGGACATTTTCCTTCATATATGTTTAGTGACAAAGTATATAGTTCTATCTATTTTGTTTTATATGCACATTTATTCTGGAAAGTGGTGTGCTTAGATATAAAATCATCCAACATTATTAAAGACATTGGTTAACATTGTTATGATTTTAAAAAATCTTGTGTTGTTACTTGAAAATGGGATAAACATAAGGGTTATAGTGTAAAAATACCAGTCTGAAAGTTTCAAAGTAAAAATATCCACAGGAAGTATTCTTAGAAATAAAAAATGTGAACCAATGTTTGAAATATATACGAGGGTCGGTTGCACAGAATAGACATAATGAGTATGCATGCACGTATGACTCACCTTACCGTACTGTACTGTGTGTATTGGTGTATCACGCATGGAGGCACATAAGGCCAAACAAAATAATATGTTTGTTTGGGGTAACATGGTTTGAAAAAATTGGGACGGACGGAAGGAAAAAAATTTTATTTTATGAAAAAATTTTATTTGCATATACTAAAATTCTAACCTAATTTTACGCCTAAAAGGTGTAAAGGGTTCAACTCAGTAGTCATAAACCATTGCTATCACTTGTACCATATAACCTTCCTGTATTTTACATTTCCTCTTTCAGTTTTATGCACCAATTCACTCCACCTTCAATGTGACCTGCATAGAATTCAATGGTAGCACCAGCATGACTTAGAAAAGCACCCTCATAGCTATAGCAGAAGTAGAAGTAGATGCTTGCATCCCCATAGGGTTCCCATCCATAGACGTACAAGCCTTTACTATGATTTCCATCGATCACTCAAAAAGTACACACCTTCCCGCCGGCAACGCTAGTCTCATCCTATTTTTAGCCCTTGGCATCTGCATTTTAGTTGAAGGGTCCGCGCTCAAGAAAAGGATTTTATTCATTGGGGGAAAAAAATGCCATCACGTATCTCTTCATTTTCTGTGTCTTGTCAATAGAATGAAATAATTCAAACATCTTATCACTCTACTCTGTTCTTCATATAGTGCAATATATCATTATTGTCCATTCATTTTCCGAACCTATTGCATGTTTCACCCCCATATGATCATGGAATCTCCCATCCACGAAAAAGTCCAGACGGCAGAGTTTATTTCTCACAAAGGGATCAGACAAATACGTCAAAAGTATGATCATAAAAATGTAGAATTATAGAATGGATTGTTGTATTATTTGAATTTATTTACATGAAAAATGAATAGGTATGTACATGCAATCATGTTTTGATATATACATAATGCAAAATCAATGAAATCCGAAAGTTTCACCCCCCCTGAAAGAAATAGAACAACCCACACTGCGTATGCAAATTTTAGGACAATGCCATACGCTTATCACTTTCCCGCCCGATAACAGACATTGTGCAGTGCAGTGAATGTGTATCGTGATCTGAACGAAGCGTGAATGTGTAGTCTTGTCTTCTAAACCTTTCAAATGTATGTAAGCGTTTTTAGAGACATGTTATTTAGGCAAATATTGTAATAAGAAATTTGAGCAAGTGACACAGTTGTCTGAATTGGATTCGACATTCAAATGAATGAAAATACATCAAAACTGTAATAAAGAAACTTATTAGAATAAATAGTAAGTGAATAATTACTAGAAATAAAGACTAGCGACCCCAGCTAGATCAAGCTCCCAGGCCCGGCCACGTGCACAGAGTACAGGCCAGCTGCATTGTGTTTACAGATTTTTGGTGGTGTTTATCGAAATGTTATCTCCTGTTTATAAACAAATTCGGTCTTGGCCAGCCAGAAAATAAATTGAGATGATAAGAAGAGAGGTTGAGAATGGGAAACAAGGCCTGAATTATGAATCAGATTTGTAACAAGTGTTCCTCTCCCTATTTTTTCCCAATAGCGATACACTGTCTCTATCATCAAAGAGGAAGAGAAATTCAGGGGGAAAATTTTGGAAGAGAAGTAGAATTGTTTTTGTGATTGTCTTTACTAGGATTAGGGGGGGGGGGATTAAGGGTGGCTATTTATATTTCTCATAAATGGCAAAGCCATATAGTCTAGGTGTTGGAATGCATGGCCACCAGCTTGGTGCAGGTGCAGACATTCAGGGCACTGATTCACGATGTCGATGAAAAAATGATGTACGAGACATAACACAATTTCATGTTATATTTTTCATTCTCAATGGGAACACAACAACGAGGAAAGAGAATACACACATTTAGGAATTGTATTTCCCAGATGTATCAATAATTTGGCTACTAAAAATAGGATTGCAGAGATTGAGACCAAAGTCGCTCGGTTGTTTACACTCACACTTCACAGTCAAACGTACGGTATACACCAGGGGCGTAGACAGCGGGGGGGGGGGGGGGATGAGGGGTATGCATCCCCCCACCTCACAAGGTGGGGGGGATGACATGTACAATCATCCCCCCCCCAGGTTTTAGGGAAGGATTTTTTCTTACATTATCATTATAACAACAACAACAACAACAATAAACATTATAATACATTACTGAATATTATCATTATTATTATTATTATCATAATTATGATAACAATAATAGTTATCATCATCATCATCATCGTTAATGTGACTGAAATGGCGATTGCTATCATAACTATATCGATCATTATTCTGATTTATGTAGTTATTTATATTACTTCGGGGTAATTTCGGCGCCATTTTGGGTAATTCATATTAGTTTTGGGTAATTTCGGCGCTGTCCCATTTTTCTGAAGTGGTGTAATAACATAATTAAAAAAAAAGATAAATAGCGTGATGTAAATATGCAATAATGTGTGTGACAGTCCATATTCTATATACGTTTGTCACGGTGCGTAGATCTTCAATTTACAGAGGCGGCGCTCCCGGGGGGGGGGGGGGGGTGCTCAGTGTCCCCCCCCCCCCCACTTTTCGAAGCATCCAAAAAGTGCCCCTTCTTACCCAACAAAAATGCCGCCTTTCAAATGTGTTCAGTGCCCTTATTTTATCTTAGAAGGGTCCATTTTCTTTGTTGATCAAATGCCCTTTCGCTTTCTAATAAGTGCCCCTTTTCGTTTCAGATAAGTTACCCTTCTTAAAATCTACAGAAATGCGCTCTTTTATGCCTTTCCCTTTTAATAGCGCTCTGTTCCCTTCTGAGAAGTGCGCCTCTTACACTTCAAATGAATGGCCCTTTTAAAATTAATGTGATTATTATCCCCTTTGACTACCTCTTTTCGTTTTTCAAAGTGCAATTTCTCTTCTGCAGATTGCCCCTTTTCACCCCTGATAAGTGCCCCATTTGAAATCTGATACCTGCCCTCATTTACTTCTGATAAGTGCCCATTTCCCTTTCTAGTATGTCCAATTTCTGCATCTGTTCATGTAAGATAAGGGCACTTAGCGCCATTTTTGTTTTCTGATAGTGTCCCTTTTCCATTCGGGCAAGTGCTTCCAGCAACTGTAATTAGAAGGAACGGTGCCCCTTTATTGGGGGGTATTTTTCTACTTTTTCTTTCTAAAGCTCGCTCGCTACGCTCACTCGTACTTATAATATCGCACTCAAGGCAGGTCAAGTGTGTTGTAACCATAAAGTCTTATATGTTCTCCTAAGTTCCTGATGGTATTGTGCTCAAAACCCCATTCAATTTGAATAATTTTCTCTGATATGAGACCTCACTAATGCATTTAAACATTATAGCTTGGTCACTGTAAGGAAAACTATATACAGAATAAATGGAAGAAATTTACAATGGTAATGGAACACGAATAAAATGAATTTCCGGGAGCCTTTATCATTATAGGCCACTCGAAATATACTGCAAATACAATGTCCTTCGGCAAAAATACCTAGCATTTTTTTGCTCGCTCGCTTCGCTCGCTCACAATTGAGTAAGACAGAGCAGTATACCATAATAGTGCAAAGTAGTTATTATCATGACTTATAAAAGTATGCACTTAAAAAGTGTATTGAATAGAAATTAATGTAAGGGTATATTTTCCTTCCCGTGTTCAGCTTTTGTAAGGGCCCCCTTTTTCCCTCAAAGTGTCCTTTTTCGCTAGTGCCCCCCCCCACTTTGAAAGACGCTCCGCCGCCCTGTCTGTTTATGTCTGTGCATTCGGGTGTGGGTGTGTATGTGTGCGTGTGTGTGGGTGTGTGCGTGTGGGTGTGAGTTGTGGGGGGGGTGCAGGTGTGTGTGTGTGTATCTGTATACGAAATTATCCTCGAATTCTCGTGAACGGCAAATCATCCCCCCCAGGTGTGAGAACCTGTCTACGCCACTGGTATACACGACACGTAAGTAGTGCATCCAACACACACACACAGGTCACAGCATGGCGCTGCACAAATAAAACAGATTATTGGTTTAGGCGAAATTCAGGCTAAACCATGGAAAATAAACAACAAAGGAACACAATTTTCCGTAAAGAAATAAAGATACATCACATGACAGTTATTCACAGTGACGATAGAAGGGTGTAGAAGCAAAACTAAAAGCAGAAACGACAGGGGAAAAATCACACACTGACGTAGTCAAACTAAAAACTGTTGCGCTAGTGCACAGTGCACAGATCAACGTCGCATCAAAGAAACACAATGCTCAACCACAACTCACCAAAACTCCACTAGACAAAAAAATCAAACGCTAATATATCCACAGAAAGTAAGAATTATCCTGAACAAATGTTTAAATGGATGTAAATGAATGAAAAAATGATGAGACAATGCAAATAAAGGATGAAAACTAGCTTCCCTGCGTATCGCAGAGCCAAACTGGTGGCCATGTTGAGTCCCAGTCAGACAATATTGCGATCGCAAATATCGATAATAGGGGATTTCCCGGGATACGCGCGGTTTCTATGCAGCGACGTCAACATTTTCCAGACTGGCGGTTCGACCGCGAGTCGCAGGGAACCAGCGCGCGGGGGTTAACATTCGCCCTGCTGCTTGCTGCGGTGCGCAGCTGAGCTGTGCAAAGTGCTGGCGCGCGTGTGGCCATGATTGGAAAGTGATCGTCTTGCGATGTGAGTTCTTTTTTTCGGTGGAATCTATTCATTTTTAAAAAGGTTTGCATTAGTAAAGGAGACACCTAAAATAAAAATATTTAATGCTATTTCCGGTCAGATCTGACTAATTTTTACACACGGGCTGTGTATGAAATATTATATTTTTTCTCAAAAGGCATAAAATTTTTTCTATCGGCACCTAAAAAAAGGGACGGGCGGGTTTCCCGAAACAAAAAAATTTTTTTGTTAGGCCTAACGGTATTTTCAAATTCAAGCAAAGTGGTCCTCTTAGTGATTGTCTTGTGAGACACTTTTTCATTCCAAATTATGGTTGGTTTCAGGGTTTTTGAGTACAAATACAAGTACTTATACACATCTTAGTTTAGTGAGCACATAAAAAGCAGCATTATTTGTATCTTAGAATAGAAAATCAATCCGTTTTACCACACAAATGTATTATTACATACATGTGTATAATTCTTTAAAATGAAAAAGTTTTGATTCGTTCTTTTTTTTTTCAGAACTTTAGAGTATATGAACACATGTTTTTAAGTTTGCATAGGCCAGAGATGCCAACGTCAAAGACTAGCAATGCGTTAGATTTTAGGCAGGGAACCGTGAGATTGCCAGTCTTTGTATGGGAATAGGCTGTGATGTAGCTGTGAGGGCTTTTACTAAACACTCGGGTTGCGTCGCGGCACGGCGCGCTGGAAAACACTCGGGTCGCGGCTCTCAGAGCCAATTTTTTTTTAAATGGTGTCTTCAAATCGGCCCACACGATGGGAAATTTTTATTGAAGCACAGATTTGAAATTATCGACAATTTTGAAACATTGCTAATCATGCCTACATGTTCTCTCCTTTCATTTCCACCTTCATTTCTCATCAGTGTGATTACGGTATATATTCTTCTGCAATTTATTTCTTCCCCATCTATCCTCATTTTTCTGGTGCACAATTTCCATAAGACCAGTGATATTCTCTGTTTCTGTATTTCTTTTCCTTGTTTACCCTTATATAATGTATTCTTTGTTTCCCACATTTCATCTTCTTTTTTTGTCTATTTCCGTCCATCCTTGTAATTTCTATCCTATTCAGTTTTTTTAACTTTATTTTCATATGTCAGTCTTTAACAACAAAATTCTACATTTTATTCTATCCCTTTATTTACGTACTCTTTTTTCTATCATGTGATTTAGAAAAAAAAAATCTTTATCACTGTTAAACCTGGCCAATAAATTCTTTCAAATTTACACTTTTACTCCTATCATTCCATACTATTCCTTTCTTTCATTGTTTTGTATTCCTCTCTTATTAATTTCCCACAGTTCATCTTTGCACTTGTTCCATTCTTCGTTTCCATTGTCATATTCACTTGAAACTTGCAGTCTTACACTTTCTCTAAAGTTCAGTCTATCTACCTAGTATTCTTTCTTTCGTAATTTCAATCCTAATTCTTGCCTTCTTATTTTTCTATCAGTTAATGAAGAGCAACTTTCAACTTTTCTTTTTAGAGTAGATTTCCCCTCGCACCCGCTTTGAAGACAATAATTTTCAATAAAAGTTTCCCATCGTGTAGGCCCATTTGAAGACACCATTAAAAAAAAAAATTGGCTCAGCGAGCAGCGACCTGAGTGTTTTCCAGAGCGCCGCGCCGAGACGCGACCCGAGTGTTTAGTAAAAGCTGCTGTGAGAAAGAGATTTGGTGGGGGGATGAGCAAGAGCCCCCAATGCGGGAGTCTCACGCCTATTACGTGTATGCGTGAGACTTGACATGTCTGCATAGTCTTCAGAAAACAGATGCATGATTCAAGGCACAGACTAAAAAAATTAAAGTTTCTAATGGTCAAGACAGCAAACATGCAATCAACTCTTAAGTATGGGCCCGTTATTACATAACTGTATGTACAATTTACAAGTACAATATCTTGGTGTAACAACATGAAACCTATACTACATGTAAAGTACACTGTAATTTCTAGACATTGAGCTATGACTGTGGACATTTGTGTATTCAGCTGCAGACCCTAAGTCTGTTACCTGTAAAACTTGACGAAGTGTAGAATACGAAGCAAAGAGTTGAATTAAACCGATGAATGTAGAGTAAAAGTGATGCCTGTCTATCTTCCTCCTATCCAGACCACAGCTGTAATAAATGATGATGATGAGCTTGTCTGGTAGAACTACAGGTTGAACATGTCTGAAATGGTTGCTAGCTGTAGTGTATTGAATGTACAAAGCCTTGTGAAGGGGATTTTACTAGCAGTTTATAATGTGTGTGTGTGTGTATGCCCATAGGATGCACTGAGGATCTAGGACCTACCGTTCAATACATGTCATTGTGAGTTGAATGGGAAAAAACACACACAATGTCTGAGCTGCTGTACATGTAGCTCTGTGCATAATGTGCTCACACTCAGTGTGAAAAAAGGCTCACACACACCCATTGACAGACAGGGTATGTTCGCATTGTGTATAACGCAGCACTGCACTGAGCATTGCTTTGTCAGTATATTCAATACCCTAGCTAGTTTGTATTTGAATTTGAAATAGACCTCTTTTGTTGTTTATGAGGCTTGGTCACTAAGACAATAAAAACTATATTTTCTATGGTACTGTTGTATAACATGTGTGCTGGCTGTTGAGTTGGAACTTTAGTTGATACTGAATCAGTTATAATCATATGCAAGATCTTTCACACACAAACTGTGCATTCCATATTGCTTATTACTCATGAATTATTCATAATGGTGATCACTCTTGTCATCACACTCTCTATATCCATTCATTTTCTCATTGTCTATCCCATAGCGATAGCTTTCTCCTGTATCTGTGATACATTTCTTCTTTTCTCTTTCTCTCAATTTACCCTTTATGTCTTACTCATTTTTTGTATCGAGCCAGGTCTCGCCTGTATCTCTGTCACCTTGCTCCCTCCCTGAGCCTCTCTCTCCCTCTCTCTCTCTCCCTCTCTCTCTCTCTGTCTCTCTCTGTCTCTGTCTCTCTCTCTACTGTACATGACATGTATCTCTGTATCTCTCTTACTCTCCCAACTGTACTCTTCCTCTTTCAATATGTTCATCTGCATTCAATATGTACATGTACATGTAACTCTCTTTCTTTGCACTCAGTTCTCCCCTTTTTAATCTCTTTTCTGGCCTCGTGTTGCATCTGAAGCTGATGGAAGTTAGCTGAACGCTCTGGATGGAGTAAAACAAGTCAGACTTGTTATGTGTATACAGTGGAACCTTGTTATGGCAGTGTGTTATAAAGAACACTGCTATAACAAGCTCTTGTTATTAACAAACTCTTTATAACAAGGTTATTTTGCCAGTTCCACTTCTTTGTATTTTATTGTTTTTTAGCCCTGAACAAGGTTTCAGTATAAAGAGGTAATTATATCTGTCCGGAGGTGTTCGTTATAATGAGGTACGCCTGTATAATGATAAAACATAATACTGCTGATATTGATTACAGCCATGCTTTGAATACTCTTTAATCTGAAACGTTCTAGCTTGTAAACCTTTTAGAAGGAGTCAGTATTTGCAGAATCTCTGTAGTATTTTTATAGGATAAAACATTGTACAAGTACATGGTGAGGCGCAAAAAATTAATGATGTTTAGATTATGCCAAATGCCTCAGAAGAAAGAAGAATATTTCATCCCAAACAAAGTAAGTGTACATGTACCTGAGAGGTACCATGTGTTTTAAAAGTAGGGGATCCCATCATTGCAAAGTTTTGGAAACTTCATAGAACTTAGCAGGGTCAAATAGTGTACCATACTGACTGATCATGTGTATGAAATATCATATAGTCATACAGGTTTTGCGAATTTTTTTGTAAGAAATGAAAACTATCCCCAATCCCTTTGAACTGTTACAACAGTTTGAATTCAAAGGTCGATTAGATGAGTGTCTGCACCAGGAAATGTGTCTGGATCAGTGTGTGTGTACTTGGTGTGTTGCGCATAATGCTCTATGTACGTTTGCTGGGATGTTCCCACACATGTACATTACCGAATTGGAAAACCTGCCCCTTCACATTATTGTTTGTAGGTGCATCATTAATTCAATTGAAATATATTTTTCAGTTTTCCCCATTAACAAGAAGGTTACAGTTATGTTATTTTGAGGGAATATCTTTATCATCTACCTCTAAAATATAACAAGCTATGAAGGTATTTGATTTTTGAGACTGTAAAAGAGATCCCCTACCTTTAAATACATATTTCCATTTTGTGAATTTGCCCTGTTTATGCATTTTCCTCTTCCCCCCCCCCCTCTCTTTGATATGTTTACAGGATAAGACATTGTACAAGGTGAGATGGAAAGGCTATGGTGTTGAAGATGATACGTGGGAACCCAAGGACAACCTGCTGACGTGCGAGGACCTCATAGACGAGTATGTTGCCAAGGAAGAAAAGAAAAAAGCGGCAAAGGTAATTTCCGAGAAGAAAAAAAAGTGGGAATGAAAGAAAAAAAAATAATAGTTGGGCATATCCTAGCCATTTTGGTATGGTATCTGATCATTGTGTTTGATGGCATTGATAACCATGCACAGGAATTTTGATCGGAGTCTAGATCGGACCATATGTGTTTAAAGTGAATTTACAAATTCATTATCATTTTAGGTAAAGGATTCTGACTCCAAAATACCTGATAATATAAGACACATCAGATGGCCAAAATGGACGTGGTCTTTCTTAAATGTTGTGCACATGTGCATTAAACTTTTTAAAAGTTGCTCAGCATATATAGAATTTAATGACATTGCATGTACCCCTAAAAAATTAAATGTGGCTGGCAGGTGACACTTCTTAATTGTGCATGTCATTTTATTAATATTTACAATATTTTTTTCTTTCTTTTTTTAAAACAACCATCATTTACATATTTCCCCTTTGTACTGTAGTGAATGTATTTTCCTTCCAGTCATCCCAGCCTAGCATTTGTACGCAAAGACCATGGAATTATTTGTGCTGTAATACTTCTGAAAATGTTAATCTTTGATTGAAGTATCTTTTGTATATTTACCAAAAATAGAGAAAATAAAAATGGTCTTTAACATGGCTTTAAATGTAATATGTGGATTTCGTGTTTACTTCAGAAATTAGGTAAAGGTCAGCCCCCTGAGAAAGATGCCAAGGCTCCTGCCAAGGAGCGACATGGTCCCAAGAGAAGCACCGGTCAACCAAAGAAAAAGAAGAAACGGAAACGGTCTAAATACGAACAGGAGGTTCCGGCTGCTGAGGAGAGGAGAGATAGAAAGAAAAGTCACAGTACAGATGAGGAGGAAGGGGAGGAGGTGGAGGAGGAGGATGAAGAAGAGGAGGGGGAGGAGGGAGACAAGGGAGATGGAGAAGAGAAGATGGAAGTTGATGAAGGGAATGAAATGGGGGAAGGGGTAAAGGGGAAGGGGAAAAGAGGGGCAAGGGGGGATACGAAAAAAGGGAAGCAGCAAGCGCAACGAGAAAGTGCTAAAGTTGGAGCACAGGGAGTGCCAGGGGAAAGTGGAAAGGAGAGTCAGATTAAAGAACAGAAAAATGAAGGAGATGGGCCAGTGGAAGAGAAGAAGGATGAGGGGAAGGAAGGGAAGGGTGAGGGCAAGAAGAAGGAGGGAGCAGAGAAGATGATGGATGTGGAGGAGGTGGATGAGGAAGCCTTATTGAAGGATCCATTCTGGGACCAGCTTGAGAAAGGACTCATACAGGTTTCTTTTGAAACTGATATGTACTCCAAGGTAAGCTCTATTTCCATGAAATCAGTGTCATTATGTTACATGTATTTGAAAAAAAATTATGCTCCCCCCCCTTTGAAATACTTTCCAAAGATGATTATTATAAAAAATCATTATAACAAATTAGTTTCGAAAATCCATGGCATGTTCGTATTTCTTTATTTTGAGCTGTGATACACTTGTATGTTACAGTTTACCAAGTTATTTTTCTTGATCTTAAAGTGATTACACAATGGTATTTTTTTTTTTTTATATATGATCGAGAATAGAATTCTAAGAAGAATAACATTAAAAACTTGATGATTTTCAATTAAAATCAATGCTTTTTGGCTAATTTTCTCATAAAAAGTCAAGAGTTGACCAAAAAATTTGAGTATGAGGTATGACGTCAAAGTGGGTACCCAGCTTCGCGCATTGCAGTTGTGCTGCGCGCTAGACTGTACAATATGTATTATACCTTACGCGCATTTTGCTAGAATTGCGCGACAAGGTACCCACTTTGACGTCACTTTGACATCAAAGTGGGTACCCAGTTGAAACTGGGTTACAGCTGAGGGGTCAAAAATATCCTGAAATCTTACCATATTTGGGGGTTTCCTTGGCAACACGACTTTTTAAAAAACTTTAGACAGAAGATTTTTTGCTAATAAAATCATGCTCTTTTAAATGAACTAACATTGTTTCGGCATTGGGTACCCCCTTTAAGGAGTTCTTTTGTATGAGGTTCCATTTGATAACGGAGTATACAACTGAATGAAAACTCTAAACTTCAGCATTTTACTCATGATGTGTAGGCTAACTGCTGTCCTCTCCATGAAATGTGTTGGTTGCTGGTTAATTATGTTCCATAAGAATAATTAGCTTATATAGTTCTCAGCATGACCAATTGATTGAGAACGCCTGTTCACTGACTTGCTACTCCGTGTAGTGAGCACAGTCATTCTGTACTTGGTTGTAAGAATATTTTGTTAACTCTTCGAACAGTGTTAGCCTGTTGAATATTTGGCTTGTGATTGTACTTTTTTGGAGGCTTGTGAAAATTCTCGTTATTTAGAAATCACATTACATTCAGCATATTAATATGTTGATAAATGTTACTTCTGTTGATGTGAACAGGTCAAAAACAGGAGGGCCGTGCTGGATGCCAAGCGGGAAGAGAAGGAGAGCAAGCAGAAGGAAGATGAACATAGTAAGAAGAAGAAGAAAAAGAAGGAACACAAGAAGGAGAAGAAGGCCAAGAAGGAAAAGCGGAAGAAAGATAAACACAAGAAGACTAAGAAGATGGTGGATTTGGAGGTGAGGGATTCTGTCACTTGAAGACATTCGATGGAATTAATGTTATGTGTCATTAAAGATTGTGTACAGTTTTCGTAACCCTTGAACAACTAATATTCAGATTTCTCTACTTAGATAGATTGTAGAAAGATATTTGCAAAATTTAGATGCTGTGAAGATTTTTTTTCTCCTCAAGTTGTATATTGAACAATGAGAGATGAAAAATACTTTTGATCTCTGGTCAGCAATTTAAAATCCCAAGAATGTTGGTATGCATCCCACAGTGCGGCAGTGCCTACACACGTGACAAAACCAATGATAGCATAACAAAGCACTATGATCGTTGTGTGGGGAACGGTCGACCGACTGCATTTAGGGCTCCTAGGGTAGAGCAGAGTATAGCTGTACAGTACACTGTGCTCCTTTCAGAAATTTGGAGCAAAATTGACAGGAAATCATGAATGGAATATGACATGATCCCACACATGTATCATTTTATGCAAGGCCGACAGTGTGAGATAATATTTAGTCAGTTCCTTGCCAATGTTCTGCTTGATACTAAAACTGTGCATGAACGTTAAGTATAATTCAAGTATACAGGGAATATGGAATATAAAAAGGTATGAAAATTTATTAAATCTGGGGAATTTCTTGCTTGTTATCTAACCTGGAGCTGGTAGTGGAGGTAGTGAATTTGGTTTCACAGCTTTTCTGTAAATGATTGTTTATAGTCAGAACCATCTTGCAAATTTCAGAAATTATATACACTGTCTGTTTATTCAGTTGAGTCTGAGATACCAGATTTCTTGAGCTAACATCATCTGTTTCTGTTCAATGTCTATCTAATCTAATGTGCATGTATTTTCCAAAGTAAGAAGAAAGTCATGATCATCTCCTAATGCTACACTTGCATTGGGGCAGCAATTGGTTTTCATTACTCACATATTTTGATTTTCAAAGGCAGATGTAGTCTCATAACTAGTAAGCAAATAAAGTATACCATGTATTGAGAGGCTGTGGTTGAAATTATGGAATCCGAGGTGGCAGGAATAGCTCCTTTTTTCTGAGGGTCATAGCCCCCCCCCCCCCCCCAAAAAAAAAAAAAAAAAAATAGTGCTATTTCTGTCACCTAGTAATCCATAATTTTAGTATTGGTTCGAAACAGTGCATGATATATTTTTTTTATATCCCTTCAATGAATCCTGAAATAATAATGATAATGATAAATGTTTCACTTGCTGCTGTGGACGTGATTTACACAGTGGCTTATGAGGCTGATACCGAATGGCACTTTCACACGATATCGATGAAAAACCAGTGATCGATTGCTGGTATTCATGGTACAGTGCAATATACCATGATTGTGGTTCATGGTATAGCACATTTTTCTCCATCAGCACTTTGTTTTCAACATCATCAACATCGTAACAATGTTATGTTTGGTCACATGACGCTTTATAGACCAATCACTGAACGGGATTTCATTGATGAGGGATATGATAAATAATGTATAATTGAAATGCCCTGTTTTAAGTAGCTTGCTTAGTAGTAGTAGTAGTAGTAGTAGTAGTAGTAGTAGTAGTAGCAGTAGTAGTAGCAGTAGTAGTAGCAGTAGTAGCAATAGTAGTAGTAGCAGTAGTAAGAGCAGCAGTAGTAGCAGTAGTAGCAGTAGTAGCAGTAGTAGCAGTAGTAGTAGTAGTAGTAGTAGTAGTAGTAGTAGTAGCAGTAGCAGTAGTAGTAGCAGCAGCAGTAGTAGCAGTAGCAGTAGTAGCAGTAGTAGCAGTAGTAGCAGTAGTAGTAGTAGCAGTAGTAGTAGTAGTAGTAGCAGTAGTAGCAGTAGTAGTAGTAGTAGTAGTAGTAGTAGTAGTAGTGGTAGTAGTAGTACGTTCAGGAAATATACTGTACTTGCTCTTTTCTTTCCAAAATAAACTACAAATTGCCACTAGTTTTGTTTCATGTTTCATGTTTCTTTCTGATGTCCTACAAATAGATGCTAGGGTCATTGGAGAGTGCCACAAAACGCACACTGATGATGAGCCCCTCTGCGCTGGACACTTCAGCCAACTCAGCTAACATGTACCGATCAACGGTGCCCTCGGAGCAGATTCTCACGATTGCAGAGCTGGAAGAAAAGTCCAACCAGGAGAAAGCAGCTTCTGCATCCGGCGGCACAACCCCTTGCAAGGTGGAATCAGTAGACTCCAGCTCCTCGTCAAGTTCCAGCAATATATCCCAAGAGGTGACAACAACATGATTTTCACTTGTCTTCATAGTTGTTCAGTAGACTAAATGAAGAAATGATGATACATGTATTGTGTCACTCTTTGGGTAATGTAACATCTAACATTTTAAATGATATATTGAAAGAATATTCGCGTGAAGTTGAGTTAGTTTGGCCATAGGTGAAGACATTGATATATCTGTGACAGATCTACCACAATGGGGTATAGTCACACAATTGCTAGCCCGTATATTTCTATGTCTAGAGCAGTAAATTTGAAGATATCTTAGAATTGATGGAGCAAAATATTTATACATGATGCAGATCTAATGACATATAGATCATATTCATGGTTATGTGCTGGTCACTTTGAGATTATTCCTAAATTTTGCCAGAAGCTCTAGAAATGATGATTAGTATCAGGTGGATCTACGACAGTCATATGTATTTCAGCTATGTTATTTTCAGCAGATGGCTATAACACCAGAGTCACCATCATCGGACAAAGCCACCGATCCACATGCTGCATTCTTTGGAGACCTCTGTAAAACAGAGACCAAAACTGAAATCCTAGACACTCCGGAGGAGACCAGTCAGCTGCATGACTTTGCCAATGTCCTTCCCACTCCAGAGGTGGACGAAGCCGATAGGCAGATCTGCGATGCTGTCCTGACTCCCTTGAGTCCATGTGATGTTGACAGGGGATTATCAGGATTGCCTAGTGATGCCAGCTTGAAGGATGGTGTTGTTTCGAATAGATTAGCGGAAAGTGACTCCAAAGGCTCTGTTGAGACATTTCCAAATGCAAGTCCACTCTTAGATGACAAGACTCTTAGCAATCTACCCACACCACCAGAAGTGGACAATAGGTCAGTTTTTAATATGTTACAAAGTGGTAGCGCAAGTAGAGATGCTACTGTGAAGCAGCAGGATTCTGCAAGCCAGCCTGCTCAAAGCAATGTATATAATATGTATCAAAGTGAACAGTCTAAAGTAGAGTATAGAGTACAAGAAGTGAACTTGTTTGGTAATTTAAGACAGACTTCGGGAAATGTGCAAATGGAAGTGAACACTGCAAAGAAAGGTAACGTGGGAGAAGCGGGATTAATGGCAGAGCATGGAATGCAAGGTCAGGGTACATCATCGTCAAACCAGTTCCAACCTCCCACACCCCCGGCATCACTTTTCTCCTCCTTTTCTACGGCTGCTCCAAAACCTTCCCCTCTAATGCCCCTCAATGAGGCAACTCCAAATAGAACTCCAGATCTGAAATCTCCTTTGAACTCTCCCCTCACGCCTCTCACCCCCAGCACAAGTTTCACACCTCAAGCCACCCCTCAGGGCACCCCCAGTCCCAAACCCTGCCTATCGAGCCAGAAGAGCCCCCCATTTTCCAGTGCTAGTCCAAGCGGTGGGAGGAATGCCTTTGAAAAGATCCAAACATTTCAGCTCTCATCTGCCCATGGAAGGAACAGTGCCAAAGTACAAAGTCTCAAGGATAAGCTCAGTAAATATGTATCGCCAGCATCAAGAAAAGAGGACAACCTACCCTTGGAAAAAGGCTTGGGTGACACCAGCCATGACCCTCATCAACAGCAATTGCCGACGGGACAGTTGTCAGAGCTGCGAGTTGACACTAGCCTGGCCAATGCCTATAAGTCATCAGACGTTGCTGGTCAACCCCAACCCCTGTCTCAGATGGAGAGACAAATCCAGAGGATAGAGCTGAGGGAAGGTGAAAGGCCGCAGGAGAAAGGGCAGCAGATGAGTCACTCTGTGCCTGGTTCATTGACTGTGAATCAAGACAGTGTTGTACCAGAACCTCAGAGACAGGATGCCATTGAAGGTAGAACATTCTAGTACTTTTTGCCCTGTAGCTAGAGTATGAAGATCCTTCAGAGCTTGATAATACATTGCAGAAGCTCCCACTTGTTCATCTTTTTATTGAACTCATACAGCTGTCTTTTACATTTCATTTTTTGAGAGATATTTATTTGTAGTATTAGAAGTTACCCTCTCTTTCTGTCTTAGATTTGAATTTGTCACTATGTGGCATATGTTGACTTATGAGTGTGCTTCTCTTGGTAACAACATGCATTTTACCTTTACCAGCAGGTATGCTTGGAAACCAGGATGTCATTCTGTCATCCAGCACACTACAGGGGATGGGATCGCTGGCAACGTTTGGTAAGAAAAAAATCACATGTTGTGTAAACATCAAACGGGAACCTACATGTATGAACATTTCTGGACTTAGTAAGCAACCGTAACTGTATTTGTAGAGGTTCATTGCTTTGCACCACAAATGTCTCAAACAGACAGTCAATGCATTTTTTTTTGTGGTGCAACACCTTCAAGTTTGTAAGAGTTGTGTTAATGGATGCAGAATTTAATTTGTACGCAAGTATGCAGCAGGCCTGTGAAATCTTCGCTTTTTAGCAGAAATCCGCTTTAAAAAAAATCATTTTGCCCAATTTCAAATTCTGCTTTTTTCGGTGCGCTATTTCTGCTATTTTATTGGTTGTTCATTGTGTATGTTGCAGCAGCGTTGTTTGCTCATATTTTGGTCGAATGAAGGAAAGTCAGAATTTGCATTCAACTTTGTACATGAAGTTACTGCACAGGCAAATACGGGGTTTGTGATTTTTGTCTCGCCTGCGTAGCGGAGCGAGACATAGGTATCACTATTTCCGGTGTCGGCGTAGGCGTCGTCGGCGTCGTCGGCGTCGTCGGCGTCGTCGTCAACAATTGTGTTGTACACCCAATAACTTTCTATAGCTTTAAGGTGGGATCACCAAATTCATACCAGAGGTCCATCTCTTGAAGGCGCAGGTCAAGTTCGAATATGAGTCGAATTTGAATAAGGTCAAAGGTCAAAGGTCAATGAACTTTCCATGACTGGCACTGTGCTATATTGTACACACAATAACTTTTTATACCTTCGAGGTAGGATTGCCAAATTCATACAAGAGGTCCATCTCTTGAAGGTTCAGGTCAAGTTCGAATGTGAGTTGAATTTGATTAAGGTCAAAGGTCAAAGGTCAATGAACTTTCCATGACTGGCACTGTGCTGTGTTGTACACACAATAACTTTCTATAGCTTCGAGGTGGGATCACCAAATTTATACCAGAGGTACATCTCTTGAAGGCACAGGTCAAGTTTGAGTATGAGTTGAATTTGAATAAGGTCAGAGGTCAAAGGTCAATGAACTTTCCATGACTGGCACTGTGCTATGTTGTACACACAATAACTTTCTATACCTTCGAGGTAGGATTGCCAAATTCATATGAGAGGTCCATCTCTTGAAGGTGCAGGTCAAGTTCGAATGTGAGTTGAATTTGATTAAGGTCAAAGGTCAAAGGTCAATGAACTTTTCATAACTGGCACTGTGCTATGTTGTACACCTAATAACTTTCTATAGCTTTGACGTGGAATCACCAAATTCATACCATTTTTCAAACAATAAGTTTGCCATAACGCCTTAATAATTAATTTAATTTTACAATTTTACTCACATTATTATCAGTTACATTCTTTTTCACTAACATTCATTTCCTTACTTGCATGGAAATAATTATAGCTTCATAGTATTAACAGCATTCTTAGTGTTATCTGATTTCCTAGGGATAAAGTAGGCCTATACCATTATTGCATATGTAAACTGTCAGAACCACAATTCACCCCCTAAACTGCTGACAGCCTCAGAAGTCATATAGCATAGTTTTGACATGCAGTCTCTTCATGACTGCAATATGCAGGCGAGACAACGCTTGGCGTTTGCCTTGTTATTTATTTTTTGCCAACACCATCACAATCAAAGCTTGCAATAAGTGAAAAAAACTCGCAATAAATCCACTGATTTCTTGATTTTTAACGCTCTTCGGTGACCCTATTTCTTAGTCTTGGACTTAAGACCCGCGCGCTTTGGAATTTTGGCGCCGATTTTGCATTTTTGACGGCGGAATTGGGCTTTCCAGATGGATTTTTGGGGGTATCTGTAGAACTTACTTGCAGTGAGTGACAGTGTATTATGTGTACAGTGATGTGATTTGTGTGTGTTTTGTCAATAGATTTGCTGGCTTGTGATCATATTTGCATGCGGTAGAAACATTCAGCTTTTTTTCTGTTCTTTTTATAAAACCCCACTCACAGGCCTGATGCAGATATATATCCTGAAGCCTACTCTAGTGACCACCTGTTACTATAGAAGAAAATTTGTCCATAGAGACCATATTTTTTTGTGTTTCCTTTTGGATTTCATTTTTCTCCAATGGAGCTCGTACTGAAGGAACTTTTACTGAAAGACCCTTTATCAGTCTCTACACATGTTTCCCTCCATGTGTCATGTTGTCTTCACTTTTGTTTCTTACAGTTTTGTTCCTTACAATGTGTGAACCCATACCTCTAGGTCTATGCATTTACAGAAGAATCCTCTCCATTTTTAGAAAAAAATATTATCTTTTCTCGTAGGGATTGCTTATTTTCATGTTTATGTGTTATTCATTGTAATATTTATATTTCTCATTTGCTGCCATAAACAAATAATTATTAATGATTTAGCCTGTGAACAATTGTTTCTTCCTTGTGATATGTATTATACTCTACCTCTGTGTACATGATTATATCATTGCTGGGGTGATAAAACCTCATATCTCAAAAATGTTGAATGTTCAGCAGAGCCCAAAAACATGGCTTCCTTAGCATCACAGCCAATGGAGGCGGTCAAGTTTTGTTTATCAATAGTGGCCTAATCTTTGCAGATGGGCATGCAAGGGTTTAAAAATACATTTTAAGCGTTCCCAGCTATAAGATTATGATAAGAACTTAATTTCACCAAGTATTTAGATGCAAGGTCTTGTTACCCCAGCAACGATATGTGATTTCATCTTTTGCATCTGCATCTGATTTCAAGTCAAGTTAGCACCTGACAGATTTGACATATTATGATGCAATCTTTACCTTCTGCAGAGGGTCTCCGGCAGGCCATCAAGACAGGCAACACCCAGGCAGTGGTCCACATGCTGCAGCAGACCGGTCCCAGAGCCCTGGAGGAGGTGGATAACATGGGCACCTCGCCCCTGATGCTGGCCTGTTCCCTCAATCAGGATGACATTGTCAAAGCACTCATCCTCAACGGGGCCATCGTGAACAAGAAGCACAAGAACGGCATGACACCGCTTATGATGGCTGCAGAAAAGGTATCCCTTATAACAGTATTTTGAAAAGGAGAAAAAAATGTGGCCCTCTCACTGTAATATGTCCAGTTAGTTGCAGTGGTAGTTTTAGCTTTAAACAGCTGAAATAGGTGCTTTTACATTAAAGTACATGCTCATTTTGATGCATGCATTTCAGTGCGATGTGTGATGAACTTGCATTCACGGAGATGTTATGAAATGCTGCCCTGAATGATCTTCCTTCTGAGCTGTGGCTCTTCTTATGATATCTTATATTTGTTTGATGTTTACTTCCAGGGATTCACCTCTACAGTAGGCATCTTGTTGGAAGCAGGAGCGTACATCAACTCCACAACTCCTGCAGGGGAATCGGCACTCATGCAGGTAAGTATCCTCCCCGGGTCTCCTCTTCCCCCTAGAGGCTTGTTCAGATATGGGGAGACAAATCCCTGCAACATTCTTTGGTGTTCAGATAAATGAAGAAAACGCAATGTGGAAGCTTGCACTGGCTGCAATACAGGAGAATAAATTATGGTGGCATGTGGATACAAGGAATCTTAAAGGAATATAAAGTGATTCATAGATGCAGTGGACGTGAAAAATCAAGTAAAGCCAAGGCCATTGACTTTGACCTTTTTGTAGGATTTGTAGGGTCAAGGAATATCAGAAGAGACAGGACAGGCCAGGGTGGCAGGACTGTATATCATCCTCTCTTTGCTGTCATTTACAATATATTTACTGGACGTTTTGGCCGGAACTCACAAAGGTGGTTTAGATTTAGACCATGGTTTATGCAAATTTTGTGGTATAAGTGCACTTGATGTAGCGTGTACACTGAGAAAGGTCCAGTAATGAATGTGCGTGTGTGGCAAGTTTTACGTAAATTCATTTTACGCCAAGGCCGGGCCGCGGCCCAAGGCTTGGTGTAAAAGGGGTCTTAGTGTATTATACCATGAAATCTGCATAAACCATGGTCTAAATCTAAACCACTTTTGTGAATTCTGGCCTTAGTGTGTACATTCTGGAGTACTATGATTAAGTGCAGATAGATGTATTTGTAACATTAAGATACAAAGCCAAGGGTGTTCAGGGGAGCATTTCATGAAGAGCGTTGTCGGTGATTTTCACGGACTAATTTGCTCTCAGCCAATCAGATGCAAGGATTTTCAGTAGCTTATAACAGTTGTCAGTGAAAATCACTGACAAAACTCCTCATTGAAATGCTCCTCAGAGCTTCCTTTTCTCTTATTTCCCATTGTCTACTGAGAGCAAGCTGTGCTTTAACTCATGTACTTTTATTTTTTGTACTGAGAGTTAATGACCTTCTGGCTCTTAAACAGGCCCTACAATTTTGCCTTTGTTGTTGTTGTTTTGATCAAGGCATGTCGGAGAGGTCACAGGGACGTGGTGAGACTGTTGCTGGAATACGGAGCTAACTGGATGGTCACAGCGCGCGATGGTTCATCCGCCTTGGGATTTGCTCTTCATCATAACCACCGTAGTGTGCAGGATATGCTTCATGCACATGTGCAGAGGTGAGATATGATGCAATTTTCTAGTACATCATCTCTTTTATCTCCTAAGGAGAATTTGGCCTTGTTCTAAATTTTCACAACATGCAGGAACCAAACCCACCAGCATAGTTTATGGTAGTGAAGGTGATCAATAAACTCCCTTTTGTGGCATCCTTATTACTAATACTAATATCGATATTAATGCATTATGCTTATTATATCCCTTTATGCAGGGCGTCTCTGTGCACTTTACAAAAATACTACTACTATCAATAATAACTTTTGATGTATTTAGCGCATAGTAATTGAAACTTAATTCTCTATGCGCTTTACATTGGAAAGTAAAAAGTATGCTTACATATTACATAATTATCTATGAGGACAAGAAACGCTACTAAATGCACATTGACATATCTGAACAAGAAATTTTATTACACTACTGTAGGAAAAGGTATGTCTTTAAGGCTCTCTTAAAATTATTAAGGGAATATGTATTCCTAGCAATTATGGGTAGACAATTCCACAGAGCTGGGGCTGAAACTACAAAGGATCTGCATCCATAAGTATGCATATTAAGAGGGTGTATTGCAAGGAGGTGTGATGATGATCAAAGTGTGCATACTGGATTGTGCCTATGAAAATAATACCTTTAAATCTGCATTACTCAAAGTCACAGAAGTCGAGTTTTCCCCAGGTTGAATTGATTTCTTGGACCAAACTACATATATGCAGAATAAATGTTATTAAAACTTCCTAAGTCAAATTTTGCATAGGTGGAACTATTTTTTTGATGGTCCAACTAGATGTGAATTAAGCAGGGTGAACAGTGTCAGTGTTTTGCAACTTAAGGAGAAAGCTGGACCTGAATTTTTTTTTCAAATTTGAATCCGCAGGTTATGCTGTGAGTTAGAGGCCACTGCAAGCCAATTTCTGTACGGCACGGCTCGGATCCTCAAGTCGGTCTTTCCCCTACACTGCTACAGACTAAGGGAAGCTACAGAACATGTGGCCCTCGTATCATTTGATGCCAATAATTACTACTGCTACCAAGGTATGTCTCTATCTCCCAATTTGTCAAGTCAGTGTAAAAGTGCCCCTTTGTGTATTGTGCACAGATAGGCCTGTAACAAATATGACTCATTTTAGAAGTTGTGGAGGTACTGTTAACTTTCTTTTGGATATAAGAATGAAGCTTTTTGTGACAAGTTTTCTTCTTTCTTTGATTTATAAGAGAACATGTTTTCACCCACTTGCATTGCATAAGGGCGTTTCTGCACAGATGGCGAAGGATTACGTGCTCTACATTTATCACTTTGTGCAATTTCAATTTTTTATGGAATGATATTTTGCAAGTTGACCACCAAACTACTGTGAAAATATTTAGAAAACCTGAGCACTTTGTAAGAAATTCTGAGAGCTTACAAGAGATGTACTTTCACTCCATGAATATCAGACCTGGGGGGGGGGGGGGGGAGAGGCTGCAACAGATGAAACTAGTACTCACATCGCTTGCTAATTAGGAAGGAAGAATAGACTTCATTTTTACACTAATTAAGAAAAAAAAAACCCTCGACATTTAAATCCAGAAATATTTAGACCAGTTAAAACTATATATTTGCGGCATTCTTGTCAAGATGTGTTTCTTTATTTCATGTAGGTTTTTGAAATTTTCCTTTTTTTTAATTAATGTTTTTTTCCTCAGCTGCAGCTCCTGTTCTTGTTTATTTGTTTCATTCAAATAATACAATGTAAATCATATAAGTATAGATAAATATAAATAACAGATCAAGAACAGTATAATCATAATATAAAGGATATGAACAAGTGTACAAAATACAGTAATTTTTCATTAAACTTAAGAACTCCGCTCCTGCTCTCTGCAAGGATATCCTTTGTAAATAGGCGACATAAATAATATTCATGGTAGTAGCCCACATTTGCACAACATTGTTTCAGAAATTTGAAGAGAATATCAGTTTTAGATGAGAGATATTTATGTACAACTATCAAGAGTAAGCGAAAAATGAATGGTTTTACTCTTAAAGCGTCAGGAAGACGCCTTTACAAACAAAGAAAACTAAAAGAAAATTTGTGTTGAATATTTCCTTCTCAGTCCTAAACGGGAATGTACTGAGATCTAAAACTTTACGAGTGTTTTTCTATGGCTTAAAGCAATCTAAATTAAAACTTTTGTGCAGATTGGGTGCCACTTGCAAATGTGGGCTACTACCTTTAAGGATGACGAAGTATTATACCATGAAGCATCTGTGTTTTTTATCCTTCTGTAGGTAGTGGTATGCTACTCTTTCTTGCCCAAGCCACCCTGGGGCCAGGCTGGAGCATTAGCTGCAAGCTCTCTGGCTCCAGTTACATCAAGCAAGTCCTACTCAACGGAAGATACCTACCTCAACTAACTCAGGTATGCAAGGATGTTTCTGTATGAAGCTATAGGTCCCAGTCACATTTGACCAATAATGATTACGATAACAAGATTTACAATTAAAGATACACTCTATTTTATGGCGAGTAAGCAACGTTACCTATAAATGGTATAGTTAACATTTTAATTATGCTAATTTATACATGGAATCGGACATTTTGCTCTAAATCCCTTAATAGAGCTCCAAGATGGCTCATTTTTTGGTGTAGACACTCTTTGTATTACTCCTGGCAAATGCACTTGAAAAAATCCAGTATCAATCTGATTTTCTTATGTACTGTATTGTTGATTTTTTTTATTTCTTTCTCTTTTAGCCTTTATTTTTTATTGTTTTTTTACCTTTGTTTTTTATTGTTTTTTAAAATAATTTGTTGGCAATGCTATTGTGATGATAAATGACATAGAATTAATTGATTTTAATCCATAAAAGTAAGAATAATCATCCATTAATGAATTTTCTCTGGAAACACAATTTCTGTTGAAAATATACATGAAATCAGGTTTATGAGGGGATTTTGGTCCAACGTGCTAGTACAAAATGTTATGTAACTTCAGAATCGTGCGTCCGAACGTCATGACTTTGGTGTGATCATCCGACAGATCCTTCTTTACATTCTCACTGTATATTACCACACCACACAGCTTCATGAATTGTGTATACAGTCAATTGGTTAGAAATGGCTTAATATCCTGTTCAGCATACACTGAATTCAGCATCATTATGGAGTGGTATACGCTTATGTCTGCAGTATACAACATTAACCCATTCGTGACAGGAATTATTTAAAGCCTAATTTGATCAGCTTTTATTCTTCAAATTGGCAGCACCAACTTTTTTTATTTTATTGCTACATTTTTCTTATAAAACGTCATGTATCTGAAATGAATAAATTGACAAAAATTATGTTGAGAAGTCAAAAAGTTGCCAATTTGCAGGGGAAAATGGTGATTTTAAACTTTCTATCACATTGCCAATTTAAGGATTTTAATGCTTATTTTCCTTTTAAAAAATTTCAGCATCAAACAACGAATATTGACGCAACCAAAATGGGCACAGTTTGTGTAGAATTTTTTGCTCTTTCTGCTCATGTATTTAGTATGATTTTTAGGGCTTTGCATCAAAAGATATTAGGCCAAACCACAAAATGTTGACCTCTGTCACGAATGGGTTAATGAATTTTAGTTTGTTTTCTTGCTTCGTTTGAAATATTTTCAGGGAAGCAACTTTGTGCTGTCGTACACTCCTAGAAGTGGGCAGAACGTTCTCACCATCTCCACTGTTCCCGATCCCTACACCAATGTAAGTTACGACGTCTGCAATATGAATTTGTTGTGGAAACATTTGGATCATGTCAGATAGACAGTGTTAAACTTGGGCCTAGGGTTGTAATTATAGGTTTAATAGAGTTTGAGAAAATGTAGTAGTACCTGTAATGATAGATTTGAGCTTGATGTGTGGAATTTCTTTCGTATGAGAAATGGATCCTAGGGGGCATATCACGAAACTGTGCCTAAAGTTATGCACGACTTTAAGAGCAACTTAACTTAAGTGTGGACAATTCTGCCCTACTTTAGCAAAAGGAAGCAAGTGACATATCAACCAAATTTGAGTTATTGATATTTTCATATTCTACCTAGTGTGCTTTTCATCCGGGCCAAACTCTATGCATGAACACTCATCCTGCTAAGAGATATGTTGGCAAGACATCATGGTATTGCATTGATGTCAGTGTAAATGACAGATACATTTTGCTCTATTTACAGGAAATGTCACTTTTGTTGCTTGCTTCCTTTTGCCAAAGTAGGACAGAATTGTTGCGCAATGTTTACAGACTATTTCATTGGAGTTAAGTGTACACAGTGAACAGGACAGACAGCTTGATGATTACTTTATGAAATTCTTGTAGCATATCATGCTTACAATAGACTGGTTACCATTTTGCACTCAGTGATTATTTCAGCAGTGCTCTGCTGCTGTGCAACATTGGATTTATTTCATATTTTGTTTGTTTCTAACTCTTTTGTTTGTCATCCCCCTTTTTTTTTCCCCCTTTCCCTTTTTATTCAGATCAACCCCAAAATAACTTTACTGATTTGAACACAGGATGTAACTTTAAATTCATATTGTTTTATCAGCTGTAAATAAGAAAGCGCATATTTTTTTTTTTTCTTTAACAGACCCTGCTGCTTGTTGGAGCATACACAGTCCAAATTGGATCCCACCACACTGCCATGCACTAGACTCCAGCAGCCAGCTGTTTCTCTCCGTGCCACTGCCACACCATTCTAGTTTTCGAAGGGCTGTATCCTCGCAACCTGCTAAACCACTGTCATAAGAAGCCTATGTGTCTTAATGTGATAGCAATGGAAGCTGTTCTTGCATGTGGGAGCTGTAAGATCGTATCTGAAGATATCTTGAGTTAGATTTTTGTCAACTCTTGTTTATTGGTTTTATCTCACTTTTATAAAAGCTTATGAACCATCAGAGATGTAATGTAGGAATGGAGCTTTTCTCCTTGCCTGTGAGTTTTTAGGTTGTACAAATAGATATCTTGCGTCAGATTTGTGTCAACTTTCGTTATTCCTTTTTATCATACTTTGTGAAAGGCTATGAATCATCGGAATGAATTTCAGAATGTGTGTAAGATGAAAGGTCTGAGTGAAACGAGCCAACATGCATTGCAAAATCTAGTGAATGTGAGTAATTGGGGTGCAGTTAGAGTTTATACACTTAGAGACATATGTCTTTTAGAATGAGTAGGGATAAAAAATGTAGAAGGCACTTTAGAGACTTAGGTTATTGTTCATGAGATTGGAAATTTCCAAGGTTGCGTGGTTGTCCATAATTTTAGCGTAGTAGATATCATATATCTGCTGCTGGTCAAGTGTAAAGTTTCTGATATGGCACTTGTATTTTTGGAGAGACAGAAGTTGTAATGCAAGCATGCAGTGAAGACATTTATCGTGAGTTGCCAATTTGAGGACTTCATGGTAGATATTGCAGACTATTGTCAAGTAGGATATGAAGGGTAGAATCAAGACTGGAATGTGAGGGAGAGTGTAAATGTTCACTGCTTGCTGATCAAAAATGTGTTTCATTGTTGATGCACATTGTGTTAGATCAAGGTAGACTGGGTAAGTCCATTTTTTTTTTAGTGCAATTGATAGTGTTTGAAGCAACTCATGCTATATGGTGAGGAAAAGGAGAACAGACATTAAACTTAAGTTATAACATTGGCCAAGGGGTAGTTAGATGAACAATGCTTTAAGTTACCCATTTTTGAAAATGCCCAAATAATGGGTAATAACATGTCCGCAAACATATATATCCACTGAAGTGCAGGTCACAAAGCTTCATGATTCTTAACTATGTGCATATGATCCTATATTAAAGTCACATATCTACCTCAACATGCTGGATTTTTTAAAGTGCACACATGGAGTGTGCAATTCATTTACCTAGATGGTAGATACATTAGTACTGCTGGCAAAGGGTCAGACTATGATAACCATTTCAACATCAAAATCTCTTTGTAGGTTGCCCAAGACGAATGTCTTTGTAGCCATTAGGTCATCATCAGTGCACTGATGAAGCCTTCCCTGCCTTTTGCAGAAAATGTAGCTTAAATTTGATAAATCACCCTTGAAATCATTTTTCAGCTTGTATAATCTGTATAAAACTGACCCTAAAAAACTGTACCTGACACTCTGTTGGTTAACAGTTATAGAGTGACGAGAACTTTAAAAACTTTAATGTGATGGAGAACTAATTTCTAATTTCTGCAGTGCATAGAGCAGGGTGAAAGGGGAGGGGGGGGGGGGGGGGGGTTACAAAATGAAAATTTGCTTGATGAAATCCATTGAGGCTTGGTTATGTAAAGCTTCATTGGGTTTGTTTATATTCACTGAAATACAAGGTGATTCCTTTTGCCAAAGAAGTTTTGATACATGCTGTTGATTTCTTTTTTTTTTTCAATCACAAAGACAAGAGCTATTTTGTAAAATGACAGTGAGATTTTATTATTTTTTTTTTTTGTAAGTAAAGGAATAAAAACAATGCAAATGATTAAGAAGATGAAGCTAAGAGGGGGTAGGATGTTGAATCAGACCAGTAAAAGTAGAAAAACTTAGTACTTCACATACTTCCTCATAAGTATCCTTGATTCCTAGTCTAAAGTTGAAAGTAATGAGGAAGAGACAGCATTACAAAAAAAAAAAAACATTAACATAAACAAAAACAAAAGACGATGGATTCAAAACAATAAACCAGTGCTATGGAGGTGGTTCTAACACAGATTTTCTTAAATATAATTTTGTAATGTACTACATAAGTTCAGAAACATGTTCAAAATAGTACTGTTACCATTTTTTGAAATTATCATGATTTCTTTTTTCAGGGGAGGGGGGTGGGGTGATAATTTTTCTACAAAATTTGCTCATATTCATATGAAAAATATCAAACACAAGTCTAATCTTAAAAAGATGGGGAGAAAAAAAGTGAAATTGGTTATGGACAAGAAACAAGGAATCAGTTTTACTTGGCCAGGTTCCCCGTGTCATAAAACTTGTTATTAGTAACAGCTGCCCCATTTCTGCTCTCAGCCAATCAGATACAAGGATTTCAGAAGCTTATAACAGTTATTGCAACTTGTTATTGATAACAAGTTTCATAAAACAGGGCCCAGATGAGGGATGTGAGCACAAAGGTTTTGTGAGCACTGATTGCAATTCTGGACACACAAAGGGATATAGTTTGCTGTTTTTGTGGGAATGATAACTGCAGTGCTGATCAGACAGATTTTCTGTTTACAGCCAGAGAATGGCATTAACTATTACACGCTTACTTGGAGATAAAGTCTATTGGCTCTGATCAGACAAAATGATGTGTCCATTTTGAGATTATGCATCATAATTCTCGTTCAGAGTATATGAATGGGAATCATCATGCTCCCCTCAGACAAAAGATTTTGTATTATGAGATGCCAAAGGTGAAGAGAAAAAAATAGAAGAGAAAAAGAAGAGAGAGATATATATGAATATATGAATATATATATAAGATATATATAAATGTGTATATGGAAAGAAGTAATTTTAGTTTAAAAGCACAACTGTTCAGTGTCACAAGGAGGATGAAAGATAGCGAATGTTGAAAGTTTTAATTGTACAGAAGAAGAAAGTTATTGTATTATTGGTGTACTTGCTAGATGTGAAAATCTCTGTTCCTTTGCATCTTTGTTACGAAGCTTTATTCGAAAGGAAAATGCAGTGTGGCTCTATGTGTTTTTGTGTGTAAATGTGGAGAGTGGGATTTGTGTGAGTGTGTAAATTGAAACACAGCATGGATTTCTTGATGTGGGTAGTAGTCATGTTTACAGCATCCAACATAGCCTGAAATTTCAAAATTAAGCAACATACATGTAAGTTTTGGGGTCAAAATGGTTGCTCAGAGATGTATATATATATCTGGGCAGGGATTGTATGGTCACATTTCACAGCCAACTTTGAAATGTGGTTGGAAAAGAGGTGAAGATTTTCAAAATTGAACCAGGAACATACCCAAGCATAGGTGTCATAATTGAATCTGTCCCTGTGCAAAAGAGAAAAATTTCAGTAAGCTCCAAATGCATACATTTCTTCTCTGTGTATAATCCATCCGAGAATTGGTTCTCAAGCAAAATACAATTTTGTTAATTGTGCTTCGTTTTTGTAATTACTGTCACAAAATATAAATGTATTAAAAGTGGAAAATACTTGTTGCTATTGCCTATGAAATTAGGCTAGTAAAAATGATGTAATTTGTAGAAATCTTATGCAAGGTATCTGAATATCCAGTGGAAAAATTTTTACTCATTTCCCCCTGTTTTTACTTTGGAAACACACAGAAATAACCTATCACTGTTTCATTCGCTGCAAAATCAGATCTGGCTTGGTTATGCCGTGATCTTACACATATGCAACATCTCCTATGTACATGTAGTCCAACATGCAAAATTATTTTGTGATTTTGTAATTATAACCCTTTTTTGTATACATGTACATGTATAGTCAGATAATGTAACTGCATTTATAACATATCAGAATGCCATTACAGGGTATTTAGATTAAGATTATGATATTATTTGAACCATTTTATACAAAATGTTATGGTTTTCTTGACATTTTTCTTTTTTTTTTCTTTAGCCTAGGTATACCTGAAAACCTATATTTATCTATTGTATCTCATAAGAGTGATGTAGCCCTTTTTGAAAGATATCAACTTTGTGTGTGATGGAATTTCTAAATCTGTAGACCATAATTGTAAAATTGGATAATATTTGATCCTACGAAGAGAGTATGTATCTGTAAATTAATGTATTGTTTGTTCAGTGCCAGAAAGGTGTTAATTTATCGCTTCAGCGCAGAAACGCCCTTACGCTATGCGAAAGGTGTTTTCTCGTAAAAAGAAGAGGGATGAAAATGTGCTGCTTTAGAAGGCTTCATTTCTTCAAAACCTATCCAGAACAGTAACTCCAAAACAAGAGCATCACAACTAGATTTTCTATAGAAGAGCATACTATTTGTGAAGGGTTTTCTGCGCACAATATATTCAAGGGCCTTTTTGCGCTGACGCGATGAACTCTCTATATTTTAGAGAATATACCGTTAATGCCCTTCTGGCTCTCAGCAGATTATCTTTTTTTTTTCTCTTTTAACCATCCCTTAACAAGAACACATCTCAGTATTTTAAAGTAAGAAGACTTATACCGTGCTGGAGTACTGATATGCTGCTATTTCTCATCACTGTTGTGAACAGATTGTGATTGTTATAACCAAGATCATCACATTCATTGTACATGCCTGTTCCAATATTACTGGTGAAGATCACCTTGTGATAACTATGTTCCCATTTTGCCGAGGGTGATTACAACATGTACGTTTTCGTGTTGGTTCTTTATTGGTATTTTAAGTTCAATTTTTTAGATAAGCATTGTGTTAATTTAATATTTAAAAAGAGAAAAATATTAAATGATGACAGAATATTCATTCAATCAATGTATAACATTGAAGCAAGTGCTATGAGCATCACTAAATGGGTGAAGATATTTCTTTCTGTGTGCATTTATAATGGTCCAAGACCACAATATGAAACAGAAATTCGAAGGTATTTGATGATTAGGTGTCCCATGTATTACATGTATCTCTGTTGTGGAATCAAGTCCCTATTACACTAGGCTACAGCTCATGACTAGTTGGGACTCAAAATTGCAAGAAAATATGTTAATGGGCGACGATTGTCATGAGGAATTTTGTATAATTTGGGACAAAATTAGCTTAGAGTTTGCATACGTGTTGTGTGATGTTGCATGATATCGGGCAGACAAAATTGAGAACTTTTCTGTGCTTGCAACTGCCATGTGATGGTTGCACAATACTCCCTACCGCAAATATGATATTCAGAAGTAGAGGGCGATATTTCCCACACACAGTGCCGACAAAGCCACTTCCGTTTCAATGCAAATATAATGGGTCCGATCTTAAACAAGTCCAATTCAAATGATAGTTTTTGAGCCTAGAAAATACAAGCAACAAATTCTGATGCTACTTGCATAGATCTAATGAAATGATCAGCAGAGTTTATGAAACCTGAACAATATTTTCGTCAAATGAGGGATTTGTTAACCTGACTGTACATTTTCCTGTTTTCTGTCGAAGCCGGAAGAAATCTTATCAAATTGTCGGTACAGGATTTGTATCTGCGCATGTGCTGACCTGCGCAGTATGAGGGAAATGTCACCCTCTGCTGCTGAATCTCATATTTGCAGTAGGGAGAATTGTTGTGCTACAGTTTGAACCTGGAATGTCAGATTCATAGTTTTGTTTCCATGAAGTCTCAGTTTAGTGTCATAGGTCACCAACCCCTCACAAAGTCGTCTCACATTTTGCACGTTTTCTGATCCGAAGAAGGTAAATGGAGAAATGTTCGAGACGGGTTCGCTGCACCCACAATGACTCTGCAACTATTAAAAGAAGATCTTGTCAACACCCATCAAAATTTGGGTTGAATTTGCTCATGGCATGGACTGCACGGTCACTCTGTGAGTTTGATCAGGGCACGTTTCATGAAAGTACCAGCACTGACAAGTTGTCATTCTCTGACAATTGCTATAGTAACAGTCAGTGGCCAGTCCTTCTTAGCCAGTCAAAACCAAGGATTTTACTGAAGTTGTCAGAGAATGACAACTTTTCAGTGCTGACAACTTTCATGAAATGGTGCCCTGAGAATGGTTGTTGTTTCCTCGTCATAAATCATGCAGATATTTGTTCGTTTCTAATTTTTAAAATGTCCACATGTACAGGTATATTCCTTTTATAGAGGAGTTACTTGTCCTGTAACAAGGCTGGCTTAAGTGGTTTGTCACATCGGTAATTCCGAGGGAAAAAAAATATTTCTAAAGACTAAGAATCTCATTTCCTTGAATATAAATGGCAAATCATATCTTTTTACTTGACTAGACTATTAGGGAGTATGTAAATGCAGTTGTTGATAATGACCAGTATGCACAAACAAGGATTTTGGGATGTAACTTTGAGTGATTAGCGCCAGTGATCTGTTCTGACATACTTATGTGGTCTGTAACACTATAAGTTCTCCTGATGAATAGCTGTACACTACAGTAGGGCAAGTGCAAGGTATTTGATGTCCCATACATTACTGAGCATATTTGGTGTTATGACTATAAGACATCTCATGCATCTTTTCACTTCGTATTTCATGGAAATTGTAGCTCTGGCTGCTTTATAGATACCATCATCAGAAATACCGTCTTGATGTGGTTAGTTAATAGCGAGCTTTAGATTGGTGGCGCGAGTTCTGTAACGCGGACAAAGGTGAAGCATTGTTATGTCATAAAAAAGGTTCAACGAAGGTTTCGCATCGCGAAATTGGGGAGGACAGTAAACTGGCCCCAGAACCGTCGTGAAAAAACAGACTACGCAGGATGGACTGGAAAGAGCTGTCTCGTGCATGCGCACAACAACATTTTTGCCAAGATTCTGCGTCATAGGACTCGCGTCGCGTATCTTAAGCTCCCTATTGTATCCATGGAACAAAAATAGCTTGGACTTGCCCAGTATGCAGAGGACCCCACTCAAGCAACTCCCTGTATAGAAAGACCTCACAATAGTCTACATGTATAGATAAACTACCTGCCTAAAAAGTTCAATTTTTCGAGAGTGGAACAGTTAGAATACTAGTTGTTATTGGAGTGTGTAATGAAGGAAGCAGCGCATAAAGATTCTCTTCCTGTAAAGATCGATTTCCATGTCTGCGAAGCAGTCTCTCTATATACAGGTTTCACTCTGTTTCAAGAGTGACTTACATGTTGCATAATAATACCTTGTCAATGATATCCTCACAGACATCTGTATATGCTGCAGAACTATAAACTTTACTCTGTGTGTACAACTTCGACCATTGATACCTCCGAGGTCATCCGATGCTGCAAGTATTCTGTGCATTTTTATCACTTTGTACAGCCTAATGTGGAAGAGGAATTTCACTGCTTTTGATCAGTTAGATCAGGTATTGCATTTCACAACACGATATTGTTTCGTTGTTATCACAGTAATCACCGATGACACATGCCAATTTCATGTGCCCACCTTGGATTTCTGCAGATAATGCACATTGCCCGAGGAAGGTTGCTGTATCGGCAATGAGGCCGAGTATGTTCACAGACCGCAAATCATCAGCAGAAAGAACTTTTCTCGGTTCTGTGTTGGCTAACAGGACTATCAAATGGATTGAATGCAAGGTCGAGATTTCTGTGCCATTTTTGTAAACTTATGCATCATAATGTAGAGGGTACTGAACTGTGCTCTGATTTCACACAATTTTATGGTACTTGTAATTCTAGCTTGCCACAAACTATATGATCTGCCTATGATCCAATTTTGGAAGGAAACGAGAATTGTCATAGCATTTGATATGAGCATTTAATTGTGTAAAAGCATAATTATCAATGCTCTGGTTAGTCATGTGAATACTAAAATAAAAATTCTGGGCTATTCTGAGCCAGGCAGGAGGAGGAGGAGGAGGAGAATCAATTCCAAATTGTAGTCACATCATAAAGTTGTGCAATTGGCTACGATTTTAAGCCAGTTCAACTTATATGCCTTCTAAAAGGCTTACAGTGAACCAAAATTTTGATTTCAGTATTTCTGTGACTATTGAGGGTCTCATTGCTGATAATTCTAAACACAACAAAAAAAGTAACTTCACCCCTAAGGAAATTGCTGTAACTTTTTAACGAAGAGGTTTTGAGGAAAATGATTTGGCAGAAATGTTCCTACACTTATTGACCAGCTTCTGTGTAAAAATGAGAGTGATACGTTGAGTCATGGATGAGTGAGCATACATTAAAGGCAAAAATGTCACTTTTCAAAAGTCACAAGAGTCATTTATGAGGGTCTGTGAAACAAGATTTTGGCAAATTTTGTTTCTGGTGTCTTTTTAAGTGCTGTTTTTGTTTTATTATTCAATGTTTAATCGACCCACACCTATCCTGACACCTTTCACGCTTTTTCACGGTTGGGTGAGCACAGTTTTAGGGGGGAAATGGCAATGTTCAATCCTCCTAAAATTGCAAAATCCATTAAATTTATTGCAAGAATTGACATGAAATATTGTTACTAACAAGTATCATCACATGTTGGAGGAAGATCAGAGGAAGCATTGGTGTCATGGTTGAGTGAGCACACTTTAAAGATGAAGCAAGAAATGCAAAAATTCCTGTGAATATGGCATTAATGCATATGCACAATTCAATTTCAGCTCTGTATGTGTAACGCCATCAACTTTCTAAAACCTATTCTGATATTTTGCTCAAAGCATTTTGTGAAAGATGCATGTAATGCATCAATGTGAATATTATTCTCAGGAAGCAGAGCGATCAATTTGTTTTAATGGACAATGACAGGTGTTGTTCACAATTGAAAGCATTCATACAGAGGGATTAGAAAAATGTGTTGCCAAGCCCCCACCCCCAAGTAAGGTTTAGAGTAATTCAAAATTTAAATGAGAACTGACCCTACACAGCCATAATGAGTGGGTGCCTAAAGTGGCATATATTGCCCTTTCTAAGAAAAAAAAGAGAACGGGGAGGGGGCTAAAGTGGAACTGTGTTCATATTTGATAGGGATTGATATGCCTTGTGAATTGTTAAGGTAAGGTATCAACTTTCGAATCCTTACAAAAGTAATATGGGTATATTTCATTATATTCCTTTTAGATCTCCATATGTAGGCCTACCTACTCAGGCGTGACATGATTAAAACTGTTTATTTAACAGTATAACACACGTTCAGCAAGATAACTGATATTCAATTTTCACCTGAAGTATTGTCATGCTTGTCATGCAGTTGACTTTCCCCATTTCCCGTTGATATCGTGTTCACTCAACCATGCAATTTTGAGCAAAATATCAGAGTAGGTTTTAGAAAGTCGATGGCGTTACACATACAGAGCTGAAATTGAATTGTGCATATGCATTAATGCCATATTCACAGGAATTTTTGCATTTCTTGCTTCATCTTTAAAGTGTGCTCACTCAACCATGACACCAGTGCTTCCTCTGATCTTCCTACACCACGTGATGATACTTGTCAGTAACAATATTTCATGTCAATTCTTGCAATAAATTTAATGGATTTTGCAATTTTAGGAGGATTGAACATTGCCATTTCCCTCCTAAAACTGTGCTCACCCAACCGTAAAAGAGCGTGAAAGGTGTCAGGATAGGTGTGGGTCGATCAAACATTGAATAATAAAACAACAACAGCACTTAACAGACACCAGAAACAATTTGCCAAAATCTTGTTTCACAGACCCTCATAAATGACTCTTGTGACTTTTGAAAAGTGACATTTTTGCCTTTGATGTATGCTCACTCATCCATGACTCGACGTATCAATCTCATTTTTACACAGAAGCTGGTCAATAAGTGTAGGAACATTTCTGCCAAATCATTTTCCTCAAAACCTCTTCGTTAAAAAGTTACAGCATTTTCATTAGGGGTGAAGTTACTTTTTTTGTTGTGTTTATTTTGTTTCAATATTTCATTTTAAAATGAAATATGGGATTTCTTCCAATTTACATCACAGTTGGATCGTGTAATGTGTGGCAAGCTTTAGTGTGCATCATCACACATATTACATCATCTAGTGACTGTATTATATGTTTATTTCTTTTTTTTTTGTCTTTTACACAACATTTGTCTGTTTTTTATGCCTCCGCCCACCGTAGGTGGTTGCCGGAGGCATTATGTTTTCGGGTCGTCCGTCCGTCCGTCCGTCCGTCCGTCCCGTTTTCGTTCTCGCGATAACTTAAGAACCGTTTGACGGATCAACTTCAAACTTGGCTCGTGCATGCATATGGGAGGGACAATGATCTGATTAGATTTTGGAGTCTCAAGGTCCAAGGTCAAGGTCATAGAGGTAATAATACACATAAAAATGGCTCGTTCTCGCGATAACTTAAGAACCATTTGACAGATTGGTTTCAAACTTGGCTTATGTATGCACATGGAAGGGACAATGATCTGATTAGATTTTGGGGTCACAAGGTCAAAGGTCAAAGCACTTAGAGGTCATTATGTACATAGAAATGGTTCGTTTTCACAATAACTCAACCATTTGACCGTTCAACCTCAAACTTAGCACATGTATGCATATGGGAGAGACAGTGATCTGATTAGATTTGAGGGTCACAAGGTCAAAGGTCAAGGTCAAAGATGTGATTGTATAAATGAAAATAAATCAACATGAAGTGCCATTTATTTCTGATTTGGTAATGGCGGAGGCATAAAGTTCGACCACGCGTGGTCGAAGATTCATCTAGTTTTTAGATATCTTGATCTCTTGACAAATTACATCCAAACTACAATGAGACACCATACACTTGTTATAGATACAGAAAAGATATGATGTGACATTCTATCAGGTATTCATATGTGCTGTGTTCAAAATGTAATATGATATGTCTTTGTGTAGTGACAAGCTACTACGTTCACTCGCTACAAGTCATTGAACTTTGATAGTCACCATGCAGAATGCAAACATTGGCATTCCCAGCCTAGCGATACTGATACATGCACTCTGCATTCTGATTAATATGATTAGCAGTGGCATTATGAACACAAACTGGGGGGGGGGGGGCAGAAGAGTATATGTCATTTCAGCAACATTTCTAAATCACTGGTATTGAATTAGAAATAAACCATGTTTAAATTTTATGGGGGGGGGGGGGGGAGTTAACTGCCTCCCCCCACCCCCTACGCCTGTGGTGAGACGTTCTCAGTGAGGATCTGACTATGAAATGCTTAAAATTTGCACGGCAGAATTAAAAGTGGCCTACTAATAGCCTGTGACTACAAGTTGCATGAAGAGATTTACGTTGGAAGACTTCCCCTGTTCTGTGTATTTAGTACCGACCAGGCATTGATAATATTTCATTACTAAACGAGAATGTCATGTTGAAGGTGAATGAAAAACACCAGAATCCACCTCCCAAATGAGAAGTTACTTGTAGTGATACAGTATATTGTGACAATTACTTGAACTTTGAACTTGAACTTTGAACTTTATTTAGTTACTTGCCTAGGAGTTGCTTTTTGTTGGATATTCTGTATTGTAGTCTGAAATGGGTTTTGTTACAAATATTTTTTTTTCATAAAGAAATTTAGGTAATATATAATCATGTAATTTCATGTGAACTTTAGGATCTCGTGTATTGTCTTTACTTTTTCGTTCCTTCTTTAAGTAATTTTCATAGGACAATAATTATAGTCTAATTTTGGCATTTGGGTCACTCTGTTCTACCACTGTTACCATGTAAAGAAAAAACTTTGTGATATATAACTATCAATAAAGTATTGCAAGCAATGCAAAAATAAAACATTTTATTGTTACAAAACTAAAATGTACTTAATGTATGAAATATGTACAGAACCCATATCATTGAAGTTATATGTGAAGACTATACAGTATATAGTTTTAGTTCTGAAATGCGTTGATAGTTTGTAACAAAGTGATATCTTGCTTGTAAACATGTTGTTTAGCAGAGTGTATCGTTCTTTTCCTTTAATGCTAGACAGTGTGTGAAAATGTCTTTGGGTTCTTTGCCGTAGTCATTTCTAATGGCGCCTTGACTGTGATGCTTTATATATGTTATGCATAGGAGAAGAATTTGAAATTTGAACATCGAAATAAAATGTGTCATGTGTATTATAGAATCTGGAGGCAGATGTTTTTATTTGAAGTTTGTACTTTGATATGACACCCCCCCTCCCCACCCGAACTGATGCCCTTTTTAAATTTCCATTTTCTATACTTTTTTTTTTTTTTTTGCGGAATACTTCAAAAGGTGTTGTGCCCCTGCATTTATGAGATTTACGACTTCTATAAAAGGTTCCGCACACCTATAGACCAATTTCACCTCTGGGTTTATTTTGTCTTGGTCATTTTGGTATATTTGGTCACCTCACTACCAAATTATAATATACCTCGGTGGTCCAATATTATTGTTTGCTGTCCACAACCACCTTGTTTCTAAATATTATGAGTGAGGAAAGCGATGATAAATAATAATCACGATAATAATAATAACAATAATAATAACAATAATAATAACAGCTTCTTGTATAGCGCATAATAAAGTATCATTTCGTCATCAAAACACATGTACAAGGGATGTACACCATGCCTATAACATATTCGGTCACCTCCCTTGCATGCCTGGTTCGTTTGACTTCCCAAATAATTCTTTATAATGAGCGAGCATATAGTGCGAGAGTAGAAAAAAATATGCAAAATATGAAATGATTTTATAATACACTCCCTGCAGAACTGGAGGATAGTCGGAAACGTCGCTGCAGAAGTTTGATATGAGATTCCGGCATCTGCTGATGGAATAAGAGTGAGTGGTGATCGAAAACATCTTGTTTCTAGATATTATGAGCGAGCCAATTTTTTTTTTTTTAACACTGGTTCTAGTGTATACTCCCTTCTCGTGATTTAGGCACGTACAATCCTATTTATCGGCATCTTCCATTCTCATAGCAGCGGGGGGACAGAGTCTGGACTAAGCTGCAGTCTGTTAATCATTTTGCCATTTTTGTCCTTACCGTACTCATGGTATTAGTTCTTACAATACTTTTCATCATGTGCCTTATTTTTTTCTTTTATACTCTTCTCCTGTCTCTTCACCTGACATATCACAATCTTCACATATACCTACCATTTTCTGTCCTTTAATTCCCTACTTCCATCCTTGTCATTATCATATCACACTTTCACCCATATTCCCCTACTTTCGCTTCTTCTCCCTCTCCCTCTCTCCCCTCTTTCTCTCTACCCTCTCTCTCTATCTCTCTTCTCTCTCTCTCTCTCTCTCTCTCTCTCACGCGGTGGCCCATCCACCCAATGCACATACTTCTAATATACTCCATATCTTTCCACCATCCTCTCCATGTCTTCTTATGAGGGGGGGGGGGGGGGGCTTTTCATCGACATCCAACCTTTCCCCCTTCTCCTGTCCCCTTCCTATCCGTCCTTCCTGATTTACATACAGGACGACCTTATGACGTCACACAGTCACTGAAGACAGTGTTTATCTTGTATGGAGGATTCGGTTGCATAGCGGCCATTTTGATCCTGACTTTCATCTTTCGCTGGAGAAGCAGGACATCGCCTTCGTAGCTTCACTGCACTTCTCAACATTTAAGATAAAGATTAAAAAAACACACACACACAACATAATATCAGGTGTACTAATAACGTGATTGCCAAGACTTTTAAGGGCGATTTTAAGACCGTGCAGTATTGCCTCTGGAGATATTGTTCAGATACTGTAACAAGTGACTCTAATGTTGGCACATTTCTAACTGTGATGGACAAGGCTACAGGAATGGCCATAATTTTATTTCTGTGAAATCTGTCCGAACTTATGTTTTAATAGTGTGTAGTAACGTGATCTAAGAGTGGAGAAATGAAAATTATATATATATGTTTTTCACAGTTTTCAAAATGCTTTAAATTTGACCCGCTTGTACATTTAGAGACACATTCAATATTTTGGTTGAGAAGCAATTTACGTGGTAAAAGCTACAAAGAATGATAAGGGCAATAATCACAATGTCTATTACCTGTCCTTATTTATATATATATATATATATATATATATATATATATATATATATATATATATATATATATATATATATATATATATATATATATATATATATAATGTGCCTCTAAATGTATAAGTGGGTCAAATTTAAAGCATTTTGAAAACTGTGACAAACAACTCAGAAAACATTTAAATATGTGATATAATGTCACTTTATATTACCCTCATATTCTCTTCATATTGATGTTTCATTCACACATAAAAACTAGGATAAATTTAGTGATTAAATATCAGTCACGTATACTGAACTGGATAGGCCTTATCCTGTGGGTTGAATAATTACCGATATCATATGTATATTTTTATAGAATCAGTGCTATTGGTATTATATTTTAAAGATTATTCGTTATTTTAGCAATAGTGTGCAGGCACAAAAATATTTTTTCGGGCCTTCCGACATTCTATCAAGTCCTCCATTGATAGAATATGGCAAAACTCTGCCAATGTATGACTTTGTGAAGTACATAGTGGACAATGATGGAGGTGTGTTTTTCAGTCTTATAGTTTATAGACTTCGTGTTGCATGTTACTGTGTTAAGGAACTGAGCCTGCTGAGCCTACAAACTAGCCTAGCATTTTGTATTTATCATTCCTTAGAGTGTTCGAGGAGACTCTTCATCTCTCTGGAGCAAAGACCTTTGACAAGTCGATGCTTATGGCTTTGTCTCCATCATGAAACGAGTAGGGCCTATACCTGAAGAGGAGGACGTACACGACGGCATCAAGGCTTGAACATCTGCAACAGTAGTGATCGTCTACATATTGCAGTCATGTCCCCTCTTTAGCAGCATGACGTCACCTGAGAGAAGAAGAAGTAGACATTCTACCGTCATATACTTAATAATGATAATAATATTAGATATTTTTATAGCGCACATATCCACCTAATAAGGTGCTCTTTTGAAAGGCGCTCCCAATATTACCCCGGCTAAGCTAGGCTACCATTTCAGCGCTCACAGCTTTCAAGGAATTCCTTCCTGTCGGACTTATTTAACCCGTTTTGAATCCTTACAATGCCCACAGGTTTTGTACAGGGATCACGCGATTCCAGGAGGCAATGGGTTGTTCCAATATCGTTAATGGTATGCTTCATCTAATTCTTTAAAAACTGATTTAATTTATGCATTTGTGAATATGAATGAAAATTTGTTAAGTTCTTCAGCCAAGATAAATAAATAAATATTGAATATATAAGCAAAATGGAATTGATTGATAAAACTGAGAGATGAGTAAATTGAACTGATAATAGTGATACAAAGAGAATTAGTACATGTACAATATTGTGGTAGCCTAAGTACCCTTAGTGGGTAACAATGACATACATAGTGCAAAAATTATGGAAAGGCGTCTGTTTTTATCAAACTCGCCATTGACGTTTATCTCCATGACGATTGCTACTGCATTCTACGTGTATAACTATCTACAGTAATTATCTCCAATTGATATTTAACGTGAATCTTGGTACCAATGGCTAAATTTGCTCCTGCCTTAAAAACGAAAGCTATATGAGTCTGCTAGATCGAGTAGGAGTTTGTGGATGCACCATGTAATTTGGGGGGGGGGGGGGAGTCCAGAAAAGATTGTTGATATCTTTGGTCAACAATGAACAATGTAAGAGTTCAGATAAGAACTGTTTAGGAACAAAACTCTTGAATTCTAGCACGGAAGATACCAACAGTCTTTTTCAGGACCCCCCTTTCATGATGCATCCCAAACTCGTACTCAATATGATTGCTCCACATTGCAAACTTTCAAAAGATCACCTATGAGCTTGTTTTAAAGCAATGTTGATTTCAGGGCAAGTCCGAGATATTTTGTCTCTACATCACCGACCACTCCTAAGATTTTATATCAGGGCCTCGTAACACAAAGCTTAGCGACTGATCGTATGATAAATTTTTGCAAGTGATTGCACATAGTGGTCAATGCAATCAATCGCAAAGATCAATCGTACGATCAATTGCTAAGCTGTGTGTTACAGGGCCCAGATCTGGTGATTGTATTAAGCCGATTGCCCATCTAGAGCCTGAATCGGACAGAAATTTTCATTTTGATATACGTTCCCATGCATTTCCATAATGACATTCAGTAATGCCTTGTCACTGACAGGACTTATCTTGGACTTGCCACCAATAACAACTGCCGTTCTTACCCATTCTAGGCCTCTTAGATCTTGTATTCATATTATCATGGGCAACATTCAGCACAGACCCCAATAATGGGTTTTTAGAAGCGACTTTGCCTGAAAAAATAAGGGAAGAAAGTTCATCACTGGATAAGGATTGAAGAGAACTGCTATCAGTTATCAGGCTTATATGTGAGGATTATACTAGACTCTCCGATGGGTCTAATTCTGATAGACGTAAACTCCAACTTTTAAACAAACTTTAGGGGCGTTTCACAAAGCTGTTTGTAAAGTTACGAATGACTTTACGAACGACTTCAATATGGCAAGTCAAATGGGATTCCAAGTCATCATAAATCGCATCGGTTAAACGTGACATATGCAGACATACAGATCAACATTACTATCGTCTACAAAACATTTTTGTTTTGAGGTATATTTTTTGCTACAATTTAATGGAGATGATAGAAAATGCAGTCACACTTTATTAAAACGTCGGGAAAACTTTGGGTATCCTATTTGGCACTTCATATTCCAGTCATTCGTAAAGTCATGCGTAACTTTTCCAGTCGTGGACAAACGGTGTTTGCGAACAGCTTTATGAAACAGGGGAGCTTTATGAAACACCCCTTGGTACAATAAAAACAATAGTAGGCCTACATCAGTTCAAATCTTCAAGAGTTGAGGAAGGGGAAGAAGGGGAGATGCACTATATGGTAGAAATACTTAGAAGTAGGTGTTGCATCAGTTTTAATGGTTTATGAAAATGAGGAAAATATATAGCAAAAAAGGTAAAGATATTACACCATAAACATATTTTTATCTCGTGTCCAAGCATGCGCAAGGGGAAAGAAATATATACATCTCTGCACATACTGGAAATACAATCTCTTAGGGATTTTACAGAAAACGAATACACCGAATAACATTCAAAGTTTTATTCTGTTTTATGAATCAATACATCCTCGCATTAATTCTTTCACCTCCGTACCATGACTACATGAGGAGAATTTAGAGCTATGTAGCCTACACATCATGAAATGTAAAAACCTGACAAAATTTTTTAGGGGGTTTAAAACCCCCCAAAACACAAACTGCCGTTTTAACAACAAAGTATATTTGAGTTTGAAATTCTATTGCTGTGCACTTTGTATTTAACATGTTTAAGTGGTAATGTAGGCAGCATGCAAAATATCTTGGAATTAAAAAGAGAAACAAAAACATAATGGCAGATTTTAGCCTGGCCGCCATATAGCCTATTCCAGATATACACAGTAAGCTCGTCTATATGTGAATTTCCAAGCAACATTTCTTTTCTCTTTTTTTTGGGGGGGGGGGGTGCACAGGACTACATTTGCGAGTGATAGTCACTTAGTGTGTCAGAATAGTTTTATGCATATATAGGCCTACTGCAATCATGCACTCATAAACACACTTCTTCATACTTACTGACTAAGCGGTTAGCCCCGTTCAAGAGGGTGTTTCCCAGTCTCCTCCCGCCTGCCGCTACTTTTTTCCAGAAATCTTTCCAACGTCTTTTGGCCATTGGGTGTTCCCTTGAGACCAGATCATTGTCAACATCTTCAACAAAATCGAGTCCCCCTCCATTGTCCACCATGTCATCCATTAAGTCAATCATCTCCGCGTTTTCCAATGCTTCATCTTTACGATTGAAAAAAAAAGAAAACTTAAAAAAAAAATGAAAAACTTTATTACTAAAATCCCCTTTGCGTGATGTACCGAGTTCTCAGTTACCATGACCATAAATGATTTGTAGTCAGTAATTGTAAAGTCTTTTGTTTGGATTTTATTTGTATTCTTTTTTTTTTCTTATTCTTATGGTTAGGACGTCAACTCGAGCTCTGCTTATGACAATCCCTTTTTCTATGTATGATTTTATGTGACTATAAGTCATGTTGAAAGATTGTTAATTTGTATGGAAATAAATGAACATCAATCAATCAATTAATTATATTACTTAATTCGGGGGCGAAGATGGACGAAAAATGCATACATAAAAGTGAAAGCATTCTTCATGTACCAAGAACGCATGTAGGAACACATTTCTAAATTAGACGATCACATCGGTCGAATGCAATATGTTTATGTCTGTAATGAACCTTCATGATAGTGAAATGGCATACCTGAATTATTTAGCTCTCCTCTTTCGATTCTCAAAATTATTTTGATTGTGCCCCTTTTCGATCCGTACAAAATACTCAATCCGTCTCTGGCGTGACCAATGGCTCTCCTATAGACCTCTTTAATGAATATGCAATGTCTTCTTCGCTATGGACTCTTTTGAAATGCAAACTTCCATGTGTGAAATACACGTGCCTTTTCCTTTGTCAGTCCTTTATTCCCTTGACCACGTTTACAGATAATAGTGCTTCTTTTGCATGGTTG
>CM057160.1:7820506-7865372 GCA_029962745.1 Echinometra lucunter
TGGGAAGCGTTTCATGAAGTGTCTTGTCAGTTATTTTTACTGAAAAATTTGCTCTCAGCCAATTAGATGCTAGGATTTCAGTAGCTTATAACAGTACTGTTGTCAGTAAATATCACTGAAAAGATACTTCATGAAACGCTCCCCTGGAATCTAGATTTCGGAGTGTCAGAATACAACACGCCAAAGGGGAAAGTTGCTGAGCTAATGTCAGAGGATAAATATCGGACGTTTAAAAGTCACAGGTATAAATGTATTAAAGAAAGTCATTGACTTTAGAAATGATAGATATTGATTTAATTCATATCACTGCATAGCAGACGGTTAGCTCGGACAAACTTTTCCACTTTTCTGCTTGGAAATATTAAAAGTAACAATTATCATCAATAATAAAACGGTAGAGTACAGCCCTATTATACATGTAGCGCACTTGAAAAGCTCTACAAACGCTGCCAAGACGTGTTACGTCACAGATGAAACATTATTTGGACAAGCAAGCGATGTCCAATAACATCTCACGCATTTTCAGTATCTATTTTGTCATCACTTCTTCATTTACTTCTCTTAATTCACTAGCGTCAGTCTAAATATTTATTCTATTACCTCACTCTAAACTTCGCGCATATAATTTTAATGAAAAATGCAGGATTAGAAACATGAAGGAGAATCAATCGCTTGTAAGCAAAATAAGATGACACTGTATTTCAGCTGCATGCACCGCGGATGTTTGGCGGTTTAAGAGGGAACGAATTCCGCCCATGCTGTTATTCGTCTGGTTTTTCTATTTGAAAGTAGGGTTTCTTTGATCGATCATTAAGCCTTATCCTGTATATTTACAGACAAAAGATTTGAGTTACCGGAATCGGTTTCACTTCTCTTTTATGATGGTGAGAAATACTGTCGCGATAAGATAAGTTCAACTCTTCATAACTGAAAAGCTATGGAACGTCGTCTGCTTACGAAGAATTTGGCTATCATTTGACGTCTTCAAAACATCGCTATTTTTTCTGGCAAACCGCTTTTATATCCCATTCCTGAGAAGCACTTTTACTTTTCTTAATTTATTGAATTAGAAAAGCTTTCACGTGCACTTTGAAACATAATTGTGACAACTGAATAAATAAATTGCGCCTCCTACGTAAGAAATGTAACGTGGGATATGATGCGGTCTATGCAGTTGACGTTGTCATAATTATGTACGCTTCCTGATTTCTAGTGATAATTTATTGGCCAAATTTGTAATTTTTTTCAAATTCTTTCTCACCGCTACTTTAAAGGGAAAGAAACATTACAGTCGGGTAAAAATCGAAGAGGTAAAAGTGCTGAACGTTGAGTACTAAATGTTAAACTTTCGAGAGGTAAAAATGTCAAGAAGTTGCACAATTTCAACAGTCAATATACATTAATTCTATGAGTTCAACAAATAATTAAATATTCATATATGACCCCACGTATAGGTAAAGCACGACAAAACCTAAGACACTTGAATTCTGTTTGCGTGTAACTCAAGGTAAAAGAACATGGAATGGTCAACGCATATGATAACATCATCGGTAAGTTGATAACGTGGTATAGGGCCCGATTCTGCTGGCTGGATGAAATGCGTGCTGCTAAAAGCTCTTGAGTAGAACGAGGATATTGTGTCAAACAGGGGCGTAACAGGCACCTGTCATCAGGGGGGGGGGCAGAGCCCAAAATTTCCCAGTAACTAGTCTATGTCTAGAACCTGTGGCGTAGCTACGACTGCATTTTAGAAGGATGGTAGTGCTCCACCGGCGTAAATCTAATTTGAGGAGTGGGGGATAAAAAACTTTTGTAACGATATTTTCCCTCTCACACACATTTTGATATCTATTTTGCGAGCGAGCGAAGCGAGCGAGCAGAAAATAACCACTTTTCGGGTTTTGAATCGCATTTTGGAATAAGAATTCTGAAATATGATGAAAGAGCGAAGCGAGCGACCCAAAAATAGCAACTTTTCTCGATTTTAATCACATTTTTTAGATGGAAATCCTAAGATTTTGACGAGCGAGCGAAGCGAGCGAGCCAAAAATAACCACTTTTTTTGTTTTCAGTAGCATTTTCAAATAGAAATTCTAAAATATGATAGTTGTTTATGATAGATATTCAGAATTTTTACTAACTGATTAAAAAATATTTTCTTCCTTAAAAAGTGTGTCTGCATGGGGGAAATTTGTACACACCATCCCCCCTCTTCCCCAAGTGGGGTTGATAGATTCCCCACCCCCTGATTTACGCCAATGTAGTGCTCCCTACAGGGGAAGGTGCAGGGAGGGGGGAATTTCCCCCCTCCCGCGCGAAGCGCGGAAGCTCCGACGTTTCTTTGAATTGTTAGTTGTCGGTAAGTAAGTCTATCTTCTGAGATGTAACGAGGATTTCATTTTAGGGAGATGGTAGTGCTACCTAGGGGGAGGGTGCAGGAAGCTCCAACGTTTTTCGCTGTCAGTTCCTGCTCTTCTTACGCTCTCTGCCTGTTATCGGGGGGGGGGGGGGGAGGGGGAATACGCATAGCCAAAAATTTCCCGGTAATAAGTAAGTCTAGAATCAGTGGTGTAGCTAGGATTTCATCTAGGAGGACGATAGTGCAAAGCGCGCTCCCTAGGCATGCTAGGGGGAGGGTGCAGGGATGGTGATTTTCCCTTCCCGCGCAAAGCGCGGAAGCTCTGACGTTGCTTTGAATTGTTCGTTGACAGTTCCCGGTCTCTTACATTCTCTGCCTGTTATCGGGGGGGGGCATACGCATAGCCAAAAATTTCCCGGTAATAAGTAAGTCTAGAATCAGTGGTGTAGCTAGGATTCCATCTAGGAGGACGATAGTGCAAAGAGCGCTCCCTATAGGCATGCTAGGGGGAGGGTGCAGGGATGGTGATTTTCCCTTCCCGCGCGAAGCGCGGAAGCTCTGACGTTTCTTTGAATTGTTCGTTGACAGTTCCTGGTCTCTTACATTCTCTTCCTGTTATCGGGGGGGGGGCAGAGCCGAAAATTTCCCGGTATCTAAGTCTAGATATGCGGAGGTGAGCCTGCACCACGAGTTGATTGTTGCGAAGCCCTTAGCGGGTGGGGCCAAGGGTTCTGGCTTAGGGCCCTTGATGGGGGTCTACAGGGAAAGCCAGGGGGTTCAGGGAGGGGAGCACCCGGAAACTCCGGGGTTTGGGTACTAAATTTTCCCTCATTTCTTTTGTTTCCCTTTGCTTTTTTTCTTTTTTCCCCTTTCCCTCTTTTCCCTCTCTCTTTTTTCCTTTCTCCCCTTTTCCCTTCTTTCTTTTCCTTTCTCCTTCTTTCTTTTCCTTTCTTCTTCTTTCTTTTCCTTTCTTCTCCTTCTTTCTTTTCCTTTCTTCTTCCTTTCCCTTTCTCCCTTCCTTTTTCTTCCTTTCCCTCCCTTTCATTTTTTCCCGGTGGTTTCGTGAATTTTCCCGCTGGAATCCTTCAGGGGGGGCACTCTGCCCCCCCCCCTGCCCCCCGGCTGTTACGCCACTGGTGTCAAAGAGGTCTTCTCCTGCCGTCACAGAATTATTTGGGAATTCTTTGCTAGGGGACCACTTGAGCAGGCTATCGCTGTAAGGAAACCCAACCGCATCACAGAAGCGCCTGAGTATCTTCTTGGGATGGGAGGTAAGATCGAACGCATCAATGACAACGGGCATGGGATCTATATTGTCTTTGACGTATCTCCAAAGCTCATACCGCTTCTCGTACCAACACATTGGCTCCAGACGTGGAGGATCATCACGGATGATATCCAAATCTTCGTAGTTGCTAAGGCTGTAAAATCCTGCAGCTGTTACGGCTTTCCGAAAAGAGGCGTAAACTCTCGAAGGCTCCCGAGTAATGAATGCATGTTTTAAGCCTTTAGGCCGGTAACCACGCACATCATCGAAGATCTTTGCCATCTCTTTGATGAAAGCGTACTTGCTCTTTGTGGCTTCAATGTTTTCTCTTATGTGGGAATGCCTGCATGATAAATGATCAATATTGTTTGTACGTGATATATGACATCCATTTTTACAAACACACACTACACAAAGTTAATCACTTTCCTTATGTGGCATAGTGAATCAGCATTACATATTCATATTAAACGTCGTTTGCTCGGCAGAAGGGAACGAAGAGACCTGTGGTCATATATTGAGATATTGAAGAAATCTAGAATAAATACTTCAAGAAATTTATACCAGATCTATTCTGGAATGTTCTTGAAGTAATAATTCATAGATTTTTTTAAATATCTCATTATTTCTAGATCTATTCTGGAATGTTCTTGAAGTAATAATTCATAGATTTCTTTAAATATCTCATTATTTTTACCGCATGTCTCGTCGTTCCATTTTGTCTGGGCAACCGACGATAACTCAAGAGAGAGAATTATGTTATTTCAATGTTTATGCCACCAATATTTCAATGTACATTGTGTATAATGTATTTTTACAGGAACCTCTGCCCCTCCACGTTTTCTGGTCTCTCGTAAATCGGAAGTTTGATGTACACAAGCATGTACCACTATCGGACTGCATTTTCAAATTTTCTTTTTTCAAGTCACAATGAAACTATAATTTCTTTATACCCAGTGCACGATATTTTTAACGGTCAAAGACGTTTTGATTAAAGAACACGGAAAACATGGAAAACATGGAACATGGAAAATTTTAAAGAAGCGAAAACCGAGACTTCACAATTCATCGCTTTAACCGTCATTCGTGGGATGACTGTCCTTGCGTTTCCTCCTTTTTTTTCATAATTTGGGGGACATAACTTCTAAAAACTTTTGGGGAAAATGACCCCCTCCCCCCCCCCCCCCCTGCATGATGCCCATTGTTTGACAGGTCTTTCGTTTACCTTAATTGCTGGTAAATACCTACAGTATTCTCTCAGGAATCACCGTGCTACCAGTTTGCTTTTTCCACGCTTCCTTCGCCACCTCGTAGTCCGCTTCGTTTTCGTCGAATTCCACTGGAAGTTCACGTCGACCCGTCAATGACTTGAACCCACCTGCGACCGATGCGGCGTACGTACGTGTATGGCTCCAAGTAGATTTCAACGCCGTCAGCGGCACTGAGACATTTGGGTCAGTACAGTGGACATCGATCGAGGTACAGACCATAAAACAACCTTAACTTGTTTTTCCGCCATAATGAATTAAGTATTGCTGGACTTGCAACCACAATAATTTTAAAGATGATCAAATCTCGATTAAGTACTCCAGAATATGAAACGGCAATCACCTTGGTTTTGTTTTTCCGAAATTTATCCTTGTACATTGTACAGTGTTGGGAGGATAATTAGTGCAATAAACCAATATAACGACTTTAGACTCATGACAAACTTTCCAAGATCTTTATCGTCATGTTTACAAACTCTGTCAGCACATTAAAATTATGAAATTTATGAACGACTTCACACGTGCTTGATAGATAGAAGACACTAACTTCACTTTGCCGGTTAAGGGCACTATGAGTATCATCTTGAACTGTAACTATGTTACAGTCAGGCCAGACGAACTGAAACTGGTTAGGGAATTCAGATGTTCGTCACCGGCTCTTTCAACATAGGGTATATCGACCGGTTCACAAAGTGACATGCCAAAATATCGTGAGACCCTTGGGGAAAGCCCCCCCCCCCCCCCCCCCCCCCCGCTCAGTCCATCCCTGGTAAAAAATGGGTTCGGTGTAAAAATGTCAAAGGTAAACATGTCAGAGGTAAACATGTCAGAGGTAAAAATGTCAGAGGAAAAAATGTCAGAGGAAAAAATGTCAGATGTAAAATGCCTGAGGTAAAAATGTCTGAGGTTAAATGTCAGATGTAAAAATGTCAGAGGTAAATATGCCACAAGAAAAATGTCAGCTCTGGAAATGCCGAAGTGAACATGTTACAAGTAGGTCCCCTACGTTTATTGAATTAGAAAAGCTTTCACGTGCACTTTGAAACATAATTGTGACAACTGAATAAATAAATTGCGCCTCCTACGTAAGAAATGTAACGTGGGATATGATGTCCATTATTTTCTTTGTGAGATTAATGGGAAATAAGTTACTGTGATGTAAGATACTAGTGAAATGACAGAATGGAAAGAAAATATTCACGTTTGATGTTTTTGCATACATGTATGCTAACACAATTAACTAGTTTAAGTAATTCTTTTGAAAAGTTGTAAATTCCGCGGCGTATCCGATGAGATACTACAAAAAGGTCGTGAAATAGATTCAATTAGTTCCTATTCCACGTATTTAGGAAAATAATATTCAGGCATTTATTCACGTACACCACGCTTGATTGGAGTTGGCGGGTTGGGGGCGGGGGCTTTATACGAGGAAGAATGTGCACATTTAAATCGCGCATTCGTGTGGAATGTATGTGGTCAGGTACTTATATTACAAGCCAAAGTTTTTCGCACCGTCGTTTTTACAGTATTCATCTACATACATTTTTCTTTCTGTATATGTATGCTCCCCATCTTTTTCATGTAGCAGTCCTAGCAATTCCCCTATACGAGCGAAACTGAATTGTCCCCCTAGTGGAAGAAAACGCAAAGACAGGTAGAGTTTGCCGAATCTGGCTCACTCCGACCTACTTTGCTTTCGCATAGAAAGTCTATGTCGATTGACTTGACCCGTGGGACATGCCTGCTTAAAACACTCACTGTAGATTCAGCACACGGTGTCGGGAGCTATAACTCCTCAGATTAAAGATTATTAGTCTTTCCCTCAACAGACACATTTACAGGATCCGATGCCGTGTGCAATATTTTTGCTAAATTTATTTATGTTCATACTTTTAGATTATTGTCAACCTAGTCTATATTTCAGGCTACGTAGCTCATGTCTGTATCATATACACACACGCAGTACGTATGTGTGCATGCATACTGCAGGCCTGCGCCAACATGCCCACCCAAGTAGTAATTAGGGACCCACTCCCCAATTTTCTTCGTGGAACCACTGTTCATCATTCATTACATGGATTATCTTTTGGAATTTGGAATTTAGAGAGGAAAGTAAGCCTATAGAGATGCCTTTATACGCGTATTTACGCGTGTTGGAACATTTTTGATGATACATACAGAAAAACTGCCCCTTACAACGTACATTAGATGATGCGAAACTCATGCCACGTGTATCTAATTGGGATGTAAGTGACACTTTTTGTTTTGTTTTAGTTAAATCCGGATGATCAATTGGAGAACAGTGCCTGCAGATTGGTGACTGTGGATAACCAGGTACGAGAACATAATAATAGCTCCATTATTATACTAATCATAAATCACAAAAACATAAAATTCGGGGAACTGATCACTTCCCTGAATTTCCGACGAAGAGTAGTATAACCACGGAGCTATATAGCTCCATGGTATAATGCCGGTGATAAAGACATGTGAAGAGATAATTTAGCACATTTCATGCACTTGGTCATATTTCCAAAGATATCATGAAATTGGCTTAATCACAGAATGCCTTACCATTTTCTAATGAGATGCATGCATGTATGCCTATTGTTCTGAAGTGAGTGAAAACATGGAAAACGGGTATGGGCCAAGGGTATTCTGCAGTTGTTCCAGTATTTCGTACGTGAATAGCTGTACTTGATGAACATGATGACAGGTGAAGTGAGCTTGGTTCGAGATGACTATACCATCCATTAGATTTTCAACACGATATATGCAGACTCGATCGGCAACTGCCAGTGTGACATTCTTTTTTTTTTTTCATTGACCATTATTATATACTCATAACTAGATTGCTTAATTCGTGCATCGTACTCTCAACGATCTTCTCGGGGGTATATTCCTGCTCTGCCTTTCAAAAATGTACATTAGGACATACGAGTTTTTCTTTCTTCCTTTCTTGAACTCGGAGGAATGAAACATTTTTATGAACGAGTGTGATGGAGAGAAATGTCACCATGACTACGAGGTGATAAGGTTAGGGAGTTTCCAGGTGATATGTGCGCGAAGAATGCTTAACGTGAAGTCTACTGAACTAACAAATGCAGGATGTGTGTGTGTGTGTGTATGTCTGTGACTGCGAAGCGGATGAACGCTTTGTGCGTAGGTAACTACGTGTGAAGCGTGCTAAGCTCGCAAAAGTTTGCAAGACGAGAAGAGAGGCCCGCTGCGTGGAGCTGTTAATTCGTGCATACAGGGGAAATGATATTTCGCGCACATAGGGGAATTGCTAGGACTGTGTATTAAGTTTTTTTTTCTTCTACATAATAATGTAGAAACCGTGTCTACTATGAAAGATGGAAGTAAAAAAGGCAGATATCTTGCGTTCTCCTACATTTCTATAATTCAATATCTGTACCTCTAACATGTTTACTTCAACATTTTCTAATCTGACATACCTCTGACATTTTGACCTCTGTCATATTCAAATCTGACATTTCTACCTCTGGAATTTTCACCTCTGGAATTTCTACCCTTGGCTTTTCACCCCTGGCATTATTACCTCTGACATTTTTACCTCTGCCATTTTTCTCTGGCACCTAAAAATAGGCAGTGGTGTTTTTCAGGTATAGTCTGCAGTATCTGGACCAACGTTGTAGTTACTGCCCGAGTCCACAAGGCCAATTAAGGCTTGCACCATTTAGGACAAGGCCAAAGCCCGGGCTTTGAAACATCTCAATTCATCGCTTGAACTACTGTCATGGGATGACTCGATTCCAATTTTTCATTTCATTTAAACACACCCTGATTCTGCTGTATATGATTACGATATTCTCTTAGGAATCACGTGCTACCAGTTTCTCACTGGAAGTTCACGATACGTGATACTCGCGACCGATGCTGCGTATAGAGGGCTCCGAGTAGATTTTAATTTAGTCGGTGGCACTTGGCATTTCGTTTGCTTCCAAGACAAGCTACATCCATTTTATTATTATTTTTGCTTTTTTGAATATACAAGGAGGTTAAATTAAACTGATGCACTAAACAATTAAGTTCCTGTATCAAAGTAATTTATTCTGCTATCCATGGGATAGCTCAAATTCATAAATTTATGATTCTCTCCTGTTTGCTATCTAGGGGTGTTTCATAAAGCTGTTCGTAAAGTTACCAGTGACAAACTACTTGAATATGAAGTGCCAAATGGGATGTCTAAAGTTTTTCCTGACGTTTTAACAAAGTGTGACAGCATTTCTCATAATCTCAGTTAAACTGTGGCAAAAATTCACTTTGCAATGAAAATGTTCTTCAACAAAAGTAATGTTAATTTATACGTCTGCATAGTTCACCTTACGCTGATGCCATTTATAATGACTGAGAATTTCATATGGCTTGCCATATTCAAGTCGTTCGTAAAGTCATTCGTAACTTTATGAAACACTTTATGAAACTTTATGAAACACCACCCAGTATCATCGCATTTTTTACCGTTTCCTTCTAATCATTCCTCTTTTGCCCATTCCAAATCAAAGTCAAATTCCCCTCATAATGTTTAGACCTACTGTACACTAAATTAGATTCACGTGAGAGTCACCAAACATTGGTACATTTCCAGGCTATCTAGTATAAAGAACAGTGCGGATGCACATGCAAGTTTGTACCTAATGCATGGGAGTGGGTGACGGGGTGACGTGGGCGTGGAGGGGGGGGGTGGGAGGTGTTTTGACTCGAAGTTGATGTAGGTCTACCACGGTGACGCAATTACTTCGAGGTTTTGCCACTGATTTCGGTCCTGGGGAACCCTCAACAGTGTTTTGTGTCCAGCTAGGATACATAATCTGCATAATCATCAACCTCAAAACACTTAAACTCACCCTTTTCTGGTTAAAAAGGAAACCCAAGTTTTACTGGAGTTTTACTAATTTTTTTTTTCGTTTGTGGGGGGTCGTTTTGCTTGTTTATCGCTTTGTTTTTTTTTTTGTTTTGTTTTTTTTTGTGTACGTAAGAACAATGTGGTTAATAACGTGATACTGACAAACACTGGCATTTTTACTAACTCAATTGATATAACTGTATTGCATACGATTCACTTGTGCTTGACGAATAATCGAGTTGACATCGTATACTTCTTTTACATTTTCATTTTAAACCCATGGTAAATCTGGTAGAGTCTAAGCAGTAAATATTTCTGTAGCTTCTTAGTTGACATACATTTTTCTTCCTTTCACTTTCCCCTTGGACGGAATTTTATAAATATTAAACATTTCAAATGGAAGCATATTTGCAACTTGTTTGTTTCGCTGGATTTGAATGTTAAAATCTTTTATCAAACTTGAAAGAGAATATTGGATAGATTTTCATAGATGGGTTGGAATGAAAGCTATGTGACTTTTATTAAGTCATTTTTATATTGAATATATTTTACCCTCCCCCAAGTTCTTTGCAGTGGCATATAGCGCTCTTCAGCATGTTCAGATTCTCATCTTCAATAGTATTTTCATCTACCCTCTGGTGGTACCAATCAATGAGTACAATAAACTTTTTTATGCGCATGTACCTAGATGAGCAGACAATGTAACAATGTGTTTTGACTCGAAGTTGATGTAGGTCTACCATGGTGACGCAATTAACTACGAGTTTTTGACACTGATTTCGGTCGTGGGGAACCCTCAACGGTGTTTAAACATTAGAGATTTCGCTAAATTTGTAAAATAATCGTATATATACTACTTAAAGAAAATTACGTTTTGTGTCCAGCTAGGATACATAATCTGCACAATCATCAACCGAAACACTTAAACTTACCCTTTTGTGGTTAAAAAGGAACCCAAGTTTTACTGGACTTTTACCTTTTTTTTTCATTTGGGGGGGGGGGGGGGTCGTTTTGCTTGCTTATCGCTTTGTTTTCTTGTGTTGTTGTTGTTTTTTTTTGTACGAGCGCGTACATAAGAGCAATGTGGTTGAATACGTGATACTGACAAACACTGGCATTTTTTACTAACTCAATTGATATAACTGTATTGCATACGATTCACTTGTGCTTGACGAATAATCGAGTTGACATCGTATACTTATTTTAAATTTTCATTTAAAACCCATGGTAAATCTGGTAGAGTCTAAGCAGTAAATATTTCTGTAGCTTCTTAGTTGACATACATTTTTCTTCCTTTCACTTTCCCCTTGGACGGGATTTTATAAATATTAAACATTTCAAATGGAAACACATTTGCAACTTGTTTGTTTCGCTGGATTTGAATGTTAAAATCTTTTATCAAACTTGAAAGAGAATATTGGATAGATTTTCATAGATGGGTTGGAATGAAAGCTATGTGACTTTTATTAAGTCATTTTTATATTGAATATATTTTACCCTCCCCCAAGTTCTTTGCAGTGGCATATAGCGCTCTTCAGCATGTTCAGATTCTCATCTTCAATAGTATTTTCATCTACCCTCTGGTGGTACCAATCAATGAGCACAATAAACTTTTTATGCGCATGTACCTAGATGAGCAGACAATGTAACAATGTGTGTCTAAACAACAATGTGTATCTTTTATCAAGCCATTTTCATATATATCGAAAATATTTTAACCTCCCCGAAGATCTTTTCAGTGGCATTGCAAACAAACCTTATAAACAGACTTAAATTGACAATGGTGTCAGGCAGTGTCACATAAGACTTTTTAAATTGTTATCATGTTGCGTGTACCTAGCTGTGTCTTTTATCAAGCAATTATCATATCGAAAAAATATTCTTTTAAGTCTTCCTGTTTTTTTCTGGGGGATCCAAAAATTTCAAGCATTGCTTTTCAGTGGACCCCCTATTTCCATGATTTCTTCAAAACTTTATTTTAAAAAATCTATAATTCATTGCAATAATTTAGTTATGTGTACATTGTACTTGTAAATACTTATTAAGAAAAAATGAATGCATACATTTATTTTCTGTAATGATAATGTAATGCCATCGTTTTTCTTTCTGTTGGAAATCAAATAACTACGAATTGAATCGAACTGAATATTCTTCAAAATGTACAAGTGTGGTTGGATGACCAAACGGCACTGTGCATATTTCAGTCAATATGTTCTCTTTGCCAATTCTCTCCAACTTTATAGTAGAAGTAGACCTGTTTGAATACATGTTGGTTTTGCAGTGTCCATTTTTATTCACTGATTACTGTAGCAAATATTTTGAGAACCAGTGAAAATGGATTCAGCCCTAACCAAACACTGTCACTGGAACAGACGAGTCAGACGACCTCTGCGCATTATTAAAGTCACCGGCCGACCTCGAAAGTTCATCCGGCAGTCATGGTCCTTTGGCTTTAAATTTCTCTGTGTCGTTGTAACATCCTACAAACATTCGTATGCTTAATACTGAAAATACTTTCTTCCATGAGCGTCAATCTGTTTTTTTTTTTAATTTGGGGGTGGGGAACACAGTCCAAAAATTTGCTGACAAGTAAAAAAAGGGTCCTTAGTTTAATTTTTTGGGAGCGGACGCAAAAATTGGCTTACATTTTTTCAGGTGTTTTCTTTGTTTTTTTTTTTTTTTTTGGGGGGGGGGGTAGTTAAACCCTATTGTGTCCCCCACCCCTTGAAATTTTGGGGACGTTTCCGGCTGTTCCTTTCCCGATTGACGCCCATGCTTTCCTCTAATCTGTTACACCTAGAAAGTACTGTACCCCGGACAATAAAATTGTTTATGCGATTCTCTAGAGGCGATACGCTGTTTCAGTCACAACCTAGGTCAGGGCCCCGTTTCATAAAACATAAAACAATGATGAAAATTGTATGAGAAATTATTAAAAGGTTAAAAAATATAGAATGATGAACATGAGCGTACATACAAGAAAAGTAAGTAACAAAATACACTCTAGAATTAGTGGGTAAAAATGTGTCATGAGGGTAATTATGTATCAAAAAATGGAAGAAATAAAACTGAAAGGAAATGAAAAAAATGATCGTAATTATAAAATGACAAATGAAAAAAGTAAGAGCAACACAGTACTCTTAGCATTTGAGCATTGTTGAGTCATCATGGTCATGGCAGCTCGAGTCCGTTACCACATTAAATCGACATCTAAACAGTATTATTATTATTATCATTATCATTACTATTATTATTATTATTATTATTATTATTATTATTATCATCATTATCATTATTATTATTATTATTATTATTATTATTATTATTATTATTATTATTATTATTGGTTTGGCGTCACCTGTACCTGGGAGGGGAAAAGCAAATTGAATCACTGTAACCCTGAGGTCTCTCCTCGCGATATCACTGATTGGCGGTGTGCAGGTGGACCCCATACAGCGGGGTTTCCCCCCTACTCTAGTGCAGTGCAGTGGGATCTTTAACGTGCAAAGGTGGTAACTCTCCTTTACACGGGACCTCCATTTAACGTCCTATACGAGGGACGGAGTGTTTTCCACTGTAGCATAGCCTGCGTCTATGAAACAGGGGAGGGGCACGATAACACACAACGTAGGCTTTAGTCATCCGCCTTGGCTGGACTCGAACCCACGGTCTTTTGGTTCGAAAGGCAGACGCTTTACCGACTGAGCCAACTCGCTCCCCTCGAAACAAGTGTGTGAATATATGAGGTGAGCTTTTAAAATTATGTGAAAAGATGGAAAAGAAGGAAAATATGAACAACCACGAGCAATGTGCATTAGAAAAAAAAATATGTATATGTATATATATCTATATATATATGACTACTACATGCATGACAAAGGACAAGAGGCTGATGTAGATCTATTGAGTTTGAGTTTATTGAGTTTCGATGTATATACAAAAAAAAACCCAATATAACAAAGTAGAGAATATACAGCTATATCATAAAAAAAATAGCAGTAGTTTTTTTTTTTTACATTATTGACAATGGAACAAATATGACAGTTTGCAAATTATTGAAAGCGGAAACTATATGACATGTCAAAACGAGAGGCTTATCAAAAGTGAGGGTTGTAATAGCTCCTCTTTAAAAAAAAACAAACATAAGTTGGTAAGTTTATAATCATCAATGTAGAAAAAATATAAAGCAATAAAATTCATAAAGAAACGACCTAAATAAACCCTGCTTGGAGAGATGGAATAATGACCCCCAAGTATTCATAAAAGTAAAGTCCCCAGTTTTCTGCGATACGGAAAAAGGAAAAATTTCAACGAATTCGGGAAGAACACGGGATTTACGGAATTTTACGGAAAGAGCGATATTTTTTAGGCCAGAAAGAAATTTGAATAACGAAAAATACAGTGAAAATCATGAAAAAGAAAGCAAAATCCCTTAAAACAAAACCGTGTATCAGCAGAAAATCTGGATTAAACCTGTTTGCAGTGTTTAGCGTGTGTTCGCCAAACTTCTACATACTACATGTGCGTGTATATTAGGGTAACGGAGGGTATTTAGGTTTTTGTAAGATTGTTACTATTTTCAATTGCTTTGTCATATGTTTTATACATGTCACCGAAGAACACGGAATATGAAGTTTAGAACACCGAAGAACACGGAATTTGCATTTTAAAAACGGAAAACTGGGGACTTTACATAAAAGGAATATACTCCCATTGTGAGAAGTTCATTGCCAACCACTCCCCCTCCCCCGCGCCCCTAGCCTTCCTAATGCTCTATACCGTATGCTGTCGTGATTGTTCTTATTTGAACGCTAGGTGTGCTAAGAAGACACACCTGAAAACGAAATAGAATTTGTCATTTTGTATCACTTTATTGTCCATATTCAATATTCAATAAAGGAACACATGTACAACAGATAAAATATAACAGTTACACAATCATGTACAAATACAGTGAAAAGTAAGAGTAGTCCAGGTCCTAGCGCATTACTGCCGAGGCAGGACATACAATACAAAACATACAAAGGGAACAAATCATGATTATAACAAGGGTCTCGGTCTTGCAGTTATCATCTTCTGTAATCATATAGGTGTACTGTACAAATTCATTGATATATAAACAACTTGATAGATATTGTCATGAAATATTATCATTATTTATTGTTATTACTATCATTATGCATCCCCACTATTGTCATTATTTTCATTTTATTATTATCATTATTATTGTTATTATATTATTATTATTATAATAATAATAATAATAATTTTTTTTCTCTTATCCTCTTTATCGAGGTATTTATTCACAATAACATGTATATTTATATACAAACAATAAAAACAAAATTCAATTCAATAATGCAATAATTTTTTGAATATCACATTTTTTCAAAATTCCGAACTTGTTTTTTTGTTTACATAAATTTTCTAAATAAATAATCATAGTAAGTTTGAATTCAATCCATAAAGAATTCGCATTATATCCTTTTCCTTTGAATATGCTTTTTATGTAATTTCGATAAATAACAAATTGGGCAATAACACAAAATAGATTACACATAATATTGCTGGCATTTTGCAGATCATAACCTATAATTAATGTTTTTTCATCTATAGAAATAGTAATCTTGAAAATATAAAATACCAACCTTTCTACAATAATAATAATAATAATAATAATTATTATTATTATTATTATTGTTGTTGTTGTTGTTGTTGTTGTTGTTATTATCGTTATTATTATCATCATCATCATTATCATCATCATCATTACCACCACCATTCGGGCCGAAATTCAAGGTCAAGCAAAAGGGCACGAATTTGAATGAGTGACATTTTGACTAATTAGAATACGTTGTTGCTCAAAGGTGAATGCAGTTTGACGAATTTCAATATTCTGGAGATTAAATTGAACCAAAAATCACGCGAACTACAGTGACAAGTAACGAATTTGCTCGCTATTTTGATGAAATAAAACGGGAAATCCTATTATTAAACGCAACCTCATACTTCAGTTTCTGTTTCGACAGTCTCTAAGCTCAGCAATGACTCGGATCAGTCAAGCCAATCCCACGTCAGGAAATCAAAGTATGGCATTAACCAATGAATGTTGTGAATAGAAGCATGGACCAATGTCTCTCACCGCAATGCTCTCAGTTGTATACATATCCCGTTGAATGGATTGTAGTGTTGTTTGCCCTACACAGGACAGGTTCTTTCTGCAGTGCAGCTTTTTCCTGTAGCGCATATATAGTTCTTTATTCAGATGTAAGAGCAATATCAGTATTGATATCCATTTGTTGATTCTATAAGGAGAAACTAAACTTAAAGGATGAGATAATACGGGAACACATAATTACAAGTGAGTATATTGTACCTTCAAAAATCTCTCATTGTCATTTTAACCTTCTCTGTTATCAGCGTGTAGACATGGTAGAGCATCACTAGTTCATCATTCACGCTTATGCAAATGTTGGGTGTGGAGCCCTAGGAAACGCTGTTGATTGGCCTGTGCTAAAACTCAAATTAACGAGACCTCGTGTTGAGTGCATATTCATAGTATCTATGCCCTCTTCTGAACTACGGTATATTAGCCCTGTAAACATCAGTATCTAAGTCAAATTAAGGAGTTAAGCATAATTTAGTCGAATTGTATTGTACTGTATTTATTTTCCATTTAAGTAAAAACACAAATACAAGTACATACAATATAGCAATAGGCGGACATAAAGAAAGAAATACATACATTAAAGGGAGTAAAAAGGAGTAACAGAATGACTGGATTGCCCACTCTTTAGGGTGGTAATTATTACTACGCTGTTCTTCCCTTGGGTCCAGTATACATAAATGAAAAACACACTGTATATGAACTGTATATGAACAGAAACATGAATTGCAAAACTATTTCATTCCTAATAAGGAAACAAAGACACATCCAAAAGAGTTATAACAATGTTTACAGCTGAAATTTCAACCAAAAAAATGTAAATACTACCACCATCCCCCCCCCCCGTAAAACTGGCATATTCCTTCAAAGATCAGAGCCATATAGGGTCTTTAAGTTCAAGTGATTGCAAAAAGTATTAAAGTTACTTATTAATTTCATATCTAGTGGTAATTCGTTGCATATTATTACTTCATATGTATCATAAGGTTAGCATTCCCCCTCCCTCATACATTTTGTAGTTATGTGTACATGGTGTATGTACAATTTCATAATCCTACTTAAGCTTCGCTGTACATTTCATTTTCATGTTTGTTTGTTGCCTAAGTTTTGATTCATAAGTTGATTTGCTTCATTCATATATTGATGATCTGATTATGTAAGCGCTAAAAAATGTATATTAAGCGCTATATACACGTTTATCATTAACATTATCGTCATTTGCCTCTTTTGCCTGTGCAATTATTTAGGGGAAAAATTAACTCCTTGGCAAATAATAATAATAATAATTAGATCATTTATATAGCGCATTCACTATGTAAATATACTCTATTGCATTGTAATGTAACAGAGCTCCCAACAATGCTACTGCTCATTTTTTGTTGTTGTTGTTTTAAAGAAGTATTTTATTTCCATTCAATGAACATACAAAAAGCACATAATATTAAGCACATAGTACATGTAACATCAAAAGTATAAAGTCACAAATTCTCAAACTGAATTCAATAACGTATACATTCGATTGATTCGAATAAACTAAATTCAACAGAATGCATCATGCTTTTACACCTGATATCAATTACATGTAATGTATATAATACAGAAAGAATAAGGCGCTGAAAAAAGTCCTATCCTACATGTTCAAATGAGTGAAAGTAAATGTAGAAAAAAGAAAAAAAAATAAAGAAAAAAATCAAAATGCATTCGTCCCCCCGATAGAAAGTGTCGCCGCTCACGAAGTACCTACTGGTTGTGTAATTAACGAACATACGTGGGGACGCATGCATTTTGATTTTTTTCTTTATTTTTTTTCTTTTTCTTCTTTTCAAAGGAGTTAAATTTTTTCCCCAAATAATTGTTTCAAAGAGCCGATGGAGAAGGCAAAAGGGTGGAATAAATCAAACTTTACTAAACTACCATTCATTACTGTTTAACCCCATTTCAATGTTAATTTCTAGTTTCCTCTTGAAAAATTCAAAACATTGCACATATTATTCATATCAAGGTTAGTTTCACTGTAATTATTTTGTCTGTAAACTATTTATGATAGATATTATCAACGAAGCATCGTCAACAAAGTATACTATGTTTCACAAAAGGTATCCCTTTGGTAGTCATAATTTCCTCTCAAATTTCATGGCTCATACAAAAGCATTGCCGATCTCATACGCAACCTCCCCCCCCCCCCCCCCCCCCCCCGATGTTTCACTCATCAGTGCTCTGACATAATAAGGGACGGTGGTAGCTCGATATTGGGACGAACTCGGCATGACGGAGCAGTGCAAGCTTCACTAATTTATTTGTATAATACCTCCATTACGAGAACTGCTGCTGGGCTGGCGCTTGAGCGTCCTTGGGCGATGTGTGCGTTTTATAAGTTTCCACAATTATTATCATTATTATTATTATTATTATTATTATTATTATTATTATTGTTGTTGTTGTTGTTGTTGTTGTTGTTGCACATCATCATCATCATCCTCATTAAAAAATATAAGGAGTTTGAAATAATCTTACATTTCATGTTTTGCAGAATAATACGTACTAAAAATTTTACCATTGACTCTTTCGTAACTGCTACACTTTCCTACTACAGTCAAACCTGTCTATAAAGACCGCTCAAGGGAAACACCAAAAGTGGTCTTTATAGACAGGTCGCCTGAGGTGACCATTGGAATGATACTTTTGAACCCCCCCCCCCCCCTTCATTGAGTAATGAAAACAAAAGAAATGATTTAGTTACATGTAATACGTATGTGTTAGTAGTTTCCGAAAACTTCATTTATTGGTTTAACCGAAACATGGTTCTCTGATAATCCATGTTCCCTCTTCACACTCCCTGATTTTGATTTGATTGTTAACAATAGAACACTAAGACCTGGGGGTGGCGTAGCTCTTTACATACCGCAACAATACGACCATACTCTTATAGCTAACATGACCATATCAAACGACGTTCTAGAAACCTTATTTGTTGAAGTCACAAACCCCAAAGGTAAAAACTTAGTACTTGGTGTTTTTTATAGACCCCCTCAATCTAATATTAATACTTTTTTAGAATCTCTTAATGAAATTTTATCAAATCCTGTTTTGAAAAATAAAGATTGCTTTTTTATGGGTGACTTTAATATTAACTTAGTAGATTGTAATTCAAACAGCACCTCACATGAGTTTCTCGAAATGTTTCTTTCATATTCTTTTTTACCGCTTATCACTAAACCGACAAGAGTGACAGATAACTCGGCCACTTTAATTGATAATATTTTCAGTAATATAACTCAACAAATTCCCAAAGCCGGTATTATCCTTAGTGACATTACTGATCACTTTCTAATTTTTGCTAAATTATCTACAAATAAAATTATCATGAAAGAAACATTCAATACTCCATTTCGAAAGATAACTGATGACAACATTAACAATCTAATTAATACTTTAAATACAACAGACTGGTAAACTGTTTTTTAATCCACAGACGTTGATGACGCATATAACTTTTTCATTTCCAAATTAACCTCTTCTCTAGATACTCACGTTCCTTTTACCACTAACAGAAAATCGAATTATAAAAAGGTTCCACTCCACCCTTGGATTACTAAATCACTTTTGAGATCAATCAATCGAAAGAACAACCTTTACTATAAATACATAACTAAACAAAGTAACGAATCTCGCTTTAAATATACTTCATACAAAAACACACTTACTACTTTATTACGCATTGCAAAAAGAGAACATTATACCTCCCAACTCAATTTGTGCAAAAACGATATGAGGAACACATGGAAAATTATTAATGGAGCATTAAATAAAAACAAAAAAAGTACTTCTATAACAAAAATAAAATTAAACAATACAATTACCGACAACATCTCAATAGCACAAGAATTTAATTCATATTTTTCAAACATTGGCAACAATCTGGCAAGCAAAGTCCCTCAAACTCATAAATCTTTCAACAATTTTCTTGACAACCCAAATCCAAACTCTATATTTTTTAATTCTACTAACACAAGAGAAATTATTAATATTGTTAATAATCTACAGACCAAGAAGAGCCCAGGTTTCGATGGTATTCCTAATTTCCTACTTAAAAAAATTATTTTAACTATCGTCGATCCTCTGGTCCACATATTTAATGTTTCTATGAACACAGGGTAGGTACCTAACCTAATGAAAATAGCCAAAGTCATCCCCCTTTACAAAAAAGGTGATAATCAGCTTGTTTCTAATTACCGTCCTATTTCATTGCCCACTTCGTTATCTAAAATTCTCGAAAAACTTATACATACTCGTACAACTACGTTCTTTAATAAATACAATACTTTTTCGAACTCGCAATTTGGTTTCCGCGAAAATCATAGCACCTCGCATGCAATTTTGACTTTTATTAATAAAATTACTTCTTCCATAGATAAAGGTTGTCATACTGTTGGTATTTTTCTGGACTTCTCCAAGGCCTTCGATACCATTAACCACGAAATACTTCGTCATAAACTTTCTTTTTATGGTATCAGGGGGAAGGCCTTGGAGTGGTTCAAGAGCTACCTAACAGACAGGTCTCAATTTGTGTCAGTCAACAACGTTGTTTCTTCTACTCTTCCTATTACATGTGGAGTACCACAGGGTAGTTTACTTGGTCCTCTTCTTTTTATTACATATATTAATGACATTAAAAAAAGTTCTACTTTACTAACATTTGTATTGTTTGCTGACGATTCGAACATTTTCTTTTCTCATGATAACCTAAACCAACTTGTATGAATTGTAAACTCAGAACTGATACATGTCACTGACTGGATTAAAGCGATTAAACTATCACTTAACTTACAAAAGACGAATTTTATGCTTTTTAGTAACAGAATGAATACAATACCTGATAACATAATTTTTGATAATACTGTTCTTGAAAATGTTTCAGAGACCAGATTTTTGGGGGTTACTATTGATAATAAGCTATCATGGAAACCACACATCAATAATATTTGCAAAACAATTTCAAAAAACATCGGAATTATCAACAAACTCAAATATTTTCTCCCATCTCACACTTTACTTACACTGTATCATACATTAATATTACCATACATTAATTATGGCATTTTGGCATGGGGTTGTGCGACCCAAACACAATTACGAAGAATACTGTTGCTGCAGAAGAAGGCTCTTAGAATAATTTTTCAAACCCAATTCAGATCACACACAGATATACTATTCTTCCAAAATAATATTCTTAAAGTGAGCGATTTATATCTTTTCCAACTCGCCCAATTTATGTATAAACTAAACAAAGATGATCTCCCAACAATTTTTTCAAATATGTTCTGTAAAAACTCCTCTATACACGATTACCCAACGAGACAACGTAACTGTTATCACCTACCCCCTACTCGTACTATATTAGCGAAAAACTCTTTTATCTTTTTTGGACCTGTGTATTGGAATTCCCTGCCCAACGACTTTAAAGAATCTACAAACCTTAATATTTTTAAACGCAAACTTAAAAAGATGCTCATTTGTCAATACTCCACACCAACAAGTCAAGCTAACACATAACCTAAAACTACATAATAACTTAACCTTTAACCACCAATAAATTTGTCAAACTTTACTTATGAAAAAAAAAACAACACTACAACATGATACAATACATTACGACCTGTGCACCTGCCATGTTTCCTCTTTTCATTTGCATTTTTTATCTGCACCTCCCTTATCTCCCTCTTTCTTTCCTTTGCCACTTTACCCTCCCTATTATAATTTTGTAAGTACTTTTTTGTGTGTGTTACCACTGTAATTATTATTATTTGAACTACTTTCTCTTATTTTTTTGTCGCTTATTCGTTTTATTTTGATATTTGTGGATTACTTGTTTTAAGTTTGTCTTCTGCGTCCGTCTCGATTTTTGTATATAGTTGTATATATAGTTTGTTTATAATTAGTATTGAAACTAAGTTTAGGGGCTTGCCTTCTTTACAAGCCTTTGCTTTTCTTGGCAAGTCCCTCCGTTCATTTCTTGTTTCTTTTCATTGACAAAATTACTGCAACAAATTGTAGTTTTGTTTAATTTATATTCAACATTTGTTACGAAATGTCATTGATTTGTCTGTATTATCTATTATATTGAATATGTATTGTTACTTTGATTGTATTTTGAAAAAAATTGTTGAACGGAAATAAATAAATCTAAATCTAAATCTAAATCTAAATGTTTGTGTCGCTCACTTCGTGGGCGAAGCCATCTTGAAAGACTCCCATATAAAATCGGCTTATCCTAGGACATTTCAGACACAGCGAAAAATTGAGACAGAAAGAGAGCTGAGAATCAAAAGTGCCATAGGGCCGCCACTGTGCTGTAGTATAGGTTTTCCGGGCCGGATTCGTCAAAACAGCATTCGATTTCATGATCAAGCATTCAAACTCAAGCAATTTGTAGTCCATCGGTTTCCCATTGTTTCAGTGTAACACTTTTTCTTTATTTAAACATTGAAATAAGTAAAAAAAAAAAAAAAAAAAAAAAAAAAAAAAAACTATCATTCAAATTGAATGTAATTTGATTCAGTTTGGTAATGAATAATTCAATTTCGCCAAGTTTGAGAGGAAGAAGAAATTCCTTGCTGAATTGCGGTTTCATTTTCATCTTTAGGCAATCACTTTCGTACTTACGCCATTCAATTAGAACAACGTAAGTGGTCTCTATCTCTTTTTCATTTTCATTTTTATTCTCTTTAATCCTTTATTTCTTTTCTGTCATTATATATTGGACATTCACATTTCTATTTTTTCTTCACTTTATATGACATTTTTCTTTTATTCTGTGGTTTTATTCTTTATCTTTGCATACAATTCACTATAAAATGCCTGTCAAACATGTTCATGGATTATTATGTTGTGATCTTTATTTGCATATCAAATAAATTTGTGAGGGGGATTCTTTTCATATTTCTTTTTTTCCATCTACTAAATGCTAATGAATCTCAATCTTGTTCTTTCTACATTCATAATTTTCATATAAGCAGAAACATATATCGGCTCATTACCATAAGATGAAAAACACTGCACAAATGTCAAAACTGTATGTCTATTCATGATATTGCATGTCTAGATTCTTCCCACGTCATGTCCTGCGCTAATTGGAATGCTGTTAACACGAATTTGAATGTTGTTTACACAGATAATCAAATTGAATTATCTTTCTGCATTATTGGTATTCTAACAAAAGTAAATCGCATGCTAAGAAAAATCATATTGAAAGATATATTTGCTTTTTAAATGTTGATCCACATTGTCAGTCAATTTCGCGTGAAATTGAACAAAATTATTGATTCCGATGATGAGTTTACGAAGACTGGCGGGAAAACATATGGTATATTTTAATTTTTCATAATAGTAAAAAGGACAAAAATCGTTTGGAAGTTACTTCTTCAAAGTCGGTTTTTGTTTTGATCAAAGGCTTGTTAACATATCACTTCCAAAAGAATGCCTTTCGTTACAAAATCCGCCTGGACCCCCCCCCCCCCAAACCGGGCTTTTGTTCGGCCAAGGGAAGGGCGAATAGCAACTTTGCAAATTGTGCATGGGCTCTGGTGCCATTGAATTTTGTTGCATGCCTCATTAAGCGAAATATTCCAGTGTGTTATATTTTCTGCCTGGCGACTTGCCAGGATGAAAAAAAAAGGATTAATCAAATTCAGTTGAATGAAGCAATATATTTAAAAAGTAAAAGGGAAAAAAAGCGTTTGACTGTAAGCAAGTGAGGGTATAAAACATGACGATGTGGTAATTTTCGGATGACAATAATGTGCAAATCAATGAAATCAACACCTAACACTGCTAACTTCTTGTTAATTTTGGAAGACCACTGATACATAAGCTTCATTAGACCTACTGCAGCAGAGTGCAGAGGACGAAATCCAGGTTGGTTAGGATACAATATATCATTTTTGTCCAGAAAAATTACGAAGTTAAATGTGCACTGCTTTCAAGATCTTGCTCAAAACGGATGATGATACTGGTCCGTAATTACCGCGGAGTGGACATGTCACTAGTCTTAATGGAATCACCCTTGCATTTTTCCAGCCTTTGATACATTTTCCTGTAGTAATGGAATTATTTATAAGACATGTCAAGGAGTCTGCTACCTTTTTCATACTGGGAGTTGGGGCGCCCCCGGAGCGGTCCTGGGGCCCCCAAATTCCCAGTATGAAAAGCTTAGTTTGGGCGCCCCAGATTTGGAGTGCCCCAAACATGAGGTGCTGCAATGAGTGCCCAAGGATTATTCCTGGACCTTGGGCATGTGGAGCGCCCCAACTTCAGTTTGTACGGTTGCAGTGATTTAGGCCGGTCTAAATTTGGTGATTTACTAATGTATTCCTCTGACGTCATAATGTTAAGCGTGACTGGTGCATATATTTAAAACGTCTTTGCATTATCCATTATAATGATAATAATAATAAAAATAATAATAATAATAATAATAATAATAATAATAATAATAATAATTAATGATAATAATAATAATAATAATAATAATAATTAATAATAATAATAATAATAATAATAATAATATTACAGCACATTTGTAACGCGCCTAATACTATGTTTCTAGGCGCTGTGTTGCTGTTGTCCCCGCAGCCATTAACTAAAGTTCTATCCTTATACCAAATGGAAAGATGGGACAGCAGCACCACGATTAAATCTATATTACAAGAGGCAAATCAATTCGACCTATACAGATTTAAATAAGTGGGACTTTAACATTGTTTTGAAGGTATGTAGCGATGGGGCGTTTTGAATGAAGGCAGAAAGGCTATTCCACAATTGGGGAGCAGCGACAGAAAGAGCTCTATCGCCGTATCTTGTTTTTACACGTGGGCCAGGCATTAACTGAAAGTGAGAGGAAGTTGAAGCTCTCAACCTGGAGGAGGGGTTTGGATTTTACAAGACTGGAAAGATACGTGGGTCAGTCACCGTTACGAATTTTGAAGGCAAGGAGAAGAATTTTGAATTGAATACGTCATGACGTCATAATAGATGCACTTTATTGGAGAAGTCTGCGCCATTAATGTTTTTTTTAACAGAATTATGGCGCCATATAAATGCTTTGAATCATCACCAATTACGTTTGGAATTGCAGATCGGTGGTAAATGCTAGAGTGATCTATATAATATAAATTCACACTAGTAAATGCATGGGGGCTCCCTCAGGGCGCTCTCAGAGCGCCCAAAATTTATGCCGTAGTATGAAAAGGGTATCCGTTTTTCATTATCGTCACTCATAATTATTTTCATTTCCTTTTAAGACAAAATGCACCCGTTACTTCTTGTAGCTCAAATGTTTTTGGGATACCACCTGTCAGGGCATGTAACAAAATTGTCATTATACTTTGAGAGATACATTAAATTATCGTCTGTAATTCTGGGCCCCGTCTTATAAAACTTGTATCAATTACAAGTAGCAATAACTGCTGAGAGCACAGTTTTCGTAGAAATGTGTCAGTTGTTTAAACTGATATCAAGTATCAAGTATCAAGTATACCGGGCATGGTGGCTCAATTGATAGAGCTTCCGCCTCATGAACGGGAGGTCGTGGGTTCGATCCCCGGCCGAGTCATACCAAAGAATGGAGAAGGGTAGTAATAACATATTATGTTATGCAGGGGCCCGCTGGAAGATCAGCTGATAGCTGAAGTGGCTACACTGGGTAAATAAGAGTTATTATTAAGTTATGAAATTGGGCCCATCTACTTCAATGCTGCACGGTAAAACCGAGTTAGATTTTAGGAATTATTATTGTTTTCATATTCTGCCACATATTTGTTTTTGGATGTTTTCTTTACGGTCATTTATCTGAGCACTGTGATATTTCCTTTTTTCCTTCCTGAGAAGATGATTTACCTTGTTCTTTAGCTCTTTGTACTTTTCCATGATGTGTCATCAACCCTCTTCAATGCAACATCATGGGCGTGTTCTTTTTCATGCATGGTTTTAATAATTTCCTCATTAATCCAAGGGCATGCATTTTTTAGTATTCTTTTCTCGCAGAGCGGCATGTTTATCAACTTCATTCACAAAGAATTGAAGCCATGTCTCCCATACAATGACTATATTAACATGATATCCATGGAACTCTTTGTAGATCAAATAAAAAATCATCCACAACAACTTGATTTTGAATGAACAAAATTTAGTACATTTGACCTTATCTGACTTTTGGTTATTTTTTTAAACCTTTCACAGTATACAATAGGGAATAGTCACTGATGCAGTGACGTCTGCCTCAGAATACAACTATGGATTAGAGACAAAAACTAAATTAATAATAGAACCTGTAGTTTATGTGATACGGGTAGGTAGCTCAACCAATTTCTTTATAGCATCAAGGAGTTATTAGTAACTTCTTGATACCATACAGCACAACAGGAATTGCAAGTTTTCCGCATTTGCATATCTTTTATCCCCGCATAAAAATACAGGTGAAATCTCCGAAAATTTTACAACTGATACTCTTTGAGACATTACTTTTGCAAGGCATACTTTTTAAAATATTCTGATGTTTAATTGGGTTAGTCTATGAACAGATAAATTGAACCTGCGTGGGTCATCCATAAATTTCAAAAGATCTGTTCGAGCTTCGAGAATTTTGTCTGTCATGTCATGGGATGTCAAGTCGTGTCATGTTTTGATGAGTCGCATAATGTCATAGATTATAACATCACTTCATAACGCTCCCATTTTTCCACGGGCTTGATTGTGCTCATGCAGACTTTCACTGATCAGGACCCGGGGCCCGTTTCATAACACTTTTAACAAGTGCCACATTTCTGTGACAAATATGACTACAATAGTAGTCACAAAACACCTCTCTGATAAGTGAGAAGGTGTCAGAAGGTGGTGTACAGCTTAGGCAGAGTAGTCTGAAACTGTACAGCTTACATTGTAGCGTATCCTGAAATGAGAGTATTAACCGGATTTTTTCTGATTATTTTTGTAAATAATTTTTTCATCATTTTTTGAAAGAAGTACGGGTAGTTCTGTGTATAGGATTACAATGAGTCTGCAAACATGATCCGGAGAGTTTACATACAATATTGGACAATAAGGTTCATTTATATTCAGAGTACATGTTTCTAATTTCCCAAATTGTTGCTGTAGAATTTTTCTGATATTACATAATCCGGAATATTGTTGTATTACGTCACAAAACAACTACAAAAAAGAAATACGCTTTACTATATCTTACCCGTTTGCATCTTAAAGAATAATAGTTTTGATGGAAGGTTGGGGAGCTAGTTAAATTCGGTTTCCACTAGGAAACAAATTAGAACTATAGATTGATTCTCGACTGCGCGCAGTCCAGGTTAATGCCTCGCCCTTTGCCAGATCTGAAATATATCACACATTCCAGCTGAAAATTCTCCAATCAAAGAGCTATGGGTGACAGCCCAGTTCATCGAAGGCCCGCGGGACAGAAGGTCCGTGAGACCGAAGGCCCGCGAGACCGAAGGCCCGCGAGTCCGACTTATTTATTATCTTATTTTCCTTCATCAGGTGCCGCGGTCGAGTGGTTTAAGGCGCCTCGTTGCAGCGGCGTGACAGGTGCCTGTTATCAGAGGGGGGAGGGGGTAGAGCCAAATATTTCCCGGTAACTCCGTCTAGAATTAGTGGCGTAGCTAGGATTTCAGTTTAGGGGCGGTAGTGAGCACGGGAAGCGCGCTTCCAAGGGGGGTGCAGGGAGGGGGGAGTGTCCCCCGCGAGAAACGCGGAAGCTCCGACGTTCCTTTGAATCGTTCCTTGTCTGCTCCCGCTCATCTTAATACGTCCTCTGCCTGTTATTGGGGGGGGGCAGAGCCAAAAATGTCCCGGTAACTTAGTCCAGAATCAATGGCTTTGCTAGGATTTCATTTTAGGGGCGGTAGTGAGCACACGAAACACTTGCGAAACACTTAATACTGAGCGCGCGAAAGGCGCTCCCTATAAGGGGAGTTTTCCCCTTCCCCCTTGAAGCACGGAAGCTCCGATGTTTTCTTCGAATTGTTCCTTGTCTGCTCTTGCTCTTCTTACGTTCTCTGCCTGTTATCGGGGGGGGGGCAAATAATTCCCGGTAACTAATACTGCTTTCACACCAAGGTACACAGCTTTCCCCTCCCTGCATCTCCCCCCCCCCCCCCCCCCCCCAGGCGAAAGTTTTTTCCTACGACATTCTCGCTCCTTGCGCGTGCGCACATGGTCATTCTCCGCGACTTCATAAATATTCATATGTACATCACTGTGCCATTGATCAACGCATGCGCACATGGTCATTCTCTGAGACGACCTCACAAAATATTCGTAGGTAGGCTACTTCATAATGCCATTAATGCGCGCTTTGCTCCTCTCTAATTCTGTCTTTGATGAGATTTGTGCGCGTGCAAACATTAACTCAAATTTGATTTTTTTTTTAAGTATCACTTTGATACTTTTATTCTTAATAATTCAGGACCTATTTTAGTTTTTAGAATAATTAGAAATACATGTACAATATGAGAAAGTTTCGCACGGGGCAGAATTTGTAAAGTATGATGACTGGTTTACTCACCCTAAGATGGTTGAAAAGTAGAATTACGAACACCAACCTCAAAAAGGATTAATCTTGTTTTCAAATTTCTGTAACATTCCTTTCCACTCATGTCTTCCCACTCCCCTGGCTCCCCCCCCCCCTCTCTCTCTCTCTATTTCTCTCGCCCTCTTTGTACTTTTTTAATCAAACCACTGAATTATTGATGAAATGATTGAAACATTTTATTTGTAATCTAGATTTTTTTAAACCACTTTTTATGAATCAGCAAAGGGAATATAATAAAACCGAGGTTACATGTTCTTATCGTGGTCAACATAAAATATGGTTGATATTGTGACAACAAAATCTGACATGTAGATCGTCACTTGCATATATATGAGTTAAAACCACTTTCACCCGAATAACAATTATGATATACAGTTAATATGTAAATATATAAATGTTTTATGGAACTAGATAGATTCTCGACTGGAGCAGTCAGAATTAATGCCTCTGCCCTGTTACGAGATAAGAATGATATGTGACCTTTAACCTATGACCTCTTGACGTTTCTGGTTCTTTATTCCGTTCCACTAATCATCAATGACGGTTCTCTGTAATCAACAATGAAACAACAATAATAATAAACACATTATAACAACCACTGGCGTAAATCCCGGGGGGATGGGGGGATATATCCCCCCCCCCCCCCACTTTTTGGAGAGGGGGGGATGGCGTGTACAAATATCCCCCCACTTTTTAAGAAAGAAAATATATTTTAATTAATGTTAGTAAAATCTTTGAATATCTGTCATAAACAACCATCATATTTTAGAATTTCTGTTAGAAAATGGGATTAAAAACTAGAAAATGGTTATTTTTGGCTCAGTCGCTTCGCTCGCTCGCAAAATAAATATCAAAATGTGTGTAAGGGGGTCTGTGGGGGTCAGTGAGGGTGTGTGCTTATACTTAAGTGTGAGATCGACAGAAAAAAAAATCGTCAAAAAAGTCAATCATCCCCCCCCCCCGCCCCACTCCTCAGAGTGGATTTACGCCGGTGATGACAATTTGCATAACCGATGAACACTTGCACACGTAATGAGGGTGGCAGTAACCGCATTGATATGCACATGTATATATACATGCATCAATTTACTACAGTCCAACATGAATGATAAAAATCGCAAATATGTGTTATGCCTTAAACTGATCCTTAATGAAGCTTTTAGCAAATACATTAATATTGACGTAAAATGATTAAAATAATCATATCCAGTCAACGTAACCTAAATCTAATTTACATAACCATAACGTTACTCAGTTGGACAGCCTAACTAAATAAATGTTAGCTTAATGACAGCTTGGTGCATAATCACAGAATGTTGTATGTTTACGCATATACCCTTGTGCCCCTATCACATTTAACCCATTCATGACAGAGGTACACATTTTGTGGTTTGGCCTAATATCTTTTGATGCAAAGCCCTAAAAATCATACCAAATACATGAGCAGAAAGAGCAAAAAATTCTACACAAACTGTATCCATTTTGGTTGCGTCAATATTCGTTGTTTGATGCTGAAACGTTTTTAAAGGAAAATGAGCATTAAAATCCTTAAATTGGCAATGTGATAGAAAGTTTAAAATCACCGTTTTTCCCTGCAAATTGGCAACTTTTTGACTTCTCATCGTAATTTCTGTCAATTCATATTCATTTCAGATACATGACGTTTTATAAGAAAAATGTAGCAATAAAATAAAAATGTTGGTGTTGCCAATTTGAAGAATAAAAGCTGATCAAATTAGGCTTTAAATAATTCCTGTCACGAAGGGGTTAATGCTTTATTGCAATACAATCCTATGCCATTATATGCACTATATACACCTCTTGTTGATCCTTATACACTGGTAGGCCTATAGGTCCTAATTAATACACCTTTCTGAAAGGAACTATAAATGCCAACAGCTAGGCCTATCTTCAACAACCAGTAACTCAATCATTGTATGATTTGTATCAGTTGATGGGTCGATTTCAATGGGTTGCTTTCACTTTCCATGTACTCCCAATTGCCAATTGGGGTTTATGGATGGTTCCTTGTTCCTAGTCCATTATTACTTCAACAAACACACCCTTATTTATTGTGCAAGTAGGCCTAAATGCACTGTATGACACCATTCAGCCTGTACACTCGAAGTGATCATTCAAAAGGTGCTTCATTTCCACAAACACCAATATTATTCATAACAACATTTCCTACATTACTTAAGCTACGGGGGCTAAGCCATCATTTAATTTGTGCACAAAACCCGCGCCAGCGCGCGATCTGATTTATGAAGTCGCGCGCGGAGAATGACCTGTCTCGGGACGTACATATGAATATTTATGAGCTCTCGGAAAATGACCATGTGCGCACGCGCAAGGGGCTAAAAATATCGTAGGAAAAAAAAATCGCCCCCGGGAGCGCGTTTTGAGTGCACAGCAAGTGTTTCGCACGCTTCGCGTGCTGACTACCGCCCCCTTGAATTAAATCCTAGCTTCGCCACTAATTTCAGACTTAGTTACCGGGAAATTTTTGGCTGGGCCTCCCCCCCCCCCCCCATAACAGGCAGAAAACGTAAGAAGAGCAGGAGCAGACAAGGAACGATTCAAGGAAACGTCGGAGCTTCCGCACTTTGATTTTTTTCTCTCTCCCCCCCCCCCCCCCCGATAACAGGCAGAGAACGTAAGAAGAGCAGGAGCAGACAAGGAACGATTCAAAGGAACGTCGGAGCTTTCGCGCTTCTCGCGGGGGACACCCCCCCCCCCCCCCCCCTCCCTGCACCCCCCTTGGGAGCGCGCTTCAGTTAACCGCCCCCTAAACTGAAATCCTAGCTACGCTACTAATTCGAGACGGAGTTACCGGAAATATTTGGCTCTATCCCCTCCCCCCCCCCCCCCCCCCCCCCCCCTCTGATAACAGGCACCTGTTACGCCGCTGCAACGAGGCGCCTTAAACCACTCGACCGAGGCACCTGGGCTGATGAAGGAAAATAAGATACAAAAAAGTCGGTCTCGCGGGCCTTCGATCTCGCAGGTCTTCGGCCTCGCGGGCCTTCGGTCAAGTGGGCGCACCCCGAGATATGAACTAAATTCTATTGTCAGTGCAATTAGTGCATTATGGTCATGTCCTGTTATGATTGTATACTATGGTCTCTGTGACATTTGACCTTTAACCTCATGATTCCTATTATCTAATCAGATTATTGTCTCCCTTTTATGCATAGCCAACATGTGCCAAGTTTGAGATTTATCCTTGAAATGGTTCTTAAGTCATCGCGAGAACGAAAACAGGACAGACGGACGGACGGATGGACAACCCGAAAACATAATGCAGAAGGCGGATGACCTAAGACTTCGTTGTCTGTTGACATGCCCCTCCCTTGTTTTGCAAATGCAGGCAGGTGTAGTGGTACACATCACGATCAGTTTTTCCGGGAGGAGAGCCAGTGGGGGTTATTAGCGATTCTTTTCGACTTTCCTCCCAAATACAGGCGCCGCCGAATACAATAATATCAAAGCCATGACCTCAATTTGATGATTTGGCTGACAATATTCGACATTACATCCGGAAATCGTTTTCTTTCTGTCAATGCTAGCTGCATGGTATACTTAAAACGATATCATTTAGTTATGACTTTTGCTTCATGAGATTATGCCAATGCAATATAATCAAATTATTTTATTACAACTCAGGTGCTGCACTAACACTTACACCGACTGTGAAATGAATATTTCTCAGTCCCTATAAACTTGATATTTAAATTGCTCATAGGCTCTCAAAACCATAAAACCCCAAGTCCTTGAGGGGGCTTACCCCCCCCCCCCCCCCACTCAAAAAAAAAGCGTTCCGCTGCCCCTGGGTTGTGGTAATACGATGGGTAATATATGAAGCAAATGACAGAACTAAATGATATGTATCGTTCTATACAGCTTGCATTCAGATAGAGAGCTAACATCCCAGGCACAGGGGCCGCCGAATAATACGACAACCCTGACCTCAATTTAAGCTGACAACACAATCGACATGAAATCCGGAAACTGATTGCTTTCTCTGTCTGAATGTTAGCTGCATATGGTATACTTGCGATATTTATCATTTAGTTCTCACGTTTGCTTCATTAATTATTAGTGCATAATCAAATTGTTTCATTACCAAACCCAGGGGCTTCACTAAATAACACCGACCGTGAAATGAATATTTCTTAATCCCTTGGCGTTTAGTGTAAATCAATGTACAGATTAAACGAGAACTTACCCGAGTTTGAAGTTTGATCTTCCTTTTATGAAGTAACGGAGAGTCTAGGGATTATGTGCGATACGGGCTACGCATGCGCAAGATCAGTATTGAAAAAATTCATGATTAAACAGGAACTTAGCTACGACTCAGTCAAATAGTAAAGACTTTAATCTTAGTCTTGAAGCAAAGGGAGGGAGCATAGGGCACATAATCCCTAGACTCTCCGTTTATTACTTCATAAAATGAAGATCGAACTTCAAACTCAGGTAAGTTCTCGTTTAATCTGTACATTTTATTTCGTAACTTCTAGTTACGGGATTCTGTGAGATATTGAAAGCCACTCTGGGCTCACTATGAAAGCTATGAACATACACATTCACTGTATTGAATAAGGCATTAAATGTCCTGCAGTTTTATTCCTCATTACAGGGACTCGTGTACACTGTGACGTATGTCAAGAAGAAAAAAACATCAATACCTCTTACAAAACAAAAGAAAATAACCCCATCACCTAGCGAAAAAGGACCAGTCCATACCAAACATAATGTCAAACTGTATTAAAGACTGCCACTCAAAAACATGGCCAACTAGAAACACAAAAATTGAAGTCACAACTACCTGGCCATATTGGCCTCATATGCCACAGTACTAGTATGAAAAATGAAACTTGTCTTTTAACACACCCAAATAATGTCCTCGCTCGATGAAGAAATGTCCTCAAGCTTCCAACATTGCTCTTTGGAAATTGTCTACAAGTGTGTTCTTTACAGGCTTGTGATAAAAAGGGCTTTTACTAAACACTCGGGTCGCGTCGCGGCCCGCTGGGAAACACTCGGGTCGCGGCTCGCTGAGGAATTTTGCACAGGGGAGACATTCCACAACCCCGAAACTTGCCTAAGTCTTCCGATTCGCCCGTGGGATCCACTCGGAAGTGTCGAGGGGATGCAAAACTGAAAATAGAGATATTTCATGCATCAAATAGGCCCTACCTAAAATGCATTTTGTTAATGGGTGGGTTTTGAGTTTCGTGATTGATAAAGGGGTGCATTATTTTGTGAGTGGAAAATCAAATAAATGATTAGGCCTAACTGTTAGTCTTATTAATTAATTCCATGTTGAATCGCATGAAGATTTTAAGATCCATTCCAACACAAACACATCTGTTATCCATCATCATCATCATCATTAACATCATTATCATTATTATCTTGAATGTTGGGTTGAAAAAAAAACATGATATTTGCATATATGAATATTACAATGACATATATAATAATCAGTTTTATACATCAAAACAATCTTTTATAATAAGCAATTCAAACTTGCAATTCTTGCTTCGCATAGGTCTGAGAATAATGCTACGTCATACGCGTGTGCGCGTATGACAGCGTCACTGCAATGTACTTGCATTAAACTTCACAACTTCACTCCGTATTCATCACATATCTTAATATCTGTACAAACTAACATTCTTCAATACTATTCATTTTTGGAATAATTCTATATTCTACGGAATTCTGATAACTGATTTCATCATGAATATCATTTGGATCAAATGTTGGAATTAATTCAAGAAATATCGGAGTAGCTAACTCAGCTAGTTTACGTACACCCCGGGAGTACACCTATATCTACAGTACAGCAGTGCAGTGCGAACTTAAAGGCATTGGCTAACATTGTTATGATTTTTAAAAAATCTCATTTTGTTACTTTAAAATGGGATAAACATTAGGGTTATAATGTAAAAATACCAGTGTGAAAGTTTCAGAGCATAATATCCACGGGAACTATTTTTAAATATTAGAAATGTGAACCAATGTTTGAAAAATATACGAGGGTCGGTTGCATAGACCCAACGTAAGGAGTGCGCATGCGCACATGACTCAACGGACCGCACTGTGTGTATTGACGTATCACGCGGAGGAAGGCAAGTAACGGTATTTTTGAATTCGCGCAAACGGTCCTCTTAGTTCAGTGTCTCTCGAGACAAAAGCTAATGAAATCGCGGTTTGCGTCTAACTTACAGCTTTTCCTTCCAAATTATGGTTGGTTTCAGGGTTTTTGAGTATAAATACAAGTGCTCATACACATGTTTCATCTTAGTTTGAGAATTTTTTAAATCAGCTGCTCACAAAGTTAGCCAATGCCTTTAACTCTGTATAGGTAAGCAACCAAAGGTACAGCGCCGTGTATAAATGAATGAGAGAGACTGGATCGGCTTGTTACAAGTACGTGGTGGCGAGGTTGGTGGTGACATACGTGCGTGAATTGGTGGCCTGGTGGCGAGGTTGAGGTTGTGGAATGTCTCCCCTGAGGCGCACTCGCTGAGCCATTTTTTTTTAATGGTGTCTTCAAAGCGGCCTACACAATAGGAAATTTTATTAATAATTCTCGATTTCTTTACAACCCTTTTCCACTGTTGTCTTCAAGGCGGGTTCGAGGGCAAAATGTACTATAAAAAAGAAAATTTGAAAGTTGCTCTTCATTAAACTGATAGAAAAATAGGAAGACAAGAATTAGGATTGACAATACGACAGAACGAATACTAGGTAGATAAACTGAACTTTAAAGAAAGTGTAAGACTGCAAGGAAGGGAGTATGACAGAATGGAAACGAGGAAGAATGAACTAGTACACAGATGAACTTTTGGAAATTAATAAGAGAGGAATACAAAACAATGAAAGAAAGGAATAATATGGAATGACAGGAGTAAAAGTGTAAAATTGAAAGAATTTATTGGCCAGGTTTAACAGTGATAAAGATTCTTTTTTCCTAAATCACATGATAGAAAAACAGATGGTAAATTAAAGGATAGAATAAAATGTAGAATTTTGTTGTTAACGACTGACATATGAAAATAAAGTTAATAAAACTGAATAGGATAGAAATTACAAGGATGGATGGAAATAGAAAAAAAGAAGATGAATTGTGGGAAACAAGGAACACATTATATAAGGGTAAAAAGGAAAAGAAATACAGAAACAGAGAATATCATTGGTCTTATGGAAATTGTGTTAAAATGCACCAGTAAAATGAGGATAGATGGGGAAGAGATGAATTGCAGAAGAATATAGAATTACAATTAAGAGAAATGAAGGCGGAAATGAAGAGAGAGAAATATCTAAGATATACATACACATGTAGGCATGATTAGCAATGTTTCAAAATTGTTGATAATTTCAAATCTGCGATTCAATAAAATTTTCCCATCGTGTGGGCCGATTTGAAGACACCATAAAAAAAATGGCTCAGCGAGCCGCGACGCGAGTGTTTTCCAGCGCGCCGCGACCCGAGTGTTTAGTAAAAGCCATAAAAAGTACGAAAAGTGTTCTCTGATGACCAACCAGCCTTCGGCACAATTTCACAAATAGGGACATGCCTTGCTTCGGCCGCAGACGTTGCAGCTGCCCTTGTAGAGTGGGGCTTATATTTCATAGTGTCAATTCCCGAGCGAGACAAACCTTCTTTAGTCCAGCGAGCTATTGTGTCCTTCGATATCGCACAATGAGGTTTCTTGGAACTGATGAAGAGGCGTTTTTCTTCCCCACGTAGTGATTCTGTCTTTGTCAAGTACTGCCTCAGAGTTTCTACAACACAGAGTCGTTTGTCGAAAGGGTATTCCCTTAAGCAAATGATCGCCCCACAGATGCCTGGTCGACTCTGTTTCAGCAATCTGTTACCACAAACTTTGCCCTGTCTTCCTGCAAATCCAGCATGTCTATTCTCAAAAGGTGGAGTGTCTGGATACGCTGTGCTGATATCAAAAGTATAAGCAAACAAAGTTTCAAAGTTAAATCTTGCAGAGAAATATCAACATCCACTGGAAGGGAGCGAATGTAGTCCAAAACCTTGCCAACATCCCAGATGTCTACATAGCGAGGCCTTGGTGGTTTCAAATTGAAAATTCCCTTCATAAACCTTGTCACTATCTTGTTGTCCTTTACTGATTTCCCATCTTGCAAAAAAGTGTAGCTTCCAATAGCACACTTCGCTGTGTTTATTTCACAATATCCCACTCCACTATGCGTAAGGTTTGTTAAGAAGTCTAAAACCTCACTGACATGTGTCTGCAATGGATCAGTCGATCGCCTGCGAAAAAGTGAATCCATCGCCTAATGTAGGAGATGTACTGTTTCCTTGTAGACTGCCGCCATGAAACCAATATGATTGGTCGAGCTCGTTCCGGAATGCCTCTTGCCTGGAGCGATTCCAAGATAATCTGAAGGCAAGCAAGAGCAGTTTGTTGCACAGGGGGTGAATTTTCCCAATTTCCGTTTGGATCAGGGTATGCTCACTCTGTGACAGGACAACAGGTGTATCAATGAACAATTGTAACGATCTGGGGAACCACGGTTGTGAGGCCCACTTTGGGACAATCAAAATCCCTTCTGCTTTGTCTGCCAAAACTTTCTGAATAAGACATTTGTTAATTATACAGAATGGGGGAATGCATAAAAGTCTAGACCTCCCTAATCCAAAGTGAATGCATCAATGGCTAGTGCCTCTGGGTTTGGTTGCCATGATACATAGTTGGGGAGCTGGGTATTTAATCTGGATGCAAAGAGGTCAATCTTTGGGTTACCCATCAGGTTACACAAGTCCTTGAAAACTCTGGGATTTAACATCCATTCAGTTTCATCTCTAAAGATTCTGGATCTTTTATCTTCAATGACATTATCTACACCCGGTAAGTGGGCTGCTGTGACCCATATATTTCTCATTATATACCATTGCTACAACAGACGGGCAAGCTTATCACATTCAACTGACTTGATACCGCCCATTTCGTTAATCTTTCTTTCTGGATCTTTTATCTTCAATGACATTATCTACACCCGGTAAGTGGGCTGCTGTGACCCATATATTTCTCATTATATACCATTGCTACAACAGACGGGCAAGCTTATCACATTCAACTGACTTGATACCGCCCATTTCGTTAATGAGGCTAGATAATACCACTGCTGTGGTATTATCTAGCCTCATGATAACATTAGTTTTATCCTTACAAAAGGTCTTCAGGGCAAAGAAAGCTGCAAGTAACTCCAGGTAATTTATATTGTTCCCACTTGCGAGGGATTCTGCAGTTTCCATCTACCTCCACACTGGGTATTTCCAGCTGTGCCCCCCCCCCCCCCCCAGCCTGAACCCCTAGCATCACTGCATAACTCAACATCAACTTTTCTTCTTCCTAAGTGTCTAATAGCCAACTCAATGTTCTCCATCCACCAGTGCAATTCTTCTTTTGCTGGGTCAGTAAGTGTCAAATGAGCACCGCAATGGCCCTTATGTACTTTCAGGTTAAAGATTTTATCTCTTTCAAGTGCTCTGTCGTGCATATTTCCTTGCTCACAAGCAGGGAGGGTTGCTACAACCTTCCCTATAAAACAGGCCATTTGTCTTACTGTAACCTTGCTTTTTCTCATCAACTTCTGAGCAAACTCCTTAATCTCGGCTGCTTTTCCATTTGTCGGTGTAACAGTTATTGTATCTGAGTTTATGTCAAACCTAAGAAGGTGAGTTGCTGACTTGGTTCAAACTTGGATTTTTGAGGGTGAATGACAAACCCCAATTTTGTTAGCATTTCTGTTGTGTCATGCAGTGCACGCATGACTTGCTCTCTTGATTCTGTTATTATAAGCGTGTCATCAATGTAGGAGACGATAACATGCCCCCTGCTTCTGAGCACAGATAGAGGCACTTTAAGCACTTTTGTGAAAATTCTTGGCCCCAATGAAAGCCCATTGGGTAGCTCTCTAAACTGGAACAGTTTCCCTTTCCACTGGAAACGCAAGAATTGTCTGTACCTGGTATCTATAGCTATGGGGATAGAGTAGTATGCATCCTTTAAGTCAAGTGATGCCATGAAGCAATCTTTAGTTAACAGTTGCACTGCAGTTTCAAATGTGTCCATCTCAAAGTGGTGAAAATCCAAATGATTATTCAAGTGGAACAAATTGAGAATCATTCTCAATTTTCCACCCTTCTTCTCCCGGATGAAAATGTTGGAAATAAACTCACCAGGTATGTGGTCACAACTTTCAATTACCTCTTTTCTCAAAAGGTTTTTGTGTCTCTGCTACAACAGCCATCATTTCAACAGGCGTTAGTTTGTAAGGGTGGGGTATGTATATCTGATTGGGTGGCACCCCTGTGAACTCCAATTTATACCCCTTGATAATGTTCAAGATATTTCTATCAGAAGTTAATCTTTCCCACTGGTTCAAATATATATTCACTTGGCCCCCCTTGGAATTGGTTACAATTCAGAGCGCTACTCAATGTATGTTCATTGCTCACCTCATCTGTCTTGTTCAAACTGGGTTCTAGTAAGGAGGCCTGGACTGGGTAGCTGGTGCCTTGAGTCCTCTCATTTTCTTCTGGTCTCTCACGACTATTCCTTTCCCCCTGCCCCGCAGGTTGAATGCATGCCCTCTGCTCTGCATGCATAAAAAAGAGGGTGTGAAAGGAAAGTTCTGATTTCCCCAGCCCCTCCCTCGGATGGCTGGCCTAATGAAGTTGCCTGGATATGGGGCAAATCTTTGACCTTGTGGAACCCCATTCTAGTAACAGACACTACCTTTTGCTGCTCTGTCATATCTTTCACAACCTTACCCAGGTCTTCACCAAAAAGGTGTTTTGTTACCTTTACTTCAGAGCGACAGAGTGGTTGGAATTTTTGGTTTATATCAAGCTTAATGGGCTCTCTTCTGAACTTGTTTACTTCATAGTTAGCATGTGCCAGTAATGCTAATGCCTCTTCCTGTTCTGGGGAAGATTTTTCCCTCAAGTTACTGCTATCATTCCTTTGATTAGAGGCTTTTGGAGTTATTGAAGCCTCAAATCTTTTGACTTTGTTTTTGCAGGGATATTATCCCACGTTAAGGGGTTCAACTTGGGTACCACCAGGTTCGGAACATTCTTGGGTGGAACATATTATTTGTCCATGAGCGTACCCATGCTTTCCATGCCCATCCGCTCTGACAGCATGATGTTTAGGCTATCTGCCAGTTCTTCATTCACATCTGGCCCTGTAGGGGCTTGTGCTTGAAAACGGGCTGCGAAACCCTTTGCCATAATAGGGGTAACACTATCCCCAACATGCCCTGTTGTCTTGTCCACTTCTACTTCTACAGTACTTGAACTACTACAAGGGTCAGAGTCTGCCTGCTCAGCTTGGGCAGATGGGAGGGAAAGAATAAATCCGTCTTCATCCTAGTCATAATGATACTCGTAATCTGGTTCAAAATTCCCTTCCTCGAGGTCCATTTACTCCATATACTCATCAAACCCTTGACTTTGTGCCCCTTGGGAATTTGTACTGACATTAACACCCTGTCTCTCAGCTGTGTTATTTGATATGTTCTCACAGAGCTTTTCCAACATAGCATTCTGTTTCTCAAGTGCCCTTTCTACCGTGTGTCTCAAAAAAACGTAACACTTTTGAAATGGTTGCCAAATTGAGCATATGTAATTTTATGAAGAAATGTCGATATGTATAGAAAGCTGAAGGACCAACCTTTCATATGATATGAAAAATTGGAAAAAAATCATTCTTCGATGAAGAGTGTTCACTTAAGTTAGAGGTATGAAAATGTGCCTGCGCAGGATTTTTCCTTCCAATTTTGGACAGGTAAGTTACTTGTAGCTTACAAAATAAGGTCGATATGAGATATTCATGATCGATGGATCAGCAGGATATTTTGAATACCTTGAATACCATTCCTTTTTCTCTGTTATTTATCAATCCCGAAACACCACCGCCCCCCCCCCCCCCCCCCCCCCCACACACACGCACACACACTTCCACTCCCATCTTATTGTATCATTGATCTGGTAGATGTGAACGGGATTAAGGATGAATGAGAGTTGGCTAAATTGAATATTCCAAATCATAATTAACATTACGCAACCCACTGCCCTCCCCCTCCCACACACACACACACACACACACACACATACAACCTTCTTCCTATCCTCTCACCTACTCCTTCCTTTTTTATCACTTTTCTTCTAAAAGTTTGTGGATCATTTTTTTTCCATTAATAATCAAATTATTAACCAGTCACTCATTTTGATCAATGAAATCAATCGATAAATCACTGAAACATTAATTCCATCAAGCAATTGCTCAAACCAATTATCACACGCACACAAACCACACACACACGCACGTACACACACACCCACGCGCGCGCACACACACACACACACATATTAGGGCAGACATGACAAAAACAAGTTAAATCTTTTTTTTAAAGATGTTCATGTTTCTTTTATTTTTCTTCCAATTCTTCCTTCATCCTGTTCACATCTACCAGATCAATGATACATTAAGATGGGAGTGGAAGTTGGTGTGTGTGTGTGTGTGTGTGTGTGTGGCATGGGTGGTGTTTGGGGATTGATAAATGACAGAGAGAAAGGACTGGTATTCAAAACATCCTTTTAACTCTTAATCCATCGATCATGAATATCTCATATCAAATTTATTTTGTATGCTATACCTGTCCAAAATTGGAAGGAAAAATCCTGCGCAGGCCCATTTTCATGCCTCTACCTTAAGTGAACCCTGTTCATCGAAGCATAATTTTTTTTCAATTTTTTCATTTCACATGAAAGGTTGGTCCTTTAGCTTTCCATACATATTGACATTTTTTCATGAAATAATATATGCTCAATTTGGCAACCATTTCAAAAGTGTTACGTTTTTTTTTAGACACACGGTAGATTTTGAAATCTCTGTTCATTTCTATCATTGACATTATTGCTTGGGGTCGAAGACCCCGAAGCTGTAACGTTAGGGGGAGAAACTTTACTTGATTTACCAACAGTAACACTTGGTCTTGGGTCTTTGTTTGGTTTAGTTTTCCCCCGTTTTTGGCTTAGCAGGCCCAGGCGCTGCCTTCGGCTCTTGGCTGCTCATGTCATGCATGTGGGACTGAGACTGAGTCTGAGAGTCAATCTTATCTCTACTAATAGTACTCATAATCGATCTAGTTTTTGTTAACTTGGGTATCACAAAACTATCTCGTCCCTGAACCTCGCCAGCCGAGCCGGCAAATATCACATCATTACCAGCCGTGCTGGATTTCTAAGCCTTCTCTTTCTTACTTGCAGCGTTAGAGGCCGGTACCGCCGTGCGGATGGACCCCGGAATGGACTCGGGTGAAAAAACTTCACCATTAGCTGCCTTACCCGAGCTGAAAGGTGCCTTCTCGCAGGCCCTCCTCACATTCAAAATCAGCCATAACAGGCCAAAACGAAAGCAAAGAAATACCAAATTGGCTCAGAAACTGGTGATATTAATAACGAAATAAAACAGTTACACGCACTGGCGTACTGGAGGGGGGGCTTGGGGGGCGCCAGCCCCCCCCCCCAAAAAAAAAAATAAATTTCAACCATGGTTTATTTTCAATTTTATATAAGTGTTATCACACGAATTTCATTACTTCTCCCTAGACTCCCTTTCTGCTGTTAAGTAACGCATTCACAATTTCACAATTGATTGTTGTAATGCTCTCTTGTCTGGTTTACCTGAGAAAGATCTAAAAAAACTACAAACAGTGCAAAACAGTGCTGCTAGACTTGTTGAACGAGCAGAGGGGAGAGATCCAGTTACACCCATGTTGAGACGTCTTCATTGGTTACCGGTACTGGAAATAATTGTCTATAAACTTCTAATGTTGTGTCACAAGGTCATTACTCATAAGTCACCAACTTACCTATTTGATATTATTAGTTCTTATGTACCTGTCAGAAATCTCCGTTCTTCAACTAAGAATTTCCTTACTGTTTCCTACTACATCCACCCAAACGTATGGCTCTCGTGCCTTTTCAACAGCAGCACCTGTCTTATGGAATAAGCTTCCTGACCAATTCCGAGGGATTGGAAGCACTGACAGCTTCGGGAGAGCCCTCAAAACTGATTTGTTCTCAAGGATTTAGGGTTATACAGGGCATTGTCATGCAATATTTCAAACTCATACATGCTAGCTTTTCTTTGAATGTAAGTTTATAGTTTATGATATATAGCATAATAATTCATTATTTTTGTTTGTCCTTGTTACTTTCTTTTCTTTTTGACATACATTGCATATTTACTATGATATTCATATTTTGTCTTATGCACTTTTGCATCAATAAATATTGTAAAGCGCGTAGAGAACTACTCCAGTTATTATGCGCTTAATAAGTATTCTCTATTATTATTATTATTATTATTACCCAAATAGCATGCATAGCAAGGCAGAAAACACGCATAATATCATATTAATACTAATGTGTTTTATGATATAACACTTGGTTTTATCTTTTTATCTGACAATGGATTCAAACTTTGATAATGAATATTCTTAGATTTATCAAAACTAGACAAGGGCTTTAAGTTTGCAGTCCCAAATAGTTTCTTTTACAGAGTTGCAAACTATGAATACTGCAAAAAAAAAACTCCTTTACAATGGAGTGCACTTGAGTAGCCAGGGGGGCGATGGGGGCGGTCACCCCTCCAAAACACCAACAAAAAAGAAAGAAAAAGTAGAAGGAAAAAAAGCAGAAGCGAGAAAAGAAAAAAGGTAAGAGAACGTAAGAAGAGCGGGAGCAGACAAGGAACAATTCAAAGAAACGTTGGAGCTTCCGCACTTCGCGCGGGAGGGGGGGGAAACTCCCCCCCCCCCCTCCCTGCACCCTCCCCCCCTAGGGAGCGCGCTTTGCGCGCTCATTAAGTGATTCACACGCCTTGCGTGCTCACTACCGCCGCACTAAAATGAAATCATTTTGTTGGAAATAAAAATTGAACTGAACTGAAGTTGGAATTTAAATCGAAAAAGTGAAGCTCCGTAACGTGAAGAGGGGGGGGGGGTACCCCGGCTCGGTCGCTTTCCCTCAGGTTTGGTCGCTTCGCTCATCGCAAAGATTGAGCCCCCCCCCCCCCAAAAAAAAAAAAAAATATATATATATATATATATATATATATATATATATATATATTGGCTCATTACGCCACTGGAATTACACGTACCTCCTGTAGAGCGTGAAACTTTCTGAAAAATGAAATTTATACTGATCAAATGGCTGCCTATGGTCAGCCAAAGCACGTACGTTATAGGCTCGCTGATCTGGAGCATGCGTAGCTCGTATCTCACAGAATCTCGGAACTAAAATGGGAATTCGTACATGAACTTAAACACCTACTGCCGAGCTCAGTTCAGCAGACGATATTCGAACAAATTAAAAACACCACCGAACGGAACTACGTCACAAAATCAAAGGTCAACACCTAACACCAATCGAATTCTCTCTCATTTCATAGTCGGTGTTGGATCATGATTTCGCGGCAAAATAAACATTGACACTGAACACCAACACCGAGCATTAAAACATCCAGTGTTATCCCATTCAACACAGAATTTTGTTCAACTGAGATTTTCACCTTTGCCTTTAAATGTTTTGCATAATTTGAGATAGCAGAAGAATTGCTTCTAAAAGAAATTGATTTCAGGAGTCACAGAAGCGGGGGAGAGGGGCTGGAAGAGAGCCCGCCCCCTACAAAAAATGATAAAACGACAAAAGAAAAAGAAAAAGAAAAAACTATAAAGACTCGCAAAACCTTATAAAAAAAAAAAACAAGTGCTTGAGGGGGCTTCGTCCACATGCAGCTAGACCCCGCCTGTTTGTGTGTCATCCCCTACTCCCCCTCCCCCCCCCCCAAAAAAAAAAAAAAACGTTCCACTGCCCCTGGGTTGTTGTAATAGAATAATTTGACTATGCATTGGTAATTAATGAAGCAAATGTCAGAACTAAATGATAATAAAATTTCGTGTTAAGTATGCCATATACAGCGAGTATTCAGACAGAGAGTTTAGGAGTCTCAATGGTGTCTAGCTGCAGGAGCAGTCGAAGTACATGTATCTTCTGCTGTTTAAGCTGTTCCAGTCAATACTAGACATTTCCGTGAAGTGTCTCACCGCGCTCTAGACCAAATAATCGTCGATTTTTAATTGCCAACCTGCTCGTTCGTGTAACTTCATGCTATTCTAAATTGATGATTTGATAGTTAAAGATAAAATGATTTTCCTTCGTCAAGAATGATGCTGACGCCATTACGGTGTTAAAATATCAATGCACTG
>CM057160.1:7865872-7876662 GCA_029962745.1 Echinometra lucunter
AAAAATCTCTTTTCATTATTACATAAAGGTCAAGGGACTAAAGGAACATGGGGGAGGGGGAGACAGCTCAAATTCAAGCAGAATAGGAACAGCAACAAAGAAAAACTGAAGCCATGTTCCGATAGCAGAATGTGAGAACAGGAAAGCAAGCGAAGAGAATCATTAGCAGATTAAAGAAGACAATACAACAGAGAGAGAGAGAGAGAGAGAGAGAAAGAGAAAGAGAGAGAGAGAGAAAAAAACTTTTGAAAGGTTACATGAAGAGGATTATTATAGTGATCTGCATTATGAGGACAAGCGATTTTGATAGCTAGTTCGAGTGTCGCCTGTGCCTAGACCAAGAACGCACAGGCACATCCAACAGCTAAGTTGCAAATACAGACTGCTAAACGGGAAAACCATACGCATATAACAAGCCAGTGAGTAAATGATAAGAAAGGACATCAAAGAAAATCAATGTGACATTTTCGATTAAACCAGACTGTAACAGAGGTATTCCGCGACTCAAAAACAAGAATCTCTTGAATCTATCTCTGTGGAACTTATTTTGCAATACTAATGTTTTTAATTATACCCAAGACCAATTACTTTGATTTTCCAAATAAAACAAAAGGGGCCAAATTATAAAACATTCGTTAACATCAAACTTTCTAAATACATGTACATCAGTTTTATCTGATCGTTTAGACAGACATGTAACCATACTAGATATTTGTAAGAGTAGCGCGATTGTATTCTTTTAAATATTTCAGATGCGCTCTCATTCCAACCCCCTATCATAATCTCAGGACAGACACTACCCCTCCCCCCTCATCTCAGGCAGCCTACTGAGCAGTCATTATATACATTAGATTGCCTTGTTTTGTGTTCAATTGGGATCTCAGAACTCAATGCAGTCATAAGAAACCACTGGCGTACTGGAGGGGGGGGGGGGGGGCTTGGGGGGCGCCAGCCCCCCCCCCCCAAATAAATTTCAACCATGGTTTATTTTCAAGTTTATATAAGTGTTATCACACGAATTTCATTACTTCTCCCTAGACTCCCTTTCTGCTGTTAAGTAACGCATTCACAATTTCACAATTGATTGTTGTAATGCTCTCTTGTCTGGTTTACCTGAGAAAGATCTAAAAAAAACTACAAACAGTGCAAAACAGTGCTGCTAGACTTGTTGAACGAGCAGAGGGGAGAGATCCAGTTATACCCATGTTGAGACGTCTTCATTGGTTACCGGTACAGGAAATAATTATAAACTTCTAATGTTGTGTCACAAGGTCCATTACTCATAAGTCACCAACTTACCTATTTGATATTATTAGTTCTTATGTACCTGTCAGAAATCTCCGTTCTTTAACTAAGAATTGCCTTACTGTTCCTACTACATCCACCCAAACGTATGGCTCTCGTGCCTTTTCAACAGCAGCACCTGTCTTATGGAATAAGCTTCCTGACCAACTCCGAGGGATTGGAAGCACTGACAGCTTCGGGAGAGCCCTCAAAACTTATTTGTTTTCAAGGATTTAGGGTTATACAGGGCGTTGTCATGCAATATTTCAAACTCATACATGCTAGTTTTTCTTTGAATGTAAGTTAATAGTTTATGGTATATAGCATAATAATTCATTAATTATTTTTCTTTGTCCTTGTTACTTTCTTTTCTTTTTGACATACATTGCATATTTACTATGATATTCATATTTTGTCTTATGCACTTTTGCATCAATAATTGTAAAGCGCGTAGAGAACTACTCCAGTTATTATGCGCTTAATAAGTATTCTCTATTATTATTATTATTATTACCCAAATAGCATGCATAGCAAGGCAGAAAACACGCATAATATCATATTAATACTAATGTGTTTTTATGATATAACACTTGGTTTCATCTGTTTATCTGACAATGGATTCAAACTTTGACAATGAATATTTTTTAGATTTACCAAAACTAGACACGGGCTTTAAGTTTGCAGTCCCAAATAGTTTTCTTTGACAGAGTTGCAAACTATGAATACTGCAAAAAAACTCCTTTACCATGGGAGTGCACTTGCGTAGCCGGGGGGGGGGGGCGATGGGGGCGGTCACCCCTCCAAAACACCAACAAAAAAGAAAGAAAAAGTAGAAGGAAAAAAAGCAGAATCGAGAAAAGAAAAAAGGTAAAAGAACGTAAGAAGAGCGGGAGTAGACAAGGAACAATTCAAAGAAACGTTGGAGCTTCCGCGCTTCGCGCGGGAGAGGGGAAACTCCCCCCTCCCTGCACCCTCCCCCCTAGGGGGGGGGGGGGGGGGGCGCTTCGCGCGCTCATTAAGTGATTCACACGCCTCGCGTGCTCACTACCGCCGCACTAAAATGAAATCCTTTTGTTGGAAATAAAAATTGAACTGAACTGAAGTTGGAATTTAAATCGAAAAAGTGAAGCTCCGTAACGTGAAGGGGGGGGGGGGGGGGGGAGGGGGGGGGGAGGTACCCCCGCCTCGATCGCTACATTCCGTCAGGTTTGGTCGCTTCGCTCATCGCAAAGATTGAGCCCCCCCCCCAAAAAAAAAAAAATAAAAATAAAAAAATATTTTGGCTCATTACGCCACTGTAAGAAACTAAACAAAAATGAAAATAAATGTTTGTTTATGGAAAGTCTTGTAAAGTCATGACAAAAAGTATGCGCAGAGATGCAAAAACGTGCCATATACGAGTCGAGTTTCAACTTTTCAAAATAGAATAATCCTGAATGAGTTTTCAAAACTGGCAGGAATTTGATCCCGGGATTTGTGATTTCTCTATGATTTTCAAGATATTTTAATATTCCCTTTTGAAAATTTCTCAGGAGTCCAAAGAGAGAATGAGGAAAAAAAATCACTTTAAAAAATTGTCCGCGTTGAAAGTCAAATACACCGCTTTTTAACGATTCTCGGGCTGAATGTTATCGCGCGAAAGGTACCCTTTTACCGGAGAATAATGAAACATGCATGCGGTCCCTCCGACCCCAAAAGGGGGGGGGGGAGCGGGGTCAACCATGAGCCATGCGGAGTATTTGTGTTCCAGCTCCCCCTCCCCACTGCACTCTAAAAATGCTCTGCATCCCCTAAAATACACGGGGATACGGCCCATCCAGAGCCCCTTCTTCTTCACGGTATAATTTTCAGCCTCAACCTTCCGTTTTATTCTTTCTATAGTCCTCTCTCTCTCTCTCTCTCTCACTCACTCTCTTTCTTTCTTAATCTGATTTCATATCAGTTTTGTATTTCTTAGAGTCTGCATGGTAATACATGCATGTGTAAACTAAATTCTAATTATGTATACCCGATCAAGTATATGATTTTTAAGGAACAAGTAAATGAGATAACAATTTTCTATAGAGCTGTGCTTATTTTTATTAAATACTTTGTCCACAGTGGTGTACATGGGGAAGACATTCTTAGTAATAACATAAGCTGCGGTTTGTGAACATTGCTCAAACAAGGTGAGATCTAAAACTAACAACACAGTTCATTATCATGAATAAAAAATAAAAATGCCAGATTCAAAACTAGTGATGGAACAACTTAACTTTACACCATAATGAATGGAATATACGGTACGTGTTGTACAATCTCGGTTCTTACTCTCTATAAGAATTAAGAATCATTGGAGGTCAGCCAGTTATCATTCAGTGAATATGTTCACTACACTGTAAAAAATATAGGGTAAAATTTTAACCAGCACGAGGGTAATTATATGTCCAACCAACTTGTTTTTACCCAATGCGGGAAGCATATTTTGTCCAGTTAAGGTAAAAATAAGCAGTAATTACTTTAGAATGGGCAAAATTTCCATCAAATTTGATAAAAAGAAATGCCCAAAGTAATGCCCCAAAGTTGGTTGGACACATAATTACCCTCATGGCAAATTTTTACCCGATATTTTTGCAGTGTAAAAAGAAGAAGAAAAGAGTGGAAACTCACTGTATTTGCATTCTATTTCTGCTCCCTTGATATCACATGGAATTTTCTGATATAAGATTACAGGAAGTTAGGCGAAAAAAAGAATCAAACAATACGTGTATAATATACAGTTGACTCAAAACAAAAATAATTGCACTGCATGGAATATGAATTTCTGAATGTTCAGCATACTGTATACAAGATATTATGTAAATCAAAAGTAATTCAAAGTTCATAACCCCCACACAGCAAACAGACAAACAAAAAACAAACAAACAAAAAAAAGAAACGAAACGAAACAAAATGACAAAAATGAACATTTTATGACATCAAAATGCATGAGGTACAGTGCTTGAAATTCTCAAAGTCAGAAATACAGTCTAGAAAATTCAAATAAACATGAAAGTGATGTAAAGATTTAAAAATTAACAGGATTAATACTGTATCTCATGCGTTTTAAAATAAAATACATAAAGGTAGATTATAAAAATCGAGGAAAATCACAGTAGCTTTGTCAAGAGTAGTAAGAGTAACAAAAGTAACAAATGACAAAAGCAACTAGAATAAAGTCGCAGTGGGGTATACGATACTTTAGATCAATTTTAAAGGGATATTTTCGGCTGATAAGCGATTGAAAATGCAAGTATAAATATGTTGTTTAATATATTCCCCAAACTTCCGAATGTATACTGAAATGTGAACACTATATATAAGTTTGGAAGACATTTCTTTATCTACATTAAGTCGTTGGGATCATTACTGATCAGATACAAACAGAGAGCTACTCGAAATCATATTGCATAACACATAGGTACAAAGATATCGCATGAAAAATGTGAAAATGTATACAATAGCGATGCAAATATATAAACAAATGATTGTGCTCGCTGCATAGGAACATTGCATAACCCATACACTGTAAAAAGTCTAAACACTTTTATAAACGCTTTTCTGTAACACTTTATAAACATTTAAACACGTTTAAATGGAAATCATAAACACTACTAATTAGAAGTAATCATTATCTCCTGTATGATATTAAAAGTCCCTGTTTAGTTTTGGAACACTTCGTAAACACTTAGACACGTTTATCCTATATGTTTAATTGGGAATCTTGAACACTTCATAAACACTTAAACACGTTGAGATGTGTGTTTAGATGTTTATAGACGATAAGTTTATGAACACATGATTCCATATTAAACGTGTCTAAACGTGTCAAAGTGTTCCAAAATATTCATATTAAACGTGTTTTAGTGTTTATGAAGAGTTCCAAAAATAAACGTGGATACAGGCGATAATGATAACTTCTAATTAGTAGTGTTTATGATTTCCATTTAAACGTGTTTAAATGTTTATAAAGTGTTACAGAAAAGCGTTTATAAAAGTGTTTAGACTTTTTACAGTGTAACACGTAGATATCGTATTCATCATTGATAAATAGATGGTTACTTTAACATGTTTATATAACACAATCAGATGGTAGGATTACTGAAAAATATAGTGCATAAGACAAAGATATCACCTACATCTGAAACCTTACAGCTAAGTTCATAGGTGAGCATGAATTCAGCCATGCCTTCTTCCTACACAAATCTCGTGTTCTTACGGACAAAAATCATGTGGCATGAACCCTAGATAGCCTCTTATAATACTGTTCTCTCTTTTCAAAAACCGTTTTAAAATAAGTAATTCAAGTTTTGATTAAGTAATATAAATTACTATAATGTTAAATGTAAATCGCCATTTTCATTTGGTAAAATTATTTCTTCAAAGTAGAAAATAAGAACTTCTCGAAAATTATAGTGCAAGGTTATTAAATCTCCATTTAATTCGAAATTCGAAACCATGAAAATGAATATTAACATAAACAATAAATTCATAATTCAAAGTGAAGCTCAGTTTATAGACAGGATATTAATCACCTTAATCACATACAGACCACATTATCTGCCGATGGTGCTTCATAATAATCATTTTCTAGTTTAATGGTTAAGCTTTAGCTTATATAGAGTACAGAAATGAAACGAGACAATCCACGTTTTGGATGTTTAAGAGGGATGGACTTGTGCAGAGGGGGGAACCCAAAAGGGTGTGATTTTGAAAAATGGTTAAAACTCATTGAGAAGGGTTTGGAAATTTTGTGATGTGATCACGTGTGCATTAGAAAACATATTTCCCCTTTACTTTTGGGACAAAATGATGGTGATGGTCCATCAGAGCCGTAAGCAGAATTTTTTTTCCATGGAGGCCAAAAATGTTCAAAGAAACATGCAAGCAAGAGAATCAAAGTGACCGAGCTGGTCACAAGGGTACTTTGACATCTTTAAACTTGAAACTGCAGGATCACACTTTTGGTGAAATTGGGGAAATTTTCCATAAAAAATGTATACAAGTCTTGAAAATTTCGGGAGGGGGGGGGGGGGGGGGCAACTGCCCCTTCCGCTGCGTACGGCCAAACTATTGACAAAGGTTTGTGTATATGGATGTGCCGTTAAATGGTTAGTTATTTTACCTGACTGCTAAGAAAGCATATGTATGCTTGTTAGTAAGCAACCAGGGGACCGACGGCTTTAAGTACCCTCCGAAGGACTTGGTATTGAGGATTAATACCTTACCAAAGGGCATGTGCGCATCCGCTTGGTTTCGAACTCGGGTATTTCCAGTTACGGGACCACTGCTCCACCACTGAGCCACAGCACTAAGAAGATTGTGTTACGCAGTCATGCATTAAATAAAATTGAAATAGAGTGATTAAAAGTACCAAAATAATTTTTGAAAAAAAATAATAATTCTTTTAGAAATATCCATATAAGCCAGGAAATCTTTCAGCTGTGATTTTTAAATACAAGTCCATTGTATTAAAACGGAGCCCGTGAGGTCTTATTAACTGAGAGAACAGCATCAATAATGCTGCTTCTTCCTTCTCTCTCTCTCTTTTTCTCTCTCTCTCAATAATTTTTCAAAGTGAAAAGTATATTAGTCAAGTAATCTACAATGTAAAATTTTAATCGACGTTTTGAAGTTATGATTTTCTTTAAGCAGGAAAGAGGAACTTTTCAAGATAATTTGCAAACTTATCAATCCTTCAGAATTAATCAAACTGGATTCTGATATTGATTAAACGTATATTAAGCTTCGTACAACTTGGAATATCCCACTTAAAACCAAAGTCAGACTTTTTTTCAGCTTCAAAGTCTGGATGAAAATGCGAATTCATTGTGTTGTCTGTCAGCTGTTGCTATGAATGAACTTTTGTTTTATATATTGGCTATACATCTGATGCGTAAATAAAACTATTTTAAATTAGGACGTGCGAAGTCTAATCCTATACAGGAAGGATCTTATCTGAAATTGTTTGCTGTCATGACTGTCCGATGTATAGTTTCAAACGGTTTCCAAGCATAATTGAAAAAAAGTTATTGTTACACCTTTTCCCCAATCAATGGCTTTGTTTCACATTTTTATTATTACCTTTACCTGTAAACAACTTAAGTAATTACTCGATTTCTTTAGGACAAGTCGATGAGATGACGAGTTATTATTCATCCCGTCTGGTTGCTCGTCTTCTCGTCTCGTAGCCTAAATCATCTCGTCATCTTGGTGACACATTTTGAGATACCGTATAGGAATGATGACAGAAAGCAAATCGACAATTGATTACCAAATCCAGATAAAATCTTGTATATTTTCTGGATATAGTTTGTATGGAAACGAGCTTGCTATATATTTTTCCCAGTCATTATCAATCTTTAAAAAAGAGCTCCAAGAGTGAATCATTTGCTGACTGATTTATATAACACTTATGATGAAGGTCCATACTCACTTATTTACTTTTTTCATTTCATTTCATTTTATTGATTTCCACATTAAAAATCAGAAAATTATACAAACAATACAATATAAATCACAAATTCAAACACATAAAACAATAAAAACATCGAAATATACAAGAAAAAGGGGGAGAAGAAGAAAGCATAATGTGGGCGGGGCTAGAAAAAGCAAAGCTTGTCTAGTCTAGCCCCGTTAATTATTTAAAGGGGAAGTCCACCCTGAGAACATGTGTGGCCGAGTAAAAGGCAGAGGGAAAAGAGGGACAGGGCGGGGGAAAAGAAAGAGAAGAAGAAGAAGAAGAAGAAGAAAAAGAAAAAGAAGAAGAAGAAGAAGAAGAAGAAAAAGAAGAAGAGGAAGAAGAAGAAAAATAAGAAGAAGAAGAAAAAAAATAAGAAGAAGAAGAAGAAAAAGAGGAAAAAAGAAAAAAAAAAGAAAAAGAAGCAAAAAGAGTAAAGAAGATAGAAAGAAGAAGAAAAAAGAGAGAAAAAGAAATCCCATCGAAAAACAGGAAAGTCGTGAACCCCTCTCCCTGCAACCAAGTCCCCGTAACCCAGCCCCGTAACACAGCACCCGAGCCCATCCCCCCCCCAAATCACTCGATACTAAAACCTCTGAAACATCCCAAAACATCCTTAGATATAGACACGCACGCAGCCACACCCTAACACACACACTCTACACAAGCAATAACTGCACATAAACCCAGTCAACATTATTTTACCGATCACACCCCAACACTCCCGAGCACAGCTCGTCCTTCTATTCCTATAAAACTTATATACTTGACTATAAAGCCTCGAAATGTCATTCTCTGTTATCTCTTCTTTTCCAGGTTTTATAGGAATAGAAGGACGAGCTGATTGACAGGGAAGTCTCCTTCCTATAAGGTGGTCACCGACTTCAGCATATTCTCCAAGATCATAAGAACGTGCTGCACCCTAACACACACACTCTACACAAGCAATAACTGCACATAAACCCAGTCAACATTATTTTACCGATCACACCCCAACACTCCCGAGCACAGCTCGTCCTTCTATTCCTATAAAACTTATATACTTGACTATAAAGCCTCGAAATGTCATTCTCTGTTATCTCTTCTTTTCCAGGTTTTATAGGAATAGAAGGACGAGCTGATTGACAGGGAAGTCTCCTTCCTATAAGGTGGTCACCGACTTCAGCATATTCTCCAAGATCATAAGAACGTGCTGCACCCTTGTCAGATTCCCCGACAGCTTCATATCCTTGCCAATGACTGCTCTGAAGCCGATTCAGTGATGCCAGATTGATGTCTTCTTGACGATTTAGCCTTGATGTGGACGCCCTTTGGAAAGACTCTGTTGATGGAGATGGTTTCTCAAGGGTGAAATACAGATGACTTCCATTGTTGCTTTGACGATTGTTTCTGTTTTGATCTGAACCGTCTTCTTCGAGCTCGAAAGCAGGGTTATTAGCGCTGTTGTTTGTATTTGAAGTGTCTGGATCCCCTCTAGCTCCAGTCCTAGCAAGGACCAGGGGTGTCTCTCGATCTTCAGCACTTCCATTGACATTTGGTCCTGAATTAGGAGACTGATTCAAGTTAGGTCTAGGTCCTCGTGCTTTATTCCTTGGGTGTTTACATCCCCAATAGGTTCCAAATACTGCAGCGCTATTCACCAAAGCGCGCGAAATATCATTGTTGGAACAAAGAAACGACTGTTACCACTACGAGTAGGTTTCAAATCTTCAGATTTTGATGCGGTGGTGTCTTTTGAAATTTCCGAGATTATGGTGAATATAATGGTACCACTGCTGAAGTTACCTCCTCTGGGTTGACACACCACCACCTTCCCTACATCTTGTTCAGATACATTTCGTATCAACACAGATCGTCCTCCTTCTCGAGTCCAGGAACGATTCTTAATATCTTCTTCTTTCCCAACTGAATCAAAGAGATGCCAACTGACATCGGATTCAGTGTTACATTTGACAATGATATCATTCCCTTCAGTAATGTATTGGGTTTTTACTATGTTCGGGTAGTTGCAAGAACTTGTATTATCAATATCTGGAATATAGGCATTGCAAGAAGCATTGTAATTGTTGTAGAAATTGTCAAAGTAAATATATTCAGTTCTCATACTTTCAGATACTCCGGTGGCATCAGCAATATTTGTTTCACTTCCTTCAAATGTTAACATGACTTCATCAGACGAGTATAGGCCTACTTCACATGACAGTGCCACAACAACATTTTCATTTTCATCACTGCTCGGCAATGTTACATCGCACTTGGGTACAATATCACTGGGTTCAATTAATGTCACCATGTATCTTCGCAGAGTTACTGTCCCTATCATGCACTTAAACTGCTGTTTATTCTTATATGGTGTGAGTGAAAGAACGGAGGTCTGGTTACTTCTAGCAGCTTGAAATTCTGACTTGAAATTAGCATCTGCTAACTTTTCTGTTGGAGAGCATGGACCTTTCTGACTACCCGTGCAGTTGAAGATATTAATATAGCCAACATACAAAATTATATCCTTAGAAGAACGATACGATAGGTTCACTCGCTGTGAAGAAAGCGCTATTCTTTCAGTAATTCTGTCCAGTTCTGAAGAACACAACCCAAACTCGCACCCCAAAGTAAGGGCTACTATCAAAAGGAATGAGAAGGCAGCCATGGTTTACTAGAAAAAAAAAAAAACTAATGGAAGACTAAAACAAAGACTAAAACATATGGGTCAGAGTCCAACTGATATACTTGTCATCTTTAAAGTTTAGATTGGTTGTCAGACAACTTAACCTAGTCGGAAGAGATCGCCTTATCAGAAATGGGGTGAAGGCATGGTTAATTTTTAACCTGAATCAATCCTAACTAACTACAGTAGAAGTATTCATGCGCCTCGGAATCAATGATTACTAGATAGATGGCGCAATACCAGTGGCGTAACAACCGGGGGGGGGGCAGGGGGGGCAGAGTCCCCCCCGGAATGATTTCAGCGGGAAAATCCATCAAACCACTGGGAAAAAATGAAAGGAAGGGAAAGGAAGAAAAAGGAGGG
>CM057160.1:7877162-7895137 GCA_029962745.1 Echinometra lucunter
GGAACTCAGGACTGCCACGCTGACTTGGAGGGGATATGTACATTCACGGTGCCCTTGAAGGCATTGGCCGGCTTAGCCATGTTCTCCTTGACCTAGTATATTATACTAACATATCTTTAAAAAATGTTTCATAGTATTTCATATGGAATGAGAATTAATGTGCTCGAAAATATAATACAAAGCAACATTCTAGTCTCTATGTAGAGAACAGCTGATCCTTTCTCCTATTTCTGAATCTTGAATACGTGGACTTTTCATTTGAATTACCTCATTTGTCCGAGAGCGACATCGGCGTTAACAGTTAAAGGGATCCGGTAACTCTGTTGAGGCTTGATTTAATAAATGATTGAATTTTGATGTCTGTGTTGTATAAATATGTTTAGAAGGTTAAAGCCAGGAATATAAAGGTTTTGAAATATCTGATGCTGTATCGAGATATCTATCACTGAATACCGCAAATCGCAAACCGTCGTGGATATGCTTTTTTCTAACACTGCAATCTATGGGGTAAAAAGGTCTGACATTTCCGATCACTTGTATATTTTTCACTTTTTGTGAAGCACATGATGATGCTTTTGAGATGCATTCTCTGGGCTTCACAACATTACATACACTAATAGTATGTAGGGCCAGCAGTGGCGGCGATTTCATATCAGGATTGAGGGGGGGGGGGACGGAACTTACCCGAAAGTTCTCCACCCCCATCTATTTCGAGAAGTGAGAGGAGGATAATCGATATTGGCCTGATTTTGCCATCCCCCATCCTCCCTCCTCCCCCGGGATCGCCGCCTATGAGGCCAGTAATAGTTGCTCGATGGTTTAAATTCAATACACACAAAATCGTATCATTATTCCGCTTCTGTTCTTCCTATCATTGTCACTTATGTTAAATAATATCATTATCATAATTACTGTCAATATCATTATAATCATCATCACCGTCACCACCATCATCATTGCTATTATTATCATCACTATCATTACCATCATCATCACATTATTATATTATTGTTGTTTTTCTTTTTGTTATTGTTATAATTTTAATGTTATCATTGCAATAACAAGAGTAGCAGTAATAGACCTTATGCATTGACGTCATCGCATCTTAGAGGCTGAGGCCATTGCCTTGCACGCGTTTGTGATCTGCAGCTGGCGCTTCTCTGACAACTCCATTTACGCGTATTCCTATAGCCTCTGAGGGAGGGCGCTATGACATTATGACGTCATATGCATATATAGTAACCGCATACCTAAAGCACTGTTGATGATACGTACACACTTAAGGTCGCACGCCTGTAAATATTTCCCCATAGGCTCATGTGTTAAAAATGAAAATTCAAAAAATCATGAAAAATAAGTGTTTATAATGACACCATTCATACTTTTGTCTTTAATAGTTCATACAATATTCATTACTTGCTGAAAATATGAAGGGGGGTTTTTCAGCATTTTTTCTCGGTAGAGGAGCTGAAACTGAGACTAACCAAAAACTTGGTCAAAGTTGCAGTGGTTATGAGGTTTCTTGCATCACTAATATAGTCCCAATAAAATCCAACTGGGACCATCCGCTGCTCTCTCATGGCACTGATCTGAACCAGTAATTATCCCTCTTTACACAGGTATGAAAAAAGGTGTTAAATTATGTAGCATTGATTTTATATAAATTTTTTTTTTCAACAATGACATCATCTTTGGTACGGGTTGGAAGGATATCTGAAAATGACGGATGTATTTACAGGCGTGCGGCCTTAAATTGCCATCTCAGATAAATTATTGCAAACACAGAGGGCAATATACTACTACCGTGTGTCTCAAAAAAAACGTAACACTTTTGAAATGGTTGCCAAATGAAAAAATACATGATTCTGGAAGAAAAGGTTTTTATGTACGGATAGCTCATGGACTCAACTTTCATATGAGACCAAAAAGGCTGAAAATAATTCATGCTTGGGTGAGCACTGCTCACTTTTGTAAAGGGTATGAAAATTAGGTTGCGCAGGAATTGCACCTTTCAATTTGTGAGAGGTGAGTCCTTTGGAGGTTACAGAATTGAGGGTGATATGATGAATTCATGATCAGTTGCAATCAGTTTAGGTTTGCTGAGTGGATTTTATGGTTTATTAAATCAAAATTTTATGCATGAGTGAACGGGCACTGCATTCATTATTGTAGGATTGTACCAGTTTTCCTGGTAGACTCAGTGGTGTGTTCATGGGAGTCAGGATTGGGTGATGGTACATGGTGTAGGGGAGGTGAGATGTAAGGTAGGACTTTGTTGGGTAGATGGGATAAGGTTTAAGAGGACATGCATGCTCCTCCCCCCCCCCCTCTCTCTCTCTTCCTGGGTGTGCTTGTGCATATCTTGACAATTCACATCCGTTGGTCTCCTCTCCAAAATATCCCGACCACATTCCCTTATCCCGAATTCTACCTGCATTTCCAAAATTGGACTGGGACTGGTATCACCCATTGACACCTGAAGTCAATTGCATTCTATCGGTCAATCAATCAATACCGTAAGTTAGACAATCAAAATTTAGGTATCAATCAACGAATCAATGTATCAGTCAATCGGTTAATCAATCAAGCATTCAGCTGTTTCAATCAATGAATTATTCAATAAATCAATCATAATTAATCAATAACTCAGTCAATCACTCAATCAAAGTTTATCCAACCAACCAGTCATTTTAGCAGTTGAGTTTCGCACAAGAAAACGGTACAGTGTAACGCAAATTGGTAAAATGAATATGTCAGTCATTGTTTTCAGTTGATTTTCATTCATTTCAATTTCACAACTGTTTCATCCATCTTGTAAGAGAAAAAAGGGGGAAAATAAATGATAATGGAAACTAAAAATCAAAGTCTGCTAGTTCAATGGTCCACATGTCCACCTCGTCCTTCGATGCACAATCTTGCTCTCTTCATGAGGGATAAGGGAAGGTGGTTTGGATATTTTGGAGTGGAGACCAAAGAATGTGAATTGTCAAGATATGCACCAACACACAGGAAGCAAGAGAGAGAGAGAGAGAGAGAGAGAGAGGGGGGGGGGGATGGGGGCATACTGTCCTCTTGACCCTTATCCCATCTAGCCAACAAAGTCTTACCCTATGATATCTCACCTCCCCTGCAACATGTACCTGCACCCAATCCTGACTCCCATGAACACACCACTGAGTCTACCAGGAAAAATGGTACAATCCTACAATAATGAATGCAGTGCCCGTTCACTCATGCATAAAATTTTGATTTAATAAACCATAAAATTCACTCAGCAAACCTAAACTGATTGCAACTGATCATGAATTCATCATATCACCCTCAATTCTGTAACCTCCAAAGGACTCACCTCTCACAAATTGAAAGGTGCAATTCCTGCGCAACCTAATTTTCATACCCTTTACAAAAGTGAGCAGTGCTCACCCAAGCATGAATTATTTTCAGCCTTTTTGGTCTCATATGGAAGTTGAGTCCATGAGCTATCCGTACATATAAACCTTTTCTTCCAGAATCATGTATTTTTTCATTTGGCAGCCATTTCAAAAGTGTTACGTTTTTTTTGAGACACACGGTATAAGAGGTCTCGTCGGGATGCAAATACTGCCGATATATTCTATCTGACTGTGTACTTTTCCTTAAATTTTTCACACAGAATCTTGATGTCATCATGCCTGTATCCCTCAGCGATTGGCGTGTCAGGATTGGCACATTCGTGCGACGGAGAAGGAAAGAGTACGACCACAATTATTTTGTGAGGAAATTGTTTAACTTACTTAAAAGTACCAAGAATGTTAAGGCACCCAACAAAAACAACAACCCTGAGTCTTCATCTCGCACTGAGTTTTCTGATGATGCGAAAAGTTCTGGGGGTAACAGGTGCTGTCACAATGCGTTTTCAGGCAACGTTAATAGTTCTCACCGTAGTACTTCTCAAAAAGGGCCCTTAATATGCGAAGGCGAAGCCACTTCTACGACTAAATCTCCATGTCCAGCTGATAGCCCAGGATCCTCGTGTGGTGTCGAAATCCCCGGTCATAACGCCCCTTCCAACTCTTCCTGTACAGAAAACATTGATTACCCAACCGCATGCAAGAACGATCCTGCTCCTACTAACATTGAGGATCAAAATCAAGCTACCCGTCTACCTGCAGAAGATCCTGTGAAAGACCGTTCTCGGTGCTTCAAGTCACCTACTCCTGGTGGTACAACTGCTAGATATCCTTCAATTGTTGAATACAAGAAGGACAAAACGGCTCGTCAATTAATTGATGATGATGATGATGATGATGATGATGAACTAGACTGTAGAGAAATAAAAATCACGTCCCAGACACCAAGCACACAGCTATTTCCATCAGCGGAATCGTCGTCGGTATCGGCCATGGACCAAAAAAGAAATCCTGGTGGAATGGATAAAAGGATTTACGGTCAAGACACAACACTAATAAAAGTAAGATCATTTACAATCATATTTTTTCAAGGCGGGTATTTGGTTTGTAGCCCTTCTCCCGATATTTGCATAGTGTCCAGTATTCGGTCAAACGTAAACCCTTACGAAGGCCGCGAGATGGTGTATTTTTAAATTACGCATGAAATCTAGAATCTGTTCATGTAGAAACCCAATATTAAGTATCGAGATGTGGAGATAATTATAGTTGAAGGGGAAGTCAGCACTTATTTCAACATTTTCCCGCAAGCCTGCAGATCCTGTTCCAACAAAATGTTATTGAAAACGGTTTTGGGGAGGGGGTAGGCTTAACAGTAATTACAAGTCCATATCAGATTCAAACGAATGTTTACCAGCATGACCAGAGCAGTAAGATAAGTAATACATGGCCGAAAATTGGAAACCTTTAGTATTATGTAATCCCAACCAATGATGAATTGTTTTATATTACATGATGCTGTCTCTCCCCCCCCCCACACACACACCTTTTTTATGGATGCGATTTCCAACCATTTTTTTCTCACGTGTTCATGTCATAGCGTGTGCATGTCTTAACAACTCTTTTTCTGCTTCATGGACTATCCCTTGCCAAAAACTCGCGATTATACTTAAATTTTCATCATCCTGACATTAGAGTTAGTCAGTATTTTTCAAAATATTTGAATTGCACCCATTTTGGCCTATCTAACCGAGAATTTATTTTTGTAATAATCTATTTACAATCATACAATCATACAAGCATACAAGCATACATGTATGATTTGTTAATTTCATAAAGGAGATATTTCAATGTCAGCTTGTGACTCCGAGCGTACTGACGGGAAAGATTTGTAATCTGGCGGATGCCATGCCAGAGGAAGGCAGTAACTGTCCAAATACGAACAACATCCTCTTGATGAGAGCTGGTGACGTAGAGCTAAACCCAGGTCCTAATGAAATGTAAGGGCGTCTTTTTTTTCTTCCAAACGTATAAAGTCACAGTGAACTGGCGCTTATATAGCTCTGAAATGATGTATTTACAACAGCGCCAACTTGCGGCTTCTCACAACCAGAGAAACATTACGCCCTTCTTGGCTTCTAGTGAACTGCCTTAGTCTGAAAGATGTGTCTATAAAATAAATCTCGCGTTGATCAGAATGGTGCGTGCTTCTGGCTTTAAAGTGATTACACAATGGTAAAAAGAAAATTGATATGTGATCGAGAATATAATTATGAGAATAACATTAAAAACATGATGATTTTCAATCAAAATCAGTGCATTTTGGCTAATTTTCTCATAAAAAGTCAAGAGCTGACCAAAAAGTTTGAGTATGAGGTATATGACGTAAAAGTGGGTACGCAGCTCCGCGCATTACAGTTGTGCTGCGCGCTAGACTGTACAATATGTATCATACCTTGCGCGCATTTTGCTAGAAGTGCGCTTTAAAAAAAAATAGGCAGATGATTTTCTGCTGATGAAATCATGCTCTTTTAAATGAACTAACATTGTTTCAGCATTGGGTACACCCTTTAAAATCATCTGATTCCACTTTGCTTGTTGTCCTGAAAATTAGAAAGTACAGGGGACCGGTCATGAATGTACATGAATGTTAGACTTAAACTATTGAGTACATTTGCCATGCCGGTTTGAAATTCTCTTAAGAACAATTTGTTCAAAACTGATTTCCGGTAGATCTGTTTTAATGCAGTAAGTTGTTCCATTTCGGTGCATTTACGTTATACTTCTCTTCCATACGCTTTTGAGAACGTAGGTCGGAACAAAACCAGTCTCTAGTTTTGGTATGAGTAACTACTATTTATTATCATGCGAAGTAGTAGTAGTAGTAGTATACTAGTACCATTGTTATCATTTATCATTATCATCATTTAGTAGTAGTAGTAGTAGTAGTAGTAGTATTTATCATTACCATCGTAATCATTATTAATATTCTCATTACCATCATTGTCGGTAGTAATAGTAGTAGTAGCTAGTAGTAGTAGTAGTAGTAGTAGTAGTAGTATCATTATCATTAGAACAGTTATCACGATTATTCGAAATAAATATTTAACAGTGACTAGATAAAAACCCAAGAAATATCCTTGCTATTCATAAAAATAATTTGATATGTTTTAGACCAGGGTACCTGACCGAATCAGAGCTCTATCTCCTTGCTGATGGTATGGATCCAACAGATTTCAGGAGGGTGGGACAAGCGTTGAAATTCTCCCAGGCTCAGCTAAGTCGGTTCGAGAGAGACCACGGTAACACCATGCAAGCTACCTACCAGATGCTTTATGAGTGGCGGAAAACAGTACGTGATAGCGAGGCAAGGGGTGTATTGATCAACATGCTGGAAAGCATTCAGCTACTACAACTCGCTGATAATTTGCGCAGAGGTTGTGGAGGTATGGTAACTTCACAGCACAGAACAGTCACAAAAAATAGAAAGGAAGAACACTATGCATTACATCTAAATATATGCTAAATGCACGAACAATACGCCCATATAGGCCCAGGCTCACGGTAAGGGGCGTAATGCAGTGGCGGCACCAGGATTGTTAAAGTGGGGGGGGGGGGGGGCAAATGGAGGGCAAAGGAAAATATTGGGGGGGGGGGCAAGGCAGTCAATTTATTTTTTTTTTTGGCGTGTATGGAAAAATCGAGCGTAAATGCAAGTTTTAGTCGCTGACGTAAGAGTGGGAGGAATTGAATTTTTGGACTATTTTTTTTTCCTCTTACACACATTTGAATATCAATTTTCCGAGCGAGCGAACAAAAAATAACCACTTTTTTGGTTTTTAATCGCATTTTCGAATAAATATTCTGAAATATGACGAGCGAGTGAAGCGAGCGAGCCAAAAATGGCTACTTTTCTTGTTTTTAATCGCATTTTAGAAAATAAATTTTGAAATATCACGAGTGAGCGAAGCGAGCGTGCCAAAAATTACCACCTTTTTTGTTTTCATTCGAAGTTTTGGAGAGTGGAAATGGTATTTTAGAGCACCTCACAGCTTGAATATGATGCTTATGACAACATCTACTTATTTACAAATTACTGTATAATTTTTCTTTTCAGTCCTCAAAATTTATGGGGGGCAACTGGGGGGGGCAAAGCTTCTGAATGGGTGGGCATTTGCCCCCATGCCCCCCCCCCCCTTGGTGCCGCCACTGGCGTAATGTTTAATGGGAAACCATTCTAATTTTGTTCAGTTAAATCATAAGCAAAATAACAATCGGTAGTCTTTAAACGCCCTCAGAGGGGTCAGATTTCCATGACGCGAGGTTTTTCCCCCTCCTTTTTAAAGCCGAGTTCGTTTGTATATTCCAATCTTTGAACAGCGGAAAGCAGAAAAAAGGGTATTACCGACACAATAGAAATCAGTTTTGCAGAGGAAATAGGGGCACCCCTACCGAGTATGAAATAAAGCAGCTTTTATCGACGGGGAGGAAACGCCCTTCCCCTCTCACCAACTAACCTTGCATTCAGATTTAAATTGGCCATAAAGTTCTGAAAAAGATTCGCAGTATTGAAATGGAAACCTCTCCTCTTACTTGCTTTATCTAAATGACTAGTGGTTTATTTAATCATAATTATCTAAAGGGTACTGTGAATTTCGACCAAACTAAAAAAAATTTGAATGCCAATCTCATTGCAGGTCAGGGTGATGAACACATACCCTCACTGACAGAGGAGGAAATCCAACGGGTTGCTGAAGATGTCAAACGTTTTCTCACCATTGACCTGTGTCAGATTCAAGCCGATCCACTGAATAACGAACTTTTGCTTCAGTTTGAGCATATCTTCACAAATCTAACGTTGATGGAAGAGGACAAGGGCACCAAGAAAAAAACGCCACTGGCTTACAGTGACCTCCTGAAGACTAAAGTCAATGGAATCTACCCTAAACGATTGTTGGTTGAAGGAGAAGGCGGTGTGGGGAAGACCACTTTCTGCGCTAAGATTGCTTGGGATTGGATTCATGGACTTGGCTACAAAGATTTCAAACTGGTTCTTGTCATCCTTCTCCGCAAGGCCAAGGACAAGACTGTCGGAGAGATAGTCAAGTCATATCTTTCTGACAGCAATCCTGTCACAGCCAAGCAGCTCGATAAGTACATTCTCACGCATCCTGACGACGTCTTTCTTGTCCTTGACGGCCTTGATGAGCTAGCTGTAGATCTTAGTAGTGTGCAGCAAATCATCCAGATCATTCTCAATCGGCTGTTCAAGTCTGGCACAGTCATGATCACATCGCGGCGTTGGAGATCAGAAGAAATTAGGAGGAACGTTGGCCTTCGAAGGGCATTTGCGTTCATTGCTGTAGAAGGTTTCTCTGCTGAAAACCTTGCTTCGTACATCACAAAGTTCTTTCAGCCAGACACAGCTTCCTCTCAAGAACTCAACAGATTCATATCAGAAAATGATGTGATCAGAGTGAACATGGCCCCCTTTCCCATATACACAGCCATGTTGTGTATCATGTGGAAAGAGTTTGATGGAGAGCGCCGAGAGGCAATGCGCAAACTGCAAACATTTTCCCAGCTTTTGGATCTGATGATTAACTTCCTAGTTGATCATTACCTCTCTAAGGATGATGAGTCCAGTGATCCTGCTTCGTTGAAACAGCGGAGTTCGGAGGTCCGCCAACATCTGTCCCTCACTGGTTTCATAGCCTTCCAGGGACTGATGGAAAGACGTCTGGTGTTCTCAGAAGAAGAATTCCAGAACTTCCCGGAGTCATTAGATATGTCGTGTAAGGTTGGAGTACTCACTAGAGAAAAGAGTATTCCTACAATGCGCCACAGAAGAACAGACCCTGATTTGATACCAACCTCAACAGTGCAATTTCCTCATAAACTGTTTCAAGAGTACCTATCTGGGATGTGTATTGCATCCCTTTACAGCTCCGATCCCCGGAAGTACGAAGAACTTATCAAAGGCATTTTGCCAGATGCCAGGGAATACCGTGACTTACTGTACTTCACCTCTGCCCAACAGAAGGAGATTGGTTCAGACATTGTGTCTCGTCTTCTGACACAGGCGCTGCAAATAGGCGGTCATCACCCCGTAGATGACAACTTCATCGTAGATGTAGCGTACGAAAGTCAAGACCAAGAGGTAGCTCAAGCAGTGGCGAACCATCTGAAGGCAAGATCCATGAAGACACTGAAGATAACGAATGATATGCCGGCACACACAATATCAGCTCATATTTTCGTCATACCTCTTCGCGAATTGGTAAAAAATTAAGCGTAAACATTATAGCAGTAAATCAATTTCAAATTCATAGTTTTATGTTAAAAGACCTTTTGTTTCATATCGATGTCTCTTTCTATAGACTCTGGATGACTTAGCCTGTTTAGTTAGTTGTCATTGCTGCTGGGGTGAAGAAGGGCCAATTCCCTTAAATCCAGAACATATAAAATATATCTTAAACACTTCTGCATGGCATTCTCTGGATTAATAGTTAAGAAGTACAAAGAATAAAGGACTCGACGTGAGGAATTCACTTCATAGTTCGGTTTCGTAAACCACCAATTTTATTTGCTTACGTCGAGCAGCCTACCCAGCAGTCGTTTCAGTGTTTTTGGAGAGCAAATTTGGACTTACAATTTCGCTTTTATAGAAGCAATGTTTGAAGCTCATAATTTGAATTTAGTATAGTCGCATGTGGAACCCCCAACACACAAAGCTAAATGTCTTTTGGTAATTGGTACACTCTACCTGTTAGAGAAGACCACGAATCTTCATGAATGATTAGGTGATCATTGTGATGCAGTGATTTTCCACGTTTTCAGTGTACCCCGGTATTTATTGTTATGGTTGTGGTTACAGCTCGTTATTCTGAAGGTTCGCTAAGGTTCCAAAATTGAAATAAGGTTCTCTAATGAAGCCTATTTCTTTTTCTCGGATTAACGAACCCTATTTCACTTTCGGATTAACGTACCTCCTGGTGAGCATTCCATGAAGAGTTTTGTTGGTGATTTTCATCTACTAATTTTCTGTCAGCCAATCAGATGCGAGGATTTTCAGTAGCTGGTAACATTTGTCGGTGATTTTCACCGACAAAACTCTTCATGAAACGTTCCCCAGATATACGAAATTCGTGTGTTCGGAATAACGAACCTTCGGAATAAACGAACGTTCAGAATAACGAGCCGCACGCATTATGGTTTGTATACATTGTAGGACACCCTGATTGTTGAGACATCATGTGGACGGACCACTTCGGAAGACCTTGCTGAATTCATGTGCACATCACCGTCACTGAGATCCGTGTCAGTCTACAAGCCTATGAATGATGCCTTCTACTCGGTTCTTGCTAAGAAAGCAGGCTCCTCCATGGTCAGTATAAAGCCCACCGCACACTGAACGATCCGACCGCGACCCGATTTTCCAACAAATGGCATTTTACATTAAATATGAAAGATTAAACAAGCAAAATTTTCTCATTTGAAGGTCGAAACAATGATATGAATACTAAAATCGAAATATTGGGTAACTGCAAGCTTCGTAGTCGGAGTAAAGACCAAATCGGCTTCAAATCGCAGCCGATCGCAAGATTGCTATGACGTTACTACGATTTGGAATTGAAATCGCTTTTATTACTATAGCGAGGCTCGCAATAGCCCGGAATTTCGATTTTAGTGTTCATAAGACGATTCAGGACTTTGATCATGAAGATTTTACATGTTTGAATGTTCATATCTAATGCTATAACATTTTTTTTTTCAAAATCGGATCGCAGACTGATCGTATAGTGTGCGTTGGGCTTAATACGTCTCTTTTAGTCTTATTTTTCAGACATGATTGTATTCACAGGAATAGCAGGCAAAATTCAGGAGGTGTTATTCCGAGGTCATTTACTTTTGCAATTTATAAGTAACATACAAAGCTATTCCATTGATACCCCACTTTACTGATAATAGGTTCATTGTTATTGAAGGTGAAAGGTACGATTCCATTTTTACAAGTTTTAGGATTAAATATGGATAAGGTGGATGCTATCAGTCTGGTATCAATATCAATTATTAAATTCATATCCATCATCAGACTGGTCAAGTGTAGCACCAACGGATATGGGGATTTCATTGTCATCCATTATCAAATCTTGTAAAAAAGTGGAATTTGTACTTGTCAACCTCACAAAGAATGAGCTCGGTCATGCCTGCCATCAGTGATGCAAGTGAAGTATCATGAGAAGGGGGAGAAGTTACTCTTATTTCGAATGCTAAATCAATTCATATCGTATTAAATGAAACCACCTTAGGCTATTAACCCATCTGAGTTTGGATTTGTTTTAGTTTGATAAACACTGTATCTCCATGTCTAAAGGAAAGGTGAAAGTACTGTATACAAAGATCATCATTTGGTATTTACTCTGGAAGATTAGTTATATTATTACATACATTTTTCATTGGATTAGAAAAATGAACTAATCGTTAATTTTCAATGTCGTTATATCTATTATTATTGTGACAGGTCAATATCCTTTTTCTCTGGAATATGCACCTGAGTGAACGCCCCTCTGCATCACTTAATCTCATTCAGTTCATCTGGAAGATGCCCCACTTGAAGAACCTGACACTCGACGGTCAGTTTGATGATAGCTTTTACACAGAGTTATCGTCGATGGAATCCTCTGTAAAGGTACTGAGTTACTAATATTCTTAATACCCCCATTTTCTATGAAATAAAATTGTGCCATTCTTATCATAAACTTAGTTTAGAATTAGTCAAATATCCGTGAGAATTCAAACATAAATCAAACTATGCGTTAAATAGCCTTTTTATACCAACTTTGTCTTCTTTCATAAAGGGGGGGGGGGGCTCTTTGAAAAGGCTTCTCTTCCACGAAAAGTAAACCTTTTTCTAATATTCTAATGTTCGAATTACTCCTATGATAGTTGGAGACCCTTCAATTCGGCCCTGTTGATCTCAGCGGACGTACCGATGCCTCACATGATCTTGCTCATGCAATCTCCAAGATGCCTCGTTTAAAGCATTTGAAACTGCTTTGGTCTAGGTTTCATCACGACTACTATTCAAAATCACTGACGACTTCTACGCCTGCAGAAGAGGTACATGTTTTCATGTAATAATATCGAGGTTTTTTATAAAGTGCTTTAACTGTGTAAATTGATTAAAGTCTTACAGTATTAAAATTATATACCCCGATCAGTAAACTCATTTACTATTCCGCATACTACTGTTCATATTCTGGGGAGCGTTCCTGTGAGCCGCCCATTTTGGAGTCGCGGACGTGCTAATCCAGGCCAATCCCACTGACCTTCGCATCCTACCGGTACCCATTTTAGCACCTGGGTGCGGAGAAGCCCTTTGACTGAGAGACAAGTGAATGATCAACTACACCACGACACCTCCACACATATACTTTTTCCTCAAAACTGATAACAATTGTCATATCCAGAGTAGGGACACTGTCCATCTCCGGCAAAACCCAGGCTTCCATGGGCCTACGTTTGTTTTTGGTGTTGGTTTTTTTTAAATCATTTTATTAATAAATAATCACATGTCAAAATTATTACAAATAATATAAACACTGTCATTCAAAACATATTCTCTTCAACAATGCTGGTTTGGTTTTTTTAACAACACATGCACATGTTGCTATCAATATTCATGTAGCACATCAATTTCTTTGATAACGATAAAAACAGCAATGTAGATAAAATGCCTTGCTCAAGGGCATAAGTGGCGTGCCGGGGATCGAACCCCCGACTTTCGCGTCTCCAATCAAGCGCCTTAAACCACTCGACTACGGCACTCTACACTAACGCACCTCTACGTTAACAGCAATTTCGATACAAAACAAATGTGTCTCATTGAATGATATCTTATTGAGCTACCAGTATCATGCATATAGCAAAAGAATATGAACCTCAAAATGAGTCCCCCAAAATGTTTCAAATATGTTTGTATCATTAACAATACGTTTAATAACATTTCTAAAGATATTTCAATGACCGAAAGTATTCTGAAGCTAAAATTTGTGATTATCATTGTCCACTTTCACAAGCAAAACAATCTTTGCCATGTGCAAGTACAACAAAGCAAGAACTATTTTCTGTTCGTTAGTTTTAAAGTTCTTCAGAATCATCTCCGGTTGTACGTTTATGAATTTGTTTTTTATTTGCATGTTTTTGTTATTTTCGTGCGTGATATTATTCTTCGTTTTAGAAATTTTCTTGTTCGTAAATTTAAGAAATTACTTTTTAATTTATGTTGGTTGTTTATTGTTAATAAATAACGATTTTACCCCTTTGGCCGCTCATCCATCGTCTATGTGCTTTTGGTTTTTCCAAGAGTTAATTACCAAACCAAGAAATAGATTTGCTATTTGCAACTACCCGACTACTAGTTCAATCATGCCCCTACATTTAATTTCTTACTACTTGAAAGACGATTCATCCCTTACATCCTCTCTCTTGCGCACCCTGAAATCTTTGTCATGATTTTGCAGTGAGACTTTTTTTTCGAAATTTGCCAATATCTTGCATGTTTTCTTGAATATCACATCTAAAAGTGTAAGAAGCTGATACCTAAAAAAGGTTGGGTCAATTTAATTCTACCACAGACTGGTGTCCTTGGTAGTGAAGCTAAGAATCTCAGGCGACTCTCATCGGCGCCAGGGAGACTGGGTCATCTCATCGACATAACACAGGATGTGAAGCAATTGAGACTACTCACATCAACGTCTGACAGAGAAGTGCTTTCAACATCTTCAGGGGCCTCTGCATGTGCACCAGAGGTACAAGGCACTGTTACTTAAAGTAGCTGTCAATCATTAAAACTGACAAGATAGCTGCAGAAGATTATTCAACTCAAACTCCTTCTTAAAGGTGCTAAATATAAATATAGTGCTTTGTACATTCTAACGTGAGGGGGGTGGGGTTGTTCCTACTTCCACAGATTTCACCAACAAAACAAACAAAAAAACCTCTCCATTAGCAGGAAAGGCATATCGCTATCAGACAAGTAAGTCAGTGTTTTATCTATTGCATTCAGAGACGGAGAAAGCAGGAATTGAATTTCTAAAATTACGACATTACGGGTATGAAAATAATCAGTGCGCTAATGTCTTTGATAGAGTCTTCCAGAATAGGATTGCTTACATCATGTACACTGAATCCTAAAATGATGATAAAGCTTCTTGCAGGACTGTTATCAACTGCAGAAATTTTATTGAAGAGCTGTTTCATTCTGAAATTATTAAACAGTCCAGCCTGGAGGATGGCACCCTGACAGAGCTGACAGTGGATGATTGGACACTACAAAGGTGGCAGGATTGTGGTTCGATGTTAAACAATGTGCAGAGGATGTCTCTACACGCACGTTACACGATCAGATCTGCAGTCATCCAGAGGATCCAACTACCAGGAGCAACAGCACTCATCATTCAAACAGATGAATATGCGGAATGGCCTGCTAAATTCCATGAGGTTTCCTCTTTCCTACCCAGTGCCATCCTGAATGCCCTTCCCAGGCTGGTCGAGGTGACATTCAGCGATCTTGACATTGGCAACATTAAGGTCGAACAGTGCTTGCAAGGTGTCAGATCAGCTCCTGACCTTAAGCATCTGAAAATTGTCAGGTAAGCCATTTTGTTTTTCTTGAACTTTAACATTTTTTCCCTCTCATCTCCCTCACCTTCATTTTCTTGCGTTATTTTTTCTTTTATTTTATTACCAATTGGCACCTTATATAATATATTTGTCGTAATCATGTATGGCACGATCTAAAGTAACGTGGAATTCTGAGCAGTGCTGTGTCCGAGTCCGAGTTGTAAAACCCGAGTCCGAGTCCGAGTCCGTGTCCAAAAAAAAAAAATCGAGTCCGAGTCACATTACATTGGACATCTTCCTAAACATGAAAACAGATTACATCTACAGTGGAACCTCATAATCAAAACATTTTTATAATTTTGCTGGTTCCAATTCTTTATATTTCTTGGATTTTTTTTGTTCAATGCTGAGATAACGAGGCAATTTTCATGGTCCCAGGGACCTCCTTACAAAGAATGATCACTGAAATTCCCTCCCTCAACAATAAATACCAGTGCTTCAGATAAATCCTCGTAATATGTTTATATTAATTATATTTATCAATCAACCCCAAATGCATTGTTTTGTTTATTGTATTAATGTTCTATCTACCTAAATTGTACTGTACATGATTATATATATTATTAATGATTTCGATGTTATATAGTCATTTTATTATAAAGAAATCAAATGTCAACCAGTGAGCAATGAATTACTCTACTAGACAATAAATATTGTACAATTAAATTCATTATTTTTAGTTTTCATTCGCTATAAAGTTTTGCATTCTAAACTCATCGATACCTTGCACTGAAAGAATGATAAATGTCCTGACAAACTGATAAGCACCAGTGATTCAAAGAGAAAACTATTATCTGATGATGGTGTACATGTATGTGGCATGGGCTTTAAAAATTTGAACAATCCCTCGAGCTTTGACTTTACAGTTCCACTCTTCCAGTTAATCATCATTTCAGGGATCTTCAAGAACCAGTTGTCAGAATTTGCTGAAACTTTCATTGTTATTTAATTTGTATTCTTATCCACCCAGTAAAAGCACAGAAATTGTATTTATATGATTATTGATTGAACAATGAACATACATAAAAGGCGTAATGTTCACGGCACGGCCGCTACTGCTTGGACTCGTGTGTGACTCGGCTCCTAGTCACGAGTCACGATTTCTGGGACCGAGTCCGAGTCAAAGTGAGAAAAACCTGGACTCGAGTCTGAGTCATCAAAAATTGGACTCGAGTCCGGACTCGAGTCCGAGTCCATACTCGAGTCACACAGCACTGATTCTGAGGTGTAGTATTTAAACATGGTTGCATTTTCAACAAAGGTGTACTCGTTTTCTTGGTTATTGCTGTTGGTGGTGGAGGTTTGATGGCGCTCTTCAATCTTGATCTGCGCCAAGGCCATGCGTGTTCATACGAAGTTTTGTTGCCTTTGACTTGAAGTCGTGCATTTTTTTTTCTTGCTTGCGGAGCCGTGGCTTTAGACTCCCGTCTTCGGGTATAGAGGTAGCTCACCTGTCTTTGTGAGGTGCAACAATTAGTACATATTGGTAGTGCATTTTATTATTGTTTACATTCAAACATTCCAATCGTAATGGAGATCGATGACGTTTCTTTTGCTGATATATTAGGCTCAAAATACCTTAGAGTTTGAAAGTGCAATCAGGCTCTAAATCAAACATTTAGGGCCGACTTTACGTCTGCAATGACATGGAGTCCATCTTATATCATCATTCGTTGGGTAAAACGAATGTGATTTATCATACAGAAAATGTCGAGAGAAACAGTGAATGATTAACGTTGATTGACCTGAAATTCCGGAATTGGTATTCAAAATATCACTATTATGAACGACCAAAATGAGTCATCGATTTACCTTTCTTTGAATAGATTCCTGAGATGCCGGACGGATGAAAGTCTGGATGATTTCATCGATGAGTTCAGAAAAAAACTGATCATAGAGGTAGAGATTGAGCATGGCAGACCACGTGGGTGAGTTGAGTAAAATTTGATTTAATAGTTTGATAGAAACACTAAAAACCGATTACAGGCAAATATTTTGAAAACGGTGTACAGCATGGAATTGATAAGGCCCCGTCATCGGTCCTTGCGTTGGAGTGAGTACGATGTTTCTTTTATATAAGTTGTTAAGAAATAAGGCTGCAGATATATTTGTTCCAATATTTACCATTTAGAACTTATTTTGTATGACAGATCATTCAGTGATGTTAAAGATACTTGAGCCACAATGCTGCTGTTCTTAATTTGTACCAATGACATATTGACTTTGTAAATCTTATTGTTGCGTTTATTTTGGAAATACTGCTCGGCAATGAACGGCAAGGCCTTTATATTCACTTTGCCTTATGCTCCGATTTTGAAATATTTGCCTGTACTTGGCGTTTAGCGTTTGCGTTTGACTGCAGGGTTCCAAATTTGTAGATTCTCCCATGAATGCCTCGAATATTGATGGGTGACATCTCAGTAAGAGAACTGGGGGATGTTTCACAAAGATTAAGGTTGACTGAAATCGCACTTAACTATAGCTAGCCACTCAAGCCACTATTTCTTTCAACATGGATCTCTCAAAGAATTTGCAATTCATGGTCACAAATCTGCAGAATCGACAATTTTGTATAGTTCATTGATGAGGAAAACAAACAAAAAAAAAATTCTGCAAATTTGTGACCATGATCATGATTTGCGCATCCCTTTAGAGGCCGATGGTGAAAGCAAACAGTGGGATGAATGGTCTGTCATAGTTAAGAGCGATTTGAGTCAATCTTGGTCTTTGTGAAACACCTCTGCTTTTATTATGTACTTAGCCCGAATAGAAAGTTTTCCCTTACACTTCTTATAATGTACAACTCCAGAATCTCAAATGAAATTTTAATGATCTTTTTTTTTCATAAAAATTTCATAAAAAGCAAAGCATGCAGAATTTTCTTACCGACATTTTTATAGG
>CM057160.1:7895637-7908137 GCA_029962745.1 Echinometra lucunter
AAAACTTTTTGTGAACGTTTATTAAAGACAAAGACGCAGCAGACCTAATAAAAACGTTTTATGAACGTTTATTAAAGTCGAAAACGAAACGGATCTAATAAAAATGTTTTGTCACAATTATTAAAGACAAAGATGTAGCAGACTTAATAAATATGTTCTAAGAACGTTCTGAAACGTTTTGTGTTGGGTAATCTATTTGCCGTCTAATCACCAGTTTATCTAATGTTCGATGACCTGATGAACTTGAAAAATATTCAGGTCTGAGAAGGAGACTAGCATCACAGACACAGGACGATTTGATTTTTAGTATTATGCAAAGTTACCCTAAAGGTTCAATACACGTTCATGAATCATATTTGCAATAGGGTTGTACATAAACTAATGTACACTGCATTGCAATAGACATAACACGCAAAATAACGCAGTTATGGCATTGTTTGTAATTGTATGTGTAAACGTAGTCGATGAAGATGGTAATATGAAAGGGCAAAAAAAAAAAAAAAAAAAAAAAAAAATTGACACCGCCGTCGCCGGGAGTCGAACCAGGGACCATGAGGATGTGAGACCAGTGCTTTACCGATGGACCAGAATATAGTCCATAGAGATAACACGTAGATGGAAAATGGGATTCCTAAATCATATCTTCCAGTTCAAATTTCGATATGTTCCTGACATCTGATTAAAAAATAAATGGCACACTTACGATAGAGAATTTTCTCAGCTACAACATACTCGAAGCTGGGCAAAAATCGAGCAGAAATAACGGAGCTGTTGCTCAAAAAAGACGGGAATGTAGAATCAAGAATTAGAAAAAGGTCATGTCCCATAGACAATACACGCAAAAAGTGAAAAAATGACATGCCTCTGTTTATCGTAAGATTAGACCATGATGCAGTTCTCAAAATGAAAAATGAAGGCAATTGGTATATAAGAGCATTGTCTCAGCTACAACATACTGAAATCCTGGCGAAAATCGACCAACAATAAGTGAGATAGTCTTGATTAAAGGTAAAAAACATGACGTCATAATTGAAAAAATGAAATTTTGAGTTCACATGAGAATATGGTAACGTTCCGACTGTTCGACCCCCAATTTTTTTTCATGAATTCAATCTTCAATTCATAGGCTTTCAGAAAATGTAAAAAAAAAGGGGGGTCCCCATGCTTTTTAACGAGCTATGGCGGATTTTAAAGGGGCATGTTTTTGCATGTTTTTACGTTATTTGCCCCATAGACGCGCGCACGGATTTTAAACTTTGACGCGTGCGTGCGGCGATTTGGTAAGTTGAAATCGATTCTAAACTGATGGAAATGGTCAAGAAATGTCTCAGAATTGCAATTCAAGTGAAAAAACGACGTTTTTACGTTATTTTCAAGTTGCGCACGCGCAAAACGCGCGCGCGGGGCGGTTACGCGCGGAAATTTTTGAAATGCTTAAAATGACCTGAAATGGATTTTGGTTTGATCCATAAGTGATTTTGAGCATTTTTAAATTTTGCGCGCGCACTGACGCGTGGACGTACGCGTACGCGCGCGTTTAAAAAGTTGGAATTGTTCAGATTGATATGAATATTCATCATGCCAAATATGAATGAAAAATGATATTCCGTTATGAAGATATGATCATGAGATGATTTTTACAAAATGGCGCCTAGATGACGTCATGATGACCCGATGAACTTGAAAATGACTAAACATCCGAGATCTCGTTATGACTGATGATTCCTGAAAATTTGACGAAAAATGATTGAGCCAGTTCCGAGATCTCGACTGCACAAAAAAGTGGGTACCAATAAAAAGAACGAGATTTAATTTGTCATTTGATCAGACGAATTAGGTGGTCTGTCGTCTTTTTGATAAGGATATGATATCTATGATTATGAAAGGTATATCACAGTTGGCCTTTTATTCATCATTTTCATCATCAGGGTTTGTATCACAGTCAACATAACTATCTCATTATCATGGTCATCAAGAGGATTATAGTCATTCCCAATTAAAGTCCCCATTGAGAGAAAATTTACGAAGAGGAAACAGCCCTGATAAAAACGTTTGTCAACGTTCTGAAAACGTTTTGTGAACGTTTATTAAAGACAAAGATGTAGCGGACCTAATAAAAATGGTTTTTTTTTGGAAGTTATGAAAACCTTTTTGTGAACTTTCTGAAAACATTTTGTGAACATCTATTAAAAATGAAGCTGAAGCAGAACTAATAAAAACGTTTTATAAACGTTTTATGAATGTTCTGAAAATGTTTTGCGAATCTTTTTTTAAAGACGAAGACGTAGCAGATGTAATAAAACCATTTTGTGAATGTTCTGAAAACGTTTTGTGAACGTTTACTAAAGACTAAAACGTAGCGGAAGTGATAAAAACGTTTTTTTTGGAAGTTATGAAAACCTTTTTGTGAACTTTCTGAAGACATTTTGTGAACTTTCTGAAGACATTTTGTGAACATCTATTAAAAATGAAGCTGAAGCAGAACTAATAAAAACGTTTTATAAACGTTTTATGAATGTTCTGAAAACGTTTTGTAAACGTTTTGGAAACGTTCTGACAAGGTTTTCGAAACGTTCTGACAACGTTTTGTGAACGTTTATTAAAGACGAAGACGCAGCAGACCTAATAAAAACGTTTTGTAAACATTTTTTGAACGTTCTGAAAATATTTTGTGAACGTTTATTCAAGACGAAGACGTAGCGGACCTAATAAAAAACGTTTTGTAAACGTTTTGGAAACGTTCTGAAAACGTTTTGTGAACGTTTATTAAAGACGAAGACGCAGCAGACCTAATAAAAACGTTTTGTAAACATTTTGTGAACGTTCTGAAAATATTTTGTGAACGTTTATTCAAGACGAAGACGTAGCGGACCTAATAAAAACGTTTTGTGAACATTCTCAAAATGTTTTGTGAACGTTTATTAAAGACAAAGACGCAGTAGACCTAATAAAAACGTTTTATGAACGTTTATTCAAGTCGAAGACGAAACGGATCTAATAAAAATGTTTTGTAACAATTATTAAAGACGAAGATGTAGCAGACCTAATAAATGTGTTCTAAGAACGTTCTGAAACGTTTTGTGTTGGATAATCTATTTGCTGTCTAATCACCAGTTTATCTAATGTTCGATGACCTGATGAACTTGAAAAATATTCAGGTCTGAGAAGGAGACTAGCATCACAGACACAGGACGATTTGATTTTTAGTATTATGCAAAGTTAACCCTAAAGGTTAAATACACGTTCATGAATCATATTTGCAATAGGGTTGTACATAAACTAATGTACACTGCATTGCAATAGACATAACACACAAAATAACGCAGTTATGGCATTGTTTGTAATGGTATGTGTAAACGTAGTCGATGAAGATGGTAATATAAAAGGGCAAAAAATGTAAAAAAAAAAAAAAAAGAAAAAAAAAATTGACACTGCCGTCGCCGGGAGTCGAACCAGGGACCATGAGGATGTGAGACCAGTGCTTTACCGATGGACCAGAATATGGTCCATAGAGATAACACGTAGATGGAAAGTGGGATTCCTAAATCATATCTTCCAGTTCAAATTCCGATATGTTCCTGACATCTGATCAAAAAATAAATGGCACACTTACGATAGAGAATTTTCTCAGCTACAACATACTCAAAGCTGGGCAAAGATCGAGTAGAAATAAGGGAGCTGTTGCTCAAAAAAGACGGGAATGTAGAATCAAGAATTAGAAAAAGGTCATGTCCCATAGACAATACACGCAAAATGTGAAAAAATGACATGCCTCCGTTTTTCGTAAGATTAGACCATGATGCAGTTCTCAAAATGAAAAATGAAGGCAATTGGTATATAAGAGCATTGTCTCAGCTACAACATACTGAAATCCTGGCGAAAATCGACCAACAATAAGCCAGATAGTCTTGATTAAAGGTAAAAAACATGACGTCATAATTGAAAAAATGAAATTTTGAGTTCACATGAGAATATGGTAACGTTCCGACTGTTCGACCCCCATTTTTTTTTCATGAATTCAAATCTTCAATTTATAAGCTTTCAGAAAATGTAAAAAAAATGGGGGGTCCCCATGCTTTTTAACGAGCTATGGCGGATTTTAAAGGGGCATGTTTTTGCATGTTTTTATGTTATTTGCCCCATAGACGCACGCACGGATTTTAAACTTTGACGCGCGCGTGCGGCGTTATGGTCAGTTGAAATCGATTCTAAATTGATGGAAATGGTCAAGAAATGTCTCAGAATTGCAAATCAAGTGAAAAAACGGCATTTTTACGTTATTTACAAGTAGCGCACGCGCAATACGCGCGCGCGGGCACTTACGCGCGGAAATTTTTGAAATGCTTAAATTGACCTGAAATGGATTTTGGTTTGATCCATGAGTGATTTTGAGCATTTTTAAATTTTGCGCGCGCACTGACGCGCGGACGTACGCGTACGCGCGCGTTTGAAAAGTTGGAATTGTTCAGATTGATATGAATATTCATCATGCCAAATATGAATGAAAACTGACATTCCGTTATGAAGATATGATCATGAGATGATTTTTACAAAATGGCGCCTAGATGACGTCACGATGACCGGATGAACTTGAAAAGGACTAAAAATCCGAGATCTCATTATGACTGATGATTCCTGAAAATTTCACGAAAAATGATTCAGCCAGTTCTGAGATCTCGACTGCACAAAAAAGTGGGTACCAATAAAAAGAATAATTAATAATGAAGAATAAAGAAAATTCTGACGAAATTAAAAGGTGATCTGTCATAATATGACAGACCACCTAATAATTAATAATTAATAAAGAAAATTCTGACGAAATTAAGAGGTGATCTGTCATAATATGACAGACCACCTAATTAATGAAGAATAAAGAAAATTCTGACGAAATTAAAAGGTGATCTGTCATAATATGACAGACCACCTAATTAATTAATTAATAATGAAGAATAAAGAAAATTCTGACGAAATTAAAAGGTGATCTGTCATAATATGACAGACCACCTAAAAAACTATTGAAAGTACAAAAATACATCATACCTTCATCTGTCAGATATGGCCATTGTCTTACCTCATGTACCCATGTATCCATGCTTTATTTTATTGATCTAGAATAAAGTCAATGGAACAATATTAGGGCATATCTCATATCTTACATTCATTTTGTACACAGAGCCAATCGCATTCAGCGCGCTTTCCCACCGCAGCAATGGCGTCGCCGATAAAGGGCTAAATACATAAACCGGAGGTGAAATTGGTCTATAGGGTGCTGCTATTGTACCGGCGGTCTGCACCCTAATTTCTTAATGTGTACAGTGCATAAATCTGCACAGTTTGATTTTGAATTCCCATCAGATAACCGTTTTTGCTATAGAGAAAACGGTTAACATCCAGTTGGTCTATTGGCATTTGGTCCAATTACCATATGGTCTAACATCATTCGGTTTACCATCGGTTAGTCCACTATTCATATGGTCTAATCACCATCTCGTCCAATTATCATTTCGTTCAATAATCACCATTTGGTCGAATAGCCATTTGGTCTACTCGTTTTTCCTTGCCCATTGGTCTAATAGCCCCTTCGTCCATTATCAATTGGTCTAATTACCATTTGGTTCAATATTCAACCATGTTGTCAACTGGTCTACATGCTATTGGCCCAATATCCATTTGGTCTAATTTCAATTGGTCCATATATCGTTGGTCTAACTGCAGTTGGTCTATTGTCACTTCGTTTACACCCATTTTGTCTAATGACCATTTGGTCCAATTGGCATGTGGTCTAATTATCATTTGGTCTAATTTTCATCTGGACTAATTACCATTTTGTCAAATAAGCGTTTCGTCTAATAACCAATTGTTCTACTATCCCTCTACGACCGTATGCTACTTGTACCTCCGTCACCGCGATCGCAGTTCTGATGTGTCGTGTACGTGTCCCTTGACCTCTGTGCCACTTTGTTTGTCAATTAAAGACACTGGTTAACATTGTTATGATTTTTGAAAAATCGTGTTTTGTTACTTAAAAATGGGATAAACATAAGGGTTATAGTGTAAAAATACCAGTCTGAAGGTTTCAAAGTATAATATCCACAGGAAGTATTTTTAAATATAAAAAAATATGAACCAATGTTTGAAAAATATATGAGGGTCGGTTGCACAGAATAGACATAAGGAGTGCGCATGCGCGTATGACTCACCTTACCGTACTGTGTGTATTGGCGTATCACGCGGCGGGAGGGACATAACGGCATTTTCAAATTCAAGCAAAATGGTCCTCTTAGTGATTGTCTCGTGAGACGAAAGCTAATAAAATCGTCGTTTGCGTTTAACTTACACTTTTTCATGCCAAATTATGGTTGGTTTCAGGGTTTTTGAGTATGTCCGTGTTCAATGCTATTTTCCGATTTTGCAGTACCAAACACCTTTTCGGTCATATAATGCCATAATAAAACGTGGTTAAATTTATCAAAAATAATCACTCAGAGGGCTAGTGGGAAATAAAACGTCATATTTCCCTTTTTTAAATGAACAATTTTCATCAAATAGTTTTCTATTTCTATTTTTTCTAAAGTAAGGGAATGAGTTGTTTGGTTGATTACATTTCATGGCATATTCTTTGCGTATACAATAATGGATTCCAGTGGCAGATTTCTGGAATTCATATTCCTAAAAATGTACAAGTGAGGTTGGATGACCAAAGGGCACTGTACATATTTCAGTCAATAAATTCTCTTTCCATGCAATTCTCTGCAACTTCTAAGTAGAATGAAACCTGTTTGAATACGTGTAGGTTAGGCAATGTCCATTTTTGTTAATTATGCATATCCGATCCCCTTCTCTTTCTCCTTTCACTCACTCTCTCTCTCTCTCTCTCTCTCTCTCTCCCTCCCTGTTTCTCTCTTTAATCCATTCTCATAATTACTGTAACAAATATTTCGAGAACCGTTAAAAATGGATTCACCCCTAACCAAGCACTGTCACTGGATCAGACGAGTCAGAGGACCCCTGCGCATTAAGAAGAAAGTCCCCGGCCGACCTGGAAAGTTCATCGGCCAGTAGTCCTTTCACTTGAATCTCTTTGTGTTATTGTAATCTTCGAACATTCGTATGGTATTCGTACAGTTTTTGCTGAATTCTGAGAATACTTTCCTCCAAGGGCATCAATCCGTTTTATAAATTTGGGGTGGGGGAACACTATGCAAAAGTTTGCTGACAAGCACAAAGGGGGGGGGGCCCTAAGCTTAAAATTTGTCTGGGACGTACGCAAAAACTGGCTAACCTTTTTCAGGTGTCGCTTATTCTTTTTGGGGGGGGCGGGAATAATATTATTATACCCTATTGTGTCCCCCACCCTGGAAATTTGGGAAAAGTGTTCCCATATTCCTCCCTCGATTGACACCCATGCTTTCCTGTGGACTACTACACCCAGAAAGCACTGAACCCTGGGCAGGTGTTCTCTGCACAAGTAACCACAACCCAGGACGACTATGTGTTATTTCATTTAGAAAAATATGTTTGATTCTCTTGAGGTGATATGTGTCAGTCACAACCTAGGTCTGGGCCCCGCTTCATCACTAAAAAGTTGCAATAACTGTTATAACCTACTGAAGTCCTTGCATCTGACATTGTCTGATAATTAGTCATGGAAATGTGGCAGTTTTACTGATAACAAGTATTATGAAACGGGGCCCTGCCTCGGAGCGTGATAATTCCATCCTGAAATATGTCCAGCAAGTGAAGTAGACTTCAAAGCCCTGAATCTATGAGGAATTTTTTGCTTGTCTCTTAAAAGGTCGAGAGTAAATTCGAAGGAATAACAGTCATTTCTCAAAATTTCAGTGGTTATATATCCTGTTTTAGCAAGGCAGTTTATTAATTCACCCATAAGCCACTTTCCAAATGCTTGTACTCTGATTCCCTCGATAATAATCTCGTGTCATGCAGAGCACCGTGGTCTAGTGGTTAAGGCTCTTGCCTCTCAAAAAAAATGCCATGGGTTTGATCCTCTCTCGGTGCTTACTTCCTTGGACAAGGTGTTTTGCCTATAACCTTAGTCGGTACCTGGCCATGATGGGGTAAAATAGCAGGGCCCGCAGGAAGAGCACTGATGATGCATATGTGTATACATGGATATAAAACCCGAGAGTATTGTTATTATTATTGCTGTTATCATTATTATCATCATTATTGCTATTATTATTATCATTATTGTTGTTGATGTTATCATCATTATTATTGCTATTATTTTAATCATCATAATCTTCGCTATGGCTATCATCATCACCATGAAAATATTAGAGGTGGTCAAGGAAAGAACGATACTTCGTTCTTCCTCTCTCTCAGAATCTGTCTCTTGTCTTGTTGTATTGTATGAGGCTGTTCACTATGGTGGCCCTGAAGTACGCTCGACAACAGGTCATGTGCGACGTGAATTTCGCATCCCAGGTCCTGAATTTCACATCCCGGGTCCTGTACTTTGCATCCCAGGTCATGAATTTCGCGCCACGGGTCGTCAATTTTAAGACTGGGATGTAAAGCTTGCGCCACGGGTCACGAATTTCGCATCGCAGGTCGTGAATTTCGCGCCACTGGTCATGAATTTCATGACTTGGGATGCGAAGTTCAGGACCCGGGATGTGAAATTCAGGACCTGGGATGCGAAATTCACGTCGAACATGACCTGTTGTCGAGCGTACTTCAGGGCCACCATAGTTCACATTTTTAATCATAGTGTAAGAACATGCATATCATGCATATCACTTTTTCCACAAGAAACTCATGTAAATTGGCTAACTTCAAACACCCACACACAAAACAAGATCTACCTTTTTTTTTTTTTCCAATTTTCTGTCAGGTAGATTCAAAGCATTCTCATCACACCCATGAGGACAAGTGACGTCAACCTTTTAAATATACATTCTGCAGTGCCCTCTTCGCTCGTTTATTCATACCGAAATTATCGTGCCTGAATTATCATATTTTGAAAGGAATGTACGATCATTGCTTTGATCTTGAGTAACACTTCTAAATTGCAGATATTAAGTTGGATGTGAATAATTATTCTTGTTGTTCCTGTTACGACTAGACAAGGAGGGTGTTTCATAAAGCTATCCGTAAGTTAAGCTGCTTACGCACGACTTCACGTACGACTGGGGATATGTTCTTGTGCTACATGTAAATGATTGAGACTATGATTAGTAACCAAGAACATGTTCCAGTCGTGCGTAAAGTCTTGCGTAATTTACGAACAGCCTTATGAAACACCCCAAGTACTTGGCATTTTATATTATTTCTTTCAAGATTGGTGCCATTTTTATTTGATATTGTCCGTCTTTTTGATGTTGGAGTGTGTGCATATTTTGATATTTATATATATATATACTGGGTGTATATTCACGGACAGTTGCATCGTTATTTCTGTCATTTGCAAAATTTCTTTTTAAATGGACATCAAAGGCTTTATTGTGTTATGTTCATGAAAGCCATACTGATATCTATCTCGTGGGTCTCTTGAAAACGTGTTATATAATATGCAAACGCTTTTTGTTCTCATCTTTTATCATGATTTCATTACTTTCTTGGGTTTCAGGTTTATTATTATTGTAACTATCCAAGCAGCTGAATTGGCCTTTGATTTTATTCATATAAGTGAATCGATTCAATACGATCGAATCAGACTATTGATCTAAGCCTACAGAATGAATCATGTTTTGTAGCATGAATAAAAATAACGTATGTATTCATACATAAGTCAATCTCTTGTCTGTCTGTATACAGCTACGTACGTGCACAAAAACTGCAAACATATGGTACCGATATTGAGGGAAAGTTGTTTGGGGCTGGTGAATTTCCTTACTTGTTTATTCATTTATTCATTCATTCATTCATTCATTAATCAGGTGTTAATAGTTCTTTTTTACTTTGTGAATGGCAGCCAACGTCTGAATTGCTCACAATTTACGTTTAAAAATATGTAAAGACACAATCAATATAACTACACCAGAAAATGATATTTCAGAAGATAATCAAGATGGTTTAATGAGTAATAACAAGTGAACAGAAAATTACAAGAATAAAAACATAAAATCATCATATCAATTATTCTTTCAAAATATTGAAATAAGCATTAATTAACCTCAGTTGGTGAGAAATCAGGAGTAGAGTCAGAAACACCCTGGAAAAAGACGAGATGGGCAAATATAAAACGTTTATTCTCTTAAAATTACAGCCATGAGTATGTGCGCGAACAAAGCCCAAACTGCTGCTACAGTGAACAGTAAAGCACATTTAGAACAGTTGACTAATAATCATAAGATTTTTTTTCAATATTAACCTACCAACAGTTGTTTAAAAAGATCCCAATATGTTTTACATTCAAATTTTTTTAAACAACAGTTGTTAGGTTCATAATTTAAACGATCTAATGATTTTTAAACAACTGTTTTACAGTGCATGTGTGAAAGTGAATATATATGTATTTTTGGACTGAAAAAAATTTTACTATAAGAAATAAAGTGGTATATTAAGGCGCGTTAGCAGTAGAAAAAAAAATCAAGGTTGAGATAATCACCTGCAACATTAGTTTTAACACTGGAGGTGTCAAAATGAGTTATTACAAATATAAAGATTAACTAATAATTTTGATATAGCGCTATAAAAACTGTAGCACAAGAAAGCAATTCACTTACACTCATGATATGACGGTGTTAATTTGTCGTTTCATTAACAAGGTACGAAATAGGTCCAATACGTCATTGACTGTAAAAATTATGAAAATTATATTTCAAAAGATTTCGAAGAGTCTTTAATGTTGATAGATGCCCAGTGGGCTCATCTATCAAGTAGCACCAACAAAACAAATTTTGATTCACGCTTGGCCGAATACTGATTGTTTTCGTCCAGAGTGTGAAATGACTTGCGCCAAATAAAAAGAAGAGGAACAATTGAACCAGCAGTCTAAACACGTACTCCCATTCAAAGAATTTTGCTCTTTGTCACAGAGTTGCACGACTGCCTGACAGGTTGGCTGACTGATCGATTGTTTTGGCATTTTAATTGTCAATGATTTGATCAATCAATAGTTGATTTAGTAAATGATTGCCTTATTGATTCACTTTTTGATTTTTTGACTGACTGGTTGGTTGAATGGTTGAATGACTGACTGCATGATGCATTGACTGATTGATCCATCGGTTGATGAATTGATGGGCTGATTGTTGATTGATTTTTTGGTTGATTGATTGAATAATCTGAAGTGTTATCAATTTGGTACTTTTATTCTTGAAAGAACGACCGGCATGTGTCTGTGAGTTGTGAACTGTGTTCTTTAAAGATCCTGATGTAATTTTGCACATTAGTTCTCACCCATGCATAAAGCGGTAAAATCAATAAAATTATGATGAAAAATTGATTAAAGCTTCCTAGACTATCAAAACTTTATCTTGATTTTATGCAAAAGAGCAATTTGTTTGAATAGGAGGTACTTATTCGGACTGCTTGTTTCATAGTCCCTCTTTTAATAGGCGCAACTGATAGATCAATCAGTCGATGCATCAGTCAGTCAGTCATTCAAGTCAATAAGGTATTTAATCAACAGCCAATCGATCAATTGATTGATCAAATTATTGATAAATAAAATGCTCAAACAATCGATCGGTCAATCGTTCAGTCATTCATTCAACGATTCAGTCACTTAATCCACCTGTCAATCAATACACTCTTAAAAAAAGGGTGAGTTATGATGGGGGGGGACCATAGTTTGCGCACATTTTAATTTTTTAATGAAGACAATTTTTGATCCATAATTTCTCAATTTTTACCAAAAATTATTCTTATTTAAATGACACCAAAGGCGAAGCAAAGTTTTAGATGTCAAATGGGCACAAGAAGACCATGTTATTTACGAAGAATTCCCGAGATATCGCGATCGCAAAATTCGATGTCGTATCGCACCGCTCTGGACCTGGAAAAGTATTACAAAAATAACGAGACCTAACTTCGCGCACGCCAATTTTCAAGTGATTAATACAAACTAGAGATCCATAAAAAGTAAGATAATTGCATTACTAGCAGGGGCGTCGCTAGAGGGGGGGGGGGAGGTGTGGGGGTGTGACACCCCCCCCCCCCCCCTCCCCATTAAAAATTCTTGTCAGCAAATTCTACACCCTAAATTTTGTTTGCTATTATCTTGTCATTATGGGCGAAGACCCGAGGCGGGTCGAAAATTCTGAGGAATAAAAAGTCCTGTTGGATTCATATTTATGGCGTACCCTCTCTTCTTCAAGTTGTTACTGTTTACATGATTTATTATCAAACACGTGGGAATTCTTAATACATTATTCTTGTTATTATTATACATTATTATTAATAATAATAATGTATTAATTCTTATTATTATACATTATTATTATTAATAATAATCTATTAATTCTTAATACATTATTCTTATTATTATTATACATTATTATTATTATTACTCCGTTTTCTTTTAAAATCTA
>CM057160.1:7913137-7931270 GCA_029962745.1 Echinometra lucunter
AAGTTCAAAAGCTTCTTTCAAAGACACTTTCAGTTAAAGAGCTCTTGATTGCATTTCAATATCTTCACGAGGGTGCATATGTTGACGAGAATAACATCCGGATTGATAGACTATCCTTCCTTAGACGCTAGGTCGTGGGCTTTCATGGGGAATGGATCATAATTTGCTGACACCAGACTTTGTGAAAAATACCTGTAATAGAGCTACATTTCTGGAGCACAGCAAAACAAATTGTCCCATCACAAACATTCTTCGGCCTGCTTCTGGCATTTTCGGGCCAGGGAAAGTGAGATAATGACTTTGCCATATGGGGAAAGGGTGAAGTATACAAAGAATTACAGAAGGTCTGTTGGTCATAAAACTCACAGTGATGGACAACACCTGTTATTGGGTAAGCACCCTTGGTGTCAAGTTCCCCATGAAAGCCCACGACCTAGCCTCTTTAAAGTCCGATTTAGTTTGTATAAGGATAGAGATTGAATGAAGAGGATGAAGGAACCCCTTGTTCGACTTAATTTGGTTTTGTGTTCAGTTAATTGAGATATACTTAATTCCCATCTGTCAAGGGTCTAGTGCAACAAAGGGCTATCTGAATTTTTGGCAATTTTGATATATCTTGAAATCAAGATTTGTTGCACTGACACACTGCAGTTTAAAGCAGATAGCCATAATTTGACTTTTTGCTAAACACTCGAGTCGCGTCGCGGCGCGGCGCGCTGGAAAACACTCGGGTCGCTGAGCCAATTTTTATTTAATGGTGTCTTCAAGTCGGCCTACACGAAGGGAAAATTTTATTGAAAATTATCGATTTATTTATAACCCTTTTTCATTGTTGTCTTCAAGGCGGGTTGGAGGGGAAATCTACTATAAAAAAAAGAAAAGCTGAAAGTTGCTCTTCATTAACTGATAGAAAAATAAGAAGACAAGAATTAGGATTGACAATATAAAGAAAGAATACTAGGTAGATAAATTGAACTTTAAAGAAAGTGTAAGACTGCAAGGAAGGGAGTATGACAGAATGGAAACGAGGAAGAATGGAACGAGTGCAAAGATGAACTGTGGGAAATTAATAAGAGAGGAATACAAAACAATGAAAGAAATTAATAGTATGGAATGATAGGAGTTAAAGTGTAAAATTGAAAGAATTTATTGGCCAAGTTTAACAGTGATAAAAAATTTTTTGTAAATCACATGATAGAAAAACAGAAGGTAAATAAAGGGATAGAATAAAATGCAGAATTTTGTTGTTAAAGACTGAATGTAGAAATTTGTGTTAAAGACTGATATATGAAAATAAAGTTAATAAAACTGAATAGGATAGAATTACAAGGATGGATTGAAATAGAAAAAAAAGATGAATTGTGGGAAACAAAGAACACATTATATAAGGGTAAAAAAAGGAAAAGAAATACAGAAACAGAGAATATCATTGGTCTTATGGAAATTGTGGTAAAATGCACCAGAAAAATGAGGATAGATGGGGACGAGATGAATTGCAGAAGACTATGGAATCACACTGAAGAGAAATGAAGGCGGAAATGAAGGGAGAGAAAATATCTTAAGATGTACATACACATGTAGGCATGATTAGCAATGTTTCAAAATTGTCGATAATTTCAAATCTGTGCTTCAATAAAATTTTCCCATCGTGTGGGCCGATTTGAAGACACCATTAAAAAGAAAATGGCTCAGCGAGCCGCGGCCCGAGTGTTTTCCAGCGCGCCGCGCCCACAGAAATAGAAGACGTAGAAAGCGCATGCGGGTACGGAAAGTATAGCCAGCGTTCGCACGTGATCACGTGACCTCCGCCATCTTGGTTAGTCCTCTGTTTGCGTTCGCGGATTTTGATCAATGTCAGCGCTAGAATTCTTTATATTTTTCAGTTTTGTTAAGCACTATGCCGTTTTGCACGGCTTTCAACTGTACTAATCGTCAGAAAAAAGGATGTGGAAAGACTTTTCACAGGTTAGTGTATTTTAAAGATGCAGTAATGAAAATGTTTTGTGTTTAAATGCTGTTCTGTTACACGTAGCTTTCTTGCTTTGACATTATCATGTAGTCCCATCTGTTCATTTTAACGTTTTATGATAAGGGAGTGCCTGAAAGAAGTGGCTTTAAAAAGGGTTTTAAGCTTTTGAATTCGTGCTATAAAGCCTAAAATATCAATTTAATGGGATTATCGAAATGATTCAAGAGTCAAGACTATATTTTAACTTGTTAGCCATGCCTTTTTGATGAAATGTGTTTTTTATGAATCAATCATGGATGGTGCTGCGACCTGCGCTGTTCAGAATTCAATGTTGATAGTTGTACATGTATGACACATATAGACTGGATTGGAAATATTTCCATATCAGTATTAGCTACATGTCTATCATGTCTATGAAATAATGAAACAGTACTACTATCAAATCTCAAGAGTTGGAGTGATAACTAGTAGAAAGAGAGAAGTGGGACGAATAGAGAATTTTTGTCTACCCTAGAAAGGCTAGATCTATTTTTTTTTTCAATAAGATAGTTTAAAACATTTCCCTACACTATTTTTCAAGTGCTATCAGGACTTTCCCATTGATAATTGAGGTATTTTGAAGGCTTTTATGGGTGTCTTTAACATGTTATTGGGGGTTACTTTCTGTAAATCTGTGGGTCGTGTGACATGACACAACAGTCGTAACGTCCTCCAGGTTCGGAGATGTCCTTACCATCTACCATTTAGATTAAAAATGTCATGAGATTGATACCGTTGATGAGGCTACATGCCGATACATAACCTTGATCACATATATTTTTGTATGAGAAATTTTAAACAGTTTTTACATATTTGGGGAAAAATGAATGCAAAGATAGCAAGGTGTTAAACTGATACAGAAAAGCTTCTATGAATGCACAAGTTTATTAGTAATTAAGGTCATTATCTGTTTGATGCTGAGATTGGTTTTTTATGTATGCAGAAAATTAAACTTGTTGAAATAAACCTTTTATTTATGTTAATAACTGCAATAAAAGGTTTATCAAGTTTTTACAAGCTCAACCAAAACAATTGAAGTACAAACTAAAACATGAATCATAAAATATTCTGTGAAAATCTAAATGCAGTTTATGCTTATTATATCTGAAAAATACAGACTATGCTTTACTATACCTTATCTGACGTGCCTTAATAACATTCTTTGTAAGACAATACATCAAAGAAAAAAAAACCTTAGGGAAACTTTATGCCAGATTTTTTTTTTTATATGAGAAATGAAACTTGATATTTCTACATAAACCAATGGTCTGATTTAGACTAACCCTATCCCATATATTGTTTTTATTTTGGGGGGTGTTTGGAACTCTAGCCCTTTCTATTTATTTTTTTTTATTTTGAAAAGAAATCATTTGCTTCTAAAGGCCTAATATTTTCGTGTTTCTTCAATTTCAGATTTCCAAGAGGTGATAACACTCTCCTCAAGAAATGGCTCGTGAACATGAGGAGAGACCACTGGACGCCCAGTCGATATTCAACCATATGTTCCGATCACTTTGTAGAGGAGTGCTTCGACCGGACAGGTCAGACTACTCGGCTCCGCTCAGATGCTGTTCCAACACTGTTCAGCTTTCCACAACATCTTTTGAAGGTACTTGTCATGCAATATTATGCTTCCAAAATTAAACTTGCTAAACTTGTTACGCCATTTGTAGAATCAGATACAAATATTGCATTTTTTAATGATAAGTTTTGTTTTATTCACTTTTGTTTGGGGGGGGGGGTATGTACAATGACAAGGAGTCAGTTGTCTTGTCACACAAATATTAAAAATGCTTTAATGAGTAGGAATTTATGTCTTAAATTTTCTACCTGTTTTTAGCCCTTATACTCTGTGCTCTGTTGCATTTAGTGTTTGTTTTTTTTTCTCTCTCTCTACTTATGATATTTTCCTCTCTCTCTGCCTTCTCAATTCAGACTGTCAAACAGCGGAAGCCCCCATTCCCACGAGTTTCTGCTCAACCGCAACCAGAGCCTCAGCAGGAAGATGACCAAACCCTTTGCTCTGAAGATTGTTCAAGTGAGGAACCAGAGTATCGTACCCATGGGCATGAAAGCAGAACACCCATCAAACCCAAACCGCTTGAAGAGATCAATGAATCTATGCTGAATCAAGTCCCAAAAACTCCCAAGAAGAGGTGGCACTTAAAACACGATCATACATACTCCATCCAAGAAAGCCCCCGAAGTGTAAAGCGAAAGCTTGAAAAGGCATATGATCAGCTGTCATCCATGAAGAAAAGACTCAAGACATCTCAAGCCAAAACTCGGAGACTGAAGAAAAAGGTGGATTCTCTGCAGGAAGTAGTGAAGACACTGAAAGAGAAGAATTATTTATCAGAACAGGGGCTGGAAATGCTGGAAAAGACTTGTGATGTGCCAGCAGAAATTATGAAGAGATGTGTCAAGTCCAGGAGCAAAGACATAACATCCAAGGAAAAATATTCCCCTTCTCTGAGAGCTTTTGCCCTGACCCTCAGCTTCTACTCGGCCAAGGCATATAGATATGTCCGCAAGACCTTTGACCTTCAATTACCCCACCCAGCTGTCATCCGGAAATGGTACAGCACTGTCGATGGTAAACCTGGCTTTACAGAGGAGGCATTCCGTACACTTGAACTCAAGGCGAAGGAGGCAAAGGAAAATGGACATGAACTAGTATGTGCCCTGATGCTGGATGAGATGTCCATAAAGAAGCAAATCCAATGGGATGGTACCAGATTTCATGGGTATGTTGATGTTGGAACTGAACGTGAGGATGACACAAATCCTGTTGCATCAGAGGCTCTTGTGTTCATGGTGGTACCTCTGAACTCGAACTGGAAACTACCTGTGGGATACTTTCTAATACAGAGTATGACGGGTGTCGACCGTGCAAATCTTGTCCAACAGTGCCTGAGTAAGCTGGCAGATGTAGGAATAATGATCGAGTCTCTGACGTGTGATGGTCCATCATGTCATGTGAAGATGTTGGAAACACTGGGAGCAACAATGAAAGTGCCTGACCTTGTCCCCTCATTCCCTCACCCACTCAACCCAGACCACCATGTCAGTGTCTTTCTAGATGTCTGCCACATGCTAAAGCTTATGAGAAACACTCTTGCATCAAATGGGATTCTGAAAGATGAGGAAGGAAAGTCAATCAAATGGGAATACCTGAAGGAGCTCCATAAGCTGCAGGAGGATGAAGGGTTGCGATTAGGCAACAAGCTGCGGAACGCTCACATTCAGTGGCAAAAACAGAAGATGAAAGTTAACATTGCTGCACAAACTCTGAGCAGAAGTGTCGCTGATGCCTTAGAATTCTTAGAAGACCAGGGACTCCCTCAGTTCAAGGGCTGCAGTGCCACAGTTCGCTTCATTCGCAGAATTGATAGCCTCTTCGATATACTGAACTCAAGAAACCCACTGGCACGTAACTTCAAAGCTCCTCTTCGTCCTGAAAATGAACACCTCTGGAGACCATTCATGAACGAATCATACAAATACCTAAGCTCCATCACAGATGCTCATGGAAACCACATGTACCTTACACCTCGCAAGACTCCATTCCTCGGATTTTTGATTGGCATCAAGAGCGCAATCTTCATGTACGACAAATTGGTAGCTGCAGAAAGTCCCAAACTGAAATACTTGCTCACCTACAAGATGAGCCAGGACCACTTAGAACTGTTCTTTTGTGGCATGAGATCTTCGCTAGGAAGCAACAACAATCCAACAGCTCGTGAATTCACCAACTCCTACAAAAAGATGATCAGCCGACACCAAATAGAGGGCTTTGGAGGAAACTGCACCGCACAGGATAGCACACCTGTTCTACATGTAAGCAGTGGACAAAGCAAGGATGCAGACGCAAGGCATGAAGATACTGATTTGCACCTCATCAGAAAGTATGACCTATCAGTTCGAAATCCTTCTAACTCAGATCACGATTATGCGGATATCCCAAACTTCAGTGTTCTGTCTTCCTACAAGAAGTCGATAGTCCCGTACATAGCTGGATACACAGTGAGGATGACCAAGAAGCATTTGAAATGTGAAGAGTGTGCTGCTGCCCTTACAACAGGTGAAGTTATGGAAGGCAGTTTCCTTGAGAAGAAAAATAGAGGAGGGCTAGTAAGACCTTCATCGGATGTTGTTAAGGTTTGCGAGACAGGCGAGAAATGCCTACAACGACTTCTCAAAGCAACTTGCGGTAATCTTCCACAGTCTCGTGACCTCCCGCATGCTTTTTGCACTGCAGTCCTTCAAGAAGTTGGTCACAGCGGTATCTTTTCTTCATTGTCTGATCACATGTTCGATTCACCAGCAGACTGTAATCACGTATTTCTCTTAGTGAGGAGAATAGCTGCCTCTTATCTCAAAATCCGAATGCATCACCTGGCAAAACGGCATAGTGAAAAGATCAATGGACCTGTCATCCGGAAGGCGTTGTCAAAGTTGGTGTTGTTTAGGCATCAGTGACAGTGAATATGGACTGGATCGATGAATCCTTACTTGAAACTGAAATTTCAGCCCTTGTCGTCAGAAGCTTCACCGCAAAGATGCTTTCTCATATACTGATTTAATTATGATTATGATGCAATAGGTTTTGTTATTTATCACTATGGACTATGCATTCTGTTTACTTTTTGTGCTCATTTGATACTTTGCATTATGCTCACTTCATTATGTGCAACTTCAGTCACCGAAATAATATTCAAGTTTTTGCCGATTTCCGTAACTTGCCATAATTTGCCATTTTCAGAAATTATATTGTAAATACATACATGTATATTTTGTACTTAAGTGTTGTACAGTTGCAATAGTTCTGTACTTAAGTATTGTACAGTTGCAATAGTGGAAGATTGATAAATGTATGAGTGGTGCTCATCTCAGCTTGATGCAATATAGCATGATGCAATATACTGTCTTTAAAAAATCCTTGCTTTCATAGCTGAGTGTCATGATCAGGACATCACTGATTTTGGTTTGGTGGGATGTAGATTCCCAAGTCAATTTTTTTTTCTTCTTAAAAGTACTCATGTCTCATGAAGTGTCGCAAGTGCAGAATTTATTTCACTATCAAATGTCACACCAGAATATTTCAACTGCCAATAAATCATTACCATTCTACTTTGCTGCAGTATGAGTTGCCCAGAAAAATGGAAAGTGATAGATGTGATACATGTATGAATGGTACTTATTAAGTAAAATTTGCAGCAGCATGTTGCACAGTTTACTGCTGTAATAATAGGTTCATATGTATGAGCTGTGATTCTATTGTGATGTGCTGTAGTTTACTTGCCTTTGTTGTGCCTTATCCCAATTTTATGGTAATTATTTCCAGTGCAGTTTTATTGAGACACAGTTGAAGAAACAACGCTGTGTAGAATGTAAACTATATTGTTATTTTTTTCTTTTGTATGAGTTAATGTGAAAACATAAAGTATTCATCATGGATATTGAAGAACGATCACCATTAGAATTTAAAAGGAGTTCTGAATTTTTCAATATAAGCCTGTCGACATATGCACCTGTTTGTTTGAAAATATGAATAGCTTGTGCACTAAGTTAATTTAGCAAGAAATGTCTTGTGCATTGACATAACTCACAAAATATAAAGGAATTGGAATCTTAAATTTGACTAGAAAAATATTCTGACAAAATTATGTAATACATGTACATGTAACGTGTCTTGTAAGTTGACTGTTTTTGTTGCATTTTTATGCTATTGGGCTTATATGATGATCATATAGCAATTGACTCCATCAGGGCCATACGCAGAATTTTTTTTGGGGGGGAGGGGGGCAAGACATGTAAAAATTTTCGAAAAAGCTCAAATGCTATGGAGCAAAGCCACCGAGCTGGTCACGATGGCTTTTTTGCGTTTATCAAAAATTCTGGGTGCCCCCCCCCCCCTTGCTGCGTAGGGCCATGGACTCCATGTAATGTACGTACTGATTAGGGGAAAAATTCATTCCGAATTACATTTCGTATTGAACCTAATCGAAATTTTATGGGGGCTCTTTTGCAACTTACAAGGGCTATTTTTTTATATTTGGGGGCAATTCATCTGTAGCCCTCCAGTAATTTTCCCCCTACTAATATCCTACTAAGCAATTAAGTGGAGATTAATAGCGTATTCCCTAATTTATTACTTGTTACTTGCCAATGTGTTTGCCAGTTTCTACATCACCATTTTTTACATTATTGTTGTTACTAATAATGTGAACCTCGAATTTTTCTTGGGGGAAAGAATAAACATTGAACGTTACTTCATTGAAATAATCTGTAGTTATTTGGGTGGCATAGTTTTGCAAATTCTCTTTACATATTATATCTTTTGTCCTTTTGGTTTTTTGTATGTGTGTTTGACTGTTAGACTGTTGTTGTTTTTTGTGAAGTGCACTGAAATGTATGAAGTTGATTGAGTAAATGTTTGTTTAAGCATTTGTGTAATGAAGAATGACATTGTGTGTGTGAGTTTATATGTGGTGTTGGGAGGACTGAGCACGTGAATGATATTACATGTGCATGTACTGTAATTGTGTGAAAGTAACTCATAAGTCCCCCCCCCCCTTTCCTTGAGGGAAAAAAAATCAAATTATGGTTAGGATGTTCATTGAACTACATGTACAAATCACATCCCTCCAGCTCAGTTTTTAAAAATGAAAAAAAAAAAAAATAAAACAATACTTCATTCCACGTATTTCTTTTTATTTTATGTGAAGTTCCCTTCTCAAATACTTAAAATTAAATTAGATAAGGAAATGTGTCTTGAAAGAGAACCCAAACTCAAAGAAAACTGACAAGAAAATTATAAGGAAACTAACTTAAAAAGATACTTGGGTACTCAAATGGAGAATAACGTTTTATCTTGAAAGAGTTAATTAGAAGCTTTCTTTATTCATCTTGGCAAAAAATAATAACTTATACTACCGGTGTGCAAGTAGATAATGCACACAATTAATTGCCTTATGAATAGATAGGCCAAACTCAAAATGCATGGCCTCTTTGGAGAAAATTTCAAAACAGAAATTGACAGTGTCATATACGGTCGAGTGGGCTTGCCGAAGAGACCGAGGACTAAGCAAGATGGCGGCGTGTGCACTCAAGCGAATCGCCCAGCGGGTCCGACGGCGATACCGCGATGCGTGCTCTGTGAATGGGTATGCGCATTCTACGTTTTCTATTTCTGTGGCCGCGCCGCGTCGCGACCCGAGTGTTTAGTAAAAGCCATCTATTTTGGGTGATACCCAGCTGTAGCAAAGTTTACTGTAGAATACATTGTTACCGATGGGATCCTGGTCTCTACTGGATCATTTTAATTTCGAAATCTCATTCAAATAAAAAATGCAGATAGCCCTTTGTTGCACTAAACCTTTTTTTTTTTTTTTTACATTTTTTTTGGTCAAACCTATTTTTTTCCTCTCTGTCACTCTCTCCCTCCCTCTCTCCTGCTCTCTCTCTCTCTCTCTCTCTGCCTCTATCTGTCTCTCTTTTTCTATTTATCTTTCTTTCTTTAAGTGCTTCCTTTTTCTGTTTGTGTATACGTGGAGTTTGTACCCGAACTTTCACTTTCACTTAAAGGCATTGGCTAACTTTGTGAGTAACTGATTTAAAAAATTCTCAAACTAAGATGAAACATGTGTATGAGTACTTGTATTTGTACTCCAAAACCCTGAAACCAACCATAATTTGGAATGAAAAAGTGTAAGTTAGACGTAAACGGCGATTTTATTATCCTTCGTCTCACGAGACAATACTAAGAGGACCACTTTGCTTGAATTTGAAAATACCGTTATGTGCCTCCCGCCGCGTGATTCGCCAATACACACAGTACGGTAAGGTGAGTCATACGCGCATGCACACTCCTTATGTCTATTCTGTGCAACCGAACCTCGTATATTTTTCAAACATTGGTTCATATTTTTGATATTTAAAAATACTTCCTGTGGATATTATACTTTGAAACTTTCAGACTGGTATTTTTACACTATAACCCTTATGTTTATCCCATTTTCAAGTAACAAAACAAGATTTTTTTAAAATCATAACAATGTTAACCAATGCCTTTAAGAGAAACATATCGGTGAAAGTACAGTACGTCTAGTGGTAATTATGATAATAATGGGTTCTTGTATAGCGCTCGTGTCCGTCAGAATTGACGCTCCTGGCGCTCCACTGTTATTACCCTGGCTTTATTTCAAGGAAATTCTTCCTACCGGGTGCCCATTTACTACACCTGGATCGAGAGTGGCAATTGTAGATTAATGTCGTGCCATAAGACATTGATGGAATAAAGGAGTTTAGATAACGCTTTGTATTGGCTTTGATGGACCGCCGTCTCTAACCACTGCGCAGCATGTTATAATGGACATTGAGGTGGTGGGTCTTGTCTTTTGCTATTTTATTTGCCTCGTTTAGTACTATTTATTTACAGATTTCATCTAAGTCAATTTGTCTGATTAGGATCTTACTGGCTAGCTTCACTATTCTTCTCAGCTTTCCTTTGTCTACTTGCCTGGCATTATTATACCACACAGAACACCCGAAAGTGACGACACTCTCTATGACTGACTTATTTAGAACATCGTCATGATGGTTCTATTAACATTACAGGACAGTAATTTACGAAGAAAGTACACATTCTGTACAGAACAGAACACCCATACTATTCAACGTGATCAATCATACTGAAGCATTACTTCCAGCTTGTAATGAACACAGAAATGTATGATTCAGTAGGTAAAACAAAATTATAAAGTTATTTGAGTTTTGTTTGTATGCAACCAAAAACAGGACACGCATTCTATTCAACGTGATCAGTCATAGTTAATTTCTGTTTCAACAGTGTCTGAGCTCAACAATGACTGGAATCAAACAAGCAGAACCCACGTCAGGAAAGGCAATGTGTAGCCGATAAATGTTGCAAATCATGTGAATGGAACCATGTATCTATATATCTTTCATCAGTTCATCGCAATACTCGCAGTTGTACAATTCTTGGTGAATGGATTGTAGTGTTGTTTACCCTACAGGAGACATACTCTATTTTCGTTCTGCAGTACGTGCAGCTATTTCCTGTTGCGCATATAGTTCTCTATGCAGATGTAACAGCAATATTGATATTAATATCCACTGAAAGGAGAAAATAGACTTAAAAGAGACTATCCTGCCAGGAGATAATAATGAGAACACATGATTAAAAGTGAGTATGTTTCACATTGAAAATATCTCATTTTAACCATTTTTGTTATCAACATTCAGAGCATCACCTGTTCTTATGTTGGGTGCGGAGCCCTTGGAAACAATGTTGATTGACCTATTTGCTAAAAGTCAAATCTACGATACATCGCGTTGAGTGATATTCGTAGAATCCCTGTTACCCTCTTCTGAACTACAAGCCCTGTAAACATCATTATCTAACTTAGATTAAGGGAGTTAAGCAATGATTTAGTTAATGTGTATAATGATGTTGACATTCCCCATTCTGTAGTTACGTTCATGTACAATTTCATAATCTTACTTAATCTTCAATGTATTTACATGTTTGTTCATTGCCTACGTTTTTTCATTAGATTGTTTAATTCATTTGTTGATATCTAAGCGCTTTGAAACAAAATGTGTAACATTATTATCAGTAGTAGCAGTAGTAGGAGTAGTAGTAGTAGTCGGTAGTAGTAGTAGTAGTAGTAGTAGTAGTAGTAGTTGTTGTTCTAGTAGTAGTAGTAGTAGCAGTAGTAGTAGTAGTAGTAGTAGTTGTTCTAGTAGTAGTAGTAGTAGCAGTAGTAGTAGTAGTAGTAGAAGGAACAGCAGTAGTCTAGTAGGAGGAGGAAGAGTAGTAGTAGTAGTAGTAGTAGTTGCTGTTGTTGTTGCTGTAGCATAATGATTATTATTATTATTATCATTATCAAGCAATATCAATAACACATTTACTGACTTTTTTTTAAAAAGGCGAGTAACCACAATAAAAAGCGCGAGCTTGCAAGGAATTTCTTCCTACCGGATCATCTTACTTGAGTGGAGGGTGAATGCTGATTAATGTCTTGCCAAGTAACTGTTTTAATTGTCCGATAGGGTATTCTGATCAGGAATTATAATTGTATCCAATAGTATGACGCCTTGTCAATAGAAAGGCAGTTTACTGACTTTTAATTCGTTCGCATTTCCCTATTCTCTTGGGCTCATCAATAATGTAAACCTACGTAACCATTAAATATATATTAACCATCAAATAGAAGAAGGAAATAAACAAGCTTCATTTAATACCAGTTCATTCCGAAATGAATGATAATGTTATCAACTAATCTTCTTTCAATTAAATTCAAGCTTCCGGACCTCTTTCTTTCGGTTTAGATTACCAATATGTTTCAACAATAGTTAGGAACCATACATCAAACACATAGATAGATTACTGTATAAACAAATATTGGATTCCGTGTGATCGCGTCTTAAATACACAATTTAGTTCAAAAAGTTCGTTTATTAAGAAAAATAAGACACTTCAAAAGATCAACAGTGCGTGATCCGTTCCCATTCCCCAATTTAATTCCCAAATAGGATGTAAAAACATGTAAAGTCAAAATAAAAACATATAAAAAATGTGACCAATATATATATATATATATATATATATATATATATATATCATTCCCGCCTCTCATATCATTACTGATAATAAACTTAAATGATGATGATGATGATGATGATGATGATGATGATGATAAAGAATAGTGTGAAGCAAGCTGGTAAGATTCCGATAAGACAAATAGACTTACATGAAATTTGTAAAGACACAGCAATAAACAAGGCAAAAGAAATAGCCAAAGACAGGACCCATCCACTCAATGTCCGTTTTGCGGCTTCGAAGTGGTACAGGAGATGATGACGGTCGATCAAAGCATATACCAACCGTTATATTTATCCCTTCATCTGTTCAGCTTCTCAATGAACGCCATTAGTATCTACATGCATGCTTTCACAGAAATAGACTTTAAGTCTAATTAAATTCCATGGAAGGCCAACAAATGATGCAAGTCCTCGAAATGGTTATTATCATCCAAGTAATGAATGCTAAGCATGTTTTTGTGTTATTATCAATCATTAGGAATCATAAACGAGTATTCTATAGTTTTGTGACCTATCACACAATTTGGAATTTCCTGCAGAAAATAAAAGGTTACCGTATTCTCTTCTTTCTTCTTCTTTTTGGAAACTGTTTCTTGAATCACCAGATCTGTTTGAATAAGCGTTTACCTCGGTTATACATGTCTCGATTTTTTTATATACTTTTCACGTACCCCCATTTATCTATCTGTCTATTTTACTCCTTTGTGTGTATTTTCTTTATTCATTACCTTGATTAGTGTCTGTAATATTTTGTTTGTTTATTTACTATGTATTTGTATGTTTGTCTATGTTGATAATCTTGGTATCTGCAATAGGCATGTAAACAAAAGAATTTCCCATTGATATGCACAATGAAAACAATTAATTGAATTGAACTGAAATGATGATGATAATAATAATGATGATCATGATGATAATAATGATAATAATAACAATATAATAATGATAATAATGATAATAATAATAATGATGATGATAATAATAATGATGATGATAATAATAATAATATTATTATTATTATTATTAATAATGATATAATAATAATAATAATAATAATAATAATAATAATAATAATAATTACAATACTTATTATCATTATTGTTATCAGTTATCAGTAGTAGTAGCAGTATAACAGTAATTACAATAGTAATTTTAACAGTAGTATGAGGAGGAGCAGCACCAGCACCATCATCATCACCAGCAGTGGTAGGAGTAGTAGAAGTAATAGTAATAGCAGGGGTATACATAACAATAGCTTATTTTATGCCGCTCGTGTTCGTCACACAAACCGAGAGGTATAGTCATGGTAACAAGACATAACTCTGATCACGCAAATTTTATTGTACTTTTTACGAGGTATTTGATAAGGGCAATGATACACAAGTTGCTGACAATGAGTGCATATTTTCTGAAAATCGCAAATGTAAATGAGAACTGAAACTGAAACTAACCCTGAAAACTGCAATTTCCATAAATACCCTAATAATGTAAATCATGTTCTTTCACCGTAAAATAACACGTGATATATATTTTACTGATCTAAATCAATATACAGCGTATATAATTCACATAGTCCAAAGTTGTACAGTGAGTATATGCTGACATGGCTGAGGTATATCAAAAACAAATCCTAGATATGAGGTAGCAGGAAAATGGGTTAATTTTTTATGGAATGCAATACAATTTCATACTTGCATTATTTCAACATGTAGTTGATAGCGTTGTTTGATGACATGACAGTCATTATTACTGATAATGTTCTTTTTTACACTGTGTACTGACATATAGTAGTGCCTGTGTCTCGTTCTACACGCAATTATTCGCTGACCTTTCATGATAGTTGACAAATTTGATGTAATATAGAAATAAACGTTTCGATGAAATGCTTTAAATCCATGTTATTGCAATAATAAGTAAACTTCGAAGGTTTTATCATGTAATTCAACATCATAATCAGCCTAGAAAACGATGCACATGATTATGCATTAAAAAATCTTCCACCATAATAGCCATTTTTACTGCCTCATGTTCAAACAGTCCATGCAGAATGGCCATGCCGGGCTATTCCAAAGCATATCATTTTATTTTCTCACAGGAACAATTGAGAATTTCACACGATACAGCTGCCCTACCTTTTGAGCAAATATTATCATGTTTTGGGAAGACTGTGACGTTATCGTGGTTATGATGCGTAAAATTGTTGGCGCTATTATGAGCAAGTGCACATTGATTAAGTGTTCTGCTGTCAGGCTGTGTAATGTTATGCGAGGGATGCTATATGCGAGGGAGCGAGTTGACTCAGTCGGTAAAGTGTCTGCCTGTCGAACCAAAGATCACATAGTCCAACACAGGCGGATGACTGAAGCCTACGTTGTGTGTTATCGTGCCTCTCCCCTGTTTCATAGACGCAGGCTATGCTACAGTGGAAAACACTCCGTCCCTTGGATAGGATGTTAAATGGAGGTCCCGTGCAAAGGAGAGTAACCAACTTTGCACGTTAAAGATCCCACTGCACTATTCGTACAAGAGTAGGGTCCACCTGCACACCCCCAATTAGGGAGGAGAGACCTGAGGGCTACAGCGATTCAGTTCGCTTTTCGCCTCCCAGGCACAGGTGACGCCAAACCAAATATGATACTAATAACAATAATAATGCTAATTTTAGGTGGCTGCAAAGTCACAGCAGCCACATATGAGGACTGATATTTGTTAAGCTATAGACTTCTCATCAGCAGAAGTCAATGTGCATTTTAATTTCGTGGGGCCTATATGCATGATATGTGAATTTCTAAAAGATGAGAATCAAGGTGCCATAGTGCCACCCCTGAGCTGTAATAGTATATTTTCAGTTTTGTTTTAAAGTTACTTCCTCAAAGTCCGTTTCTGTTTTGATGAAAGACTTGTTGACATGGCTATTTCATTCATTCATTCATTCATTCATTTATTCATTCATTCCTTTCATGTCATTTCATTACATTTCAGCACGGAGGCACTTGCTTCAGCCTATGGCCGTTCTTCAGCAAATCCATGCATACATAAGACACATATACGCAATATACATTATAAAATGCAGTAAAATATTTTTCTAAAAGAAAGTAGGAACTGAACCTAAAAATAAAAATATGATATGTATATATACATTTAAACTTATTTTGTTATCACTCTTTGGTCTGATTGCTACCCGTTTGGCGCCTGGTGGCCTCAAATGCAAGAGCTCCTGTGAGTGATGTACTGACTGGGCTGGTCCCTTAAATTGTCCGTGAACGGAGCAGCAAGAGGGCACCAGGCCTCATCGGGTGGAGCTGACAATTCCAATGGGTGATGCAGATGTTGAGAATTAGATTTAGGTTTTCTGTGTAGGATATAAAATCACTTTGTAGCATACCTCCATCAAAGAGAACTGTTGCTGGGCCAGCGCCATGAGCGTCCTTGGACACAAATGTTGGACGGTGTATGCGCTCTATGAGTTTTCACAAGTATATATTATTATTATTATCCCAAAGAATGCCATTCATTCGATCGAAAATTGGTTTTTGTTCGGCCAAGGGAAGGACGAATGGCTTGGTTATAACTTTGCAACTTGGGCTCAGGCGCCATTGAAATTTGCTGCATGCCTCGTCAAGCGAAATAATCCAGTTTGCGATGTTTTGTACCTAGCGACTTGCCAAGATGAAAAAAGAAGTGTTAAACAAATTTAGTTGAATGAAGCAATATTTAAAGAGCAAAGAACAACGTTTGGTTGTAAGGAAGTAAGTGCATAAAGCAGGATGATGTGCTAATTTTCAGATCATAATGTTGGCTCCAGGCATTACTTGTTTTAAAGGACTCCTCTTTATTTACTCCGCAGAACTTAGTTAAAACCTTGACAGTATATCTTGGATAGTGGCAGACAACTTTTCTTAACAAATTAAGGGGAATATCTAGAACATAAAATACAGAAATAGGATTTAGGAAAGCAATGCAGGCTTTGTGTAGTCATTTGTAACAAAATTGTTTTTTTTTATAATGTAAAATCTAAAAAAAAGTTACAGTTCTCAGATATAACTTACTGGGAAATCTGCTTTTCTTAAGTTTAATCAAACGTGACTGATTTTCTTTTGCATCCCCTTTGCTTGAAACCTATACAGAGCCGATCAAGAAACTTCAGATTTTACAGCAAATATTTTTATGTTCATATCATTATTCTTAGATTTATATCTGAGAAAAAAAATACACTGTAGTTATAATGTTTTTCGTCTGGTCATTGATCATCTTTTTCTCTGTGGGAACATGAGGAATAGGTGATTTAGAACCCTGTCCGTTTGACGCCATTTTAGGAATGTTTGGCAGTACCTTGTGAAGGAAAGAGACCGTCGATTTTCACTACCTTCGAATCAGGAATCATGGCCCTCCTCGAGGCTGATGCAGTGAAGGACAATGGCTTCCTAGACATGACCAACATGCTGCTATTGCGATCCGGTGATGTCGAACTTAATCCTGGCCCTAAGGAAAAGTAAGTGTCATTTTGCATACATGGAAGTATCTCTAAGTAAATCATTCCTCCTTTTACACAGTTATGTTTTATTAGCAGGAATATTGTTTTTTTATTAGGCTGAACTGGCGTATAATCAATGTTTGTTCGTTTAGCACGTAAGTTGGCATTGTATGTTCAGTGTGGTAGAGTCTTTTGTGGTCGTTCTTTTGTTGTTTAATACGGATAAATCTGAAGGAAAGTCGATAGAGAAAAGCATTTGTTTATCAAATTCCTCTTGTATTTACAGTGAACATGATGAAAGGTCTAATGTTGTAATACACGTTTAAACAAAGTACCTGTCTACTCGGCTTTTCATCGTTTGAATCTTTTGAAGCTTTGCATTTCCTTTAAAGCTCAAATTAACAAGTTGGAAAATCTGAGTTTACTTGTAAAAATATTATTATTATCATATTTTATAATATTACATTTTCAATGAGGTACGTTACATTTGTCAATTTATAGACCTGGTAGCCTGACCGAGCTCGAGCTCTACCACCTTGCTGATGGTATTCATCCATCAGATTTCAGAAATGTGGCACTAGCTTTAGGATTCTCTGAGGCTGCATTGAGCCGGTTTAAAGAAGACAACCCTAACACCTTGCAAGCGACCTATCAGATGCTTTACGCATGGCAAAAAACAGTACGTGATAGCGAGGCGAGGGATATTTTGGCCAGCACATTGGAAAACATCAGGCTGAGGCATCTAGCTGATGTTTTACGTGAAGGTACGACTATTACATTTACAACGAATCGACCTGAACAGAAGAGGGGGAATACAACGCTACATTTTGAAAATGACTGTAAATGGCCAAGTAAAATGCATTTGATCTTCTCTTCTGCTTCTTCTTCTTCTTCTTCTTCTTCTTCTTCTTCTTCTCCTCCTCCTCCTCCTCCTCCTTTTCTCTTGTTTTGTCCCATACGTTACAAAGTACAATGGAATCAAGATCGTAGTAAACATTGGAGCTTCTATTTGCCTTCAT
>CM057160.1:7931770-8081398 GCA_029962745.1 Echinometra lucunter
GCTTCTATTTGCCTTCATTTTGTCATATCTCGGTGATAGCTATGATCAGGGGCGGCGATACAGGGGCGCGGGGGATGACCGCCCCCTTCCCATGATTTTCAAGTGAACTAAGAATATTAAAAAAGAGGAGAAAGAGAAGAAAATAGGAGCAAGAAGAAAGAAAAAAGAGGACTAAGAAGAAAAACAATATGGGAAAAATTTAAAACGTAACTAAACTCAATCTATGGGTCATCTTGCTCCCCCACCCCCCCCCCCTCCCCCGTTATCAAAATACCCTGGTGTCGCTCCTTGCTATACTGTCACTTTATCCAGCATAAAAAAACATATTCACTCCTTTCATCGGTATTTGATTTGACCCTGATGCATGTTTAGATTTATTTTTGGATACTTGCCACTGGCCTATCACTGACTCCTATCCCCCTAAACTACACAAAAGCTATTTACACTTAAACGATACACGACAAATGGCCCCGGTCAAATTGCCTGAAAATACAGTTTTGGTAACTGCTTTTAAAGAGGGAGTTATCCGGGGTAATTGTCGAAGGGGCAGTTGTCTTAGTAGACGGTAAGAGAGGGTAATCCGGATCAAAACAGCTAATTGTGGGTTTGATAAACGAAATGTCAGTAATAGTATAATAATAATAATAATAATAATAATAATTATATGCAATTTGTTAGGCGCCATATCCATCTCGTAAGAGATGCTCAAGGCGGACAAGTGAAGGGGGCAAACAAAATTACAAGTAACAGAAAATCATTGATAAAATGAGTTAAAGAGGTAAATTTTTAGCTTAATCTTAAATGTTTCCACACGCTTGCTATCCCGGATCTCTCGTGGGAGGGAATTCCATAGTGAGGGCCCCGCATGGATGAATGCCCTTTCCCCCACGTTTATTTTACATTTTGGAACTGTGAGAAGACCAGAGTCACTGGAGTGTAGAAGCGTAATCAAGATAAAACATTGCAATAACATTTTTCTTGATTCCGGCGATAGTCTCCATAAATACTTTTCGTTTGAATCAGACTCTTGAAAGCATGGCCGTACGCAGCGGGGGGGGGGGGGAGTTGCCCCCCCCCCCCCCCCACCCCCCCCCCCCCCCGAAATGTTGAAAGCTTACATTTTTTACTGAAAATTTTCATAAAATCCAACAAAAACTGCACCAAATCCTTCAATTTCACTTTTAAAAGAGCAAAAGCGCCCTCGTGACCAGCTCAGTCGCTTTCAAGTTTCTTCGAAAATTTGTACTCGTCTTGCTCCCCCCCCCCCCCCCCCCCGGAAAAAATATCTGCATACGGCCCTGGTTGAAAGTAACCATGGTAACGCTTTAGTGCAGTAGATCATTTGGGACTTGCGAAGGAAACATGGAAAAGAGTGATGCTAACAGCATTTTGTAATGTGATATTATCACAGGTCGAGTTGAAGAAAACACACCGTCTTTGACCGACGAGGAGATACAACAGGTTGCAGAAGACGTCAAACGCTATTTACTTATTGAGCTGTGCCAGATACAAGCCGATCCACTAAACAGCGAGCTCCTACTTGAGTTTGGGCGTATATTCACCAATCTAACCTTGATGGAAGAGAAAAGAGGCACCACACAAAAGACACCACTACTCTACCGCGACCTTCTCAAGACCCAAGTCAACGGTGTCAATCCCAAACGCTTATTGGTGGAAGGAGAGGCTGGTGTTGGGAAGACTACTCTGTGCGCCAAGATTGCCTGGGATTGGATCCACGGGGAGGGTTATCAGGATTTCAAGCTTGTTCTTGTTATCTTGCTCCGCAAGGCAAGGGAGAAGACTGTCGGAGAAATAGTGAAGTCCTACCTCTCTGACAACAATCATGTCACAGCCAAGCAGCTAGACAAGTATATCCTCACGCACCCTGACGACGTCTTCCTTGTCCTGGACGGCCTGGATGAGTTAGCTGCGGATCTCGGTAGTAATCACCAACTCATACGGATCATTCTCAATCTACTGTTTAAGTCGGGCACAGTCCTTATCACATCACGGCAATGGAGAGCAGATGAAATTAGAAAGAACACTGAACTCAGAAAGGCTTTTGCTTTCATCGTTGTAGAAGGTTTTTCAGAAGAAAACCTCGCTGCCTACATCAAGAAGTTCTTTCATTCAGACACATCTTCCTCCGAAGCATTGAGCCGATTCTTATCTGACAATGATGTAATCAGAGAGAACATGGCCCCATTTCCCATCTACGCTGCGATGCTGTGTGTCATGTGGCAAGAGTTTGGTGGGGAACGCGGAGAGGCAGTTTGCAACCTGCAAACATTTTCTCAGCTTTTCAATGAAATAATCAACTTCTTGATTGATCACTATCTCCCCAAAGATGCCACCTCCTCTGCTGATGCTGCATTCATTGAACGTCATTCCGATGTTCTTCATCATCTTACGCTTATCGGTAGGATTGCCTTGCAGTGCCTAACAGAAAGAAAGTTGGTATTCTCCGAAAATGAATTTCAGAACTGTCTAGAGTCCATAGATCTTGGTTGCAAAGTTGGGATGCTCACTAGAAAAACACCCACTCCCACGGTGCGGGAAAGAAGGAAGAATCCCAAACCACCAGACCCTGAGGTACAGTTTCCTCATAAATTGTTCCAGGAGTACCTATCAGGAATGTATCTTGCGTCACTCTTCACATCGGATCGAAGTGAGTACGATAGCCTGACAACAAAACTTTTCGAAAGTAATCCAAGGGAGTACCGTTACCTACTGTACTTCACCTCAGCTCGACAGAAGGAAGTTGGTCTGGATATCATATCTCGCCTGCTGGACAGGAGGAGATCTCCATATCGCAAAAGATTTGACAACTTCATCGTTGATGTGGCCTATGAGAGTCAAGACCAAACGATTGCCGATCCTGTGGCGAGGAAGCTCATCACTCCCAGCAACACATTGGAGATAACGGCTGAGATGCATGCACACACAGTATCAGGATATATCTTTGTCATGGGTCGTCCTCATTGTGGGATAGTAAGTAAATGAATATCAAATAGCAAGTTTTAATACCTTAACGATGTGTATCTGCTGTTAGTACATGTTGAACATGTTGAACGCAATCTCCAGTTCTTAAAGAAATAATCCAACTGGAGCTCAAAAACTGAGAGACTCTTGTGCCTTGTACCCCAGTAACATCTACGAGCCTTACACCAGACCGACAAGAAAATGATATCTAAATGATGGTTTCGTGAGGCGATTTACCGCGCTTGAATTTGGAATCATTAGCTTGATATCATACATTGACATTGAAACACGTTGACCCGATGGTAGATAGTTTGATTTGTATGATTATCATTTGGTAATCAGAAGTCAAATGTGAGTGATAAAGAAAAAATGAGGTGTTTTCCAGTGAATCGCGTAATTCCTTTTGTTAATTTCATGAATTATTTCAAATAACAGGAGAAACTGTCAGTTATGAAGTCATGCGGACGGACCGTTTCAGAACATCTGGCTGAATTCATTTGCATGCCGCGATCAATAAGATCACTAACAATAGACGAAACTGTTGATGATGTATTCTACTCAGTGCTTGCCGAAAGAGCAGAGGATGCAAAGGTAAGTTTCTTGTGTTATCATGGTAACGTTACAAGTATTCTGAGCCATTTGATAAGTATTTGTGTGACTCAGAAGAGTGGGAAAAATGATTCCACAGGGATGATATTAAGGTATCAATTTCCTTGTAAAAGGGTGGGTAAAGAAAGTCAGAAACGTTTTAGCATATTAATATCAAAGCCTTGTGCTTACGAAGGTTATTCTACCACGTCAAGTGATTCTTCGGTTGTCAGTGACTAGACTGAACTCAAGCCCCCGATAATGATGGCGGCATATGAGTTGCCACACCAATGTGCTATGAATATGTTTTTTGTGTAATTCTTAGACTGTGGATTTTGTCCAATTAGTTATTTCAATCCGAAACCTTGCGCTATGCCATCGCATCCTGCTACATTAAGATGTAAGGTCTTTCGTTTTCTACTTACTGTGGCATGGATTTAGTGAACAGAATAAACTTTTGACGTAATTGGCGGTAATGATATAACGCCATAACGCTTCTTGTGCATCGAACATAAATGTTCTGAATAAGTTTTACCTTTCTTTTTTTCAATTAGGTCAATAATATCAATCTGTATCGACCATTATTTTTCCATAGTACAGACACTCTTAGGAAGTTTTGTGGCTGTACGATTGCCTGTGTCTGGTGATTGGTGGGGTTTTCTCTCTCTCTCTCTCTCTCTCTCTTGTAAGATTCGAACTCTCGAGATCCAGTCTGTGAATCTCAATGAGCGCCCATCTGCATCAAGTGATCTCGCTCGATTCATCTGCACTACTCCTCGTCTGCAGAATCTGACACTTGGCGGTAAAAGTGATATAGAAGTCTTACTTCACGAGGATTTCTACAAAACTCTATCGTGTACGGGATCATCCGCAAAGGTTGTATCTTGAGAGGGTATTTTGATCGTCTTCACAGAAAATGTATTTCCTTTGATGATACAGGAGATCATTCTAAAGACTCTTATTTCAAATACACTTATGTAATACACTAGAGCTCTGACTCTTGGATGCACCCCTGGTTCAAGTTTACTATTAAAAAAAACGAAAAGGAAAGAAAGATGTAGAGGTTCACTCTGAGAAAAGATATAATTATGTTTGTTTTGATACAGAAAATAGAAATAACTGCAAATATTTCAGGAATATGGGACAACTGATAAGAAAGTTAAGATTCTATTGATTACCGGAGGAAGAAGCTCCTGCAATCTTGCTCACCGGGAGCTTACATCCTTGGACAAGGTGTTTTGCTTAGATTATGTCCCTCTCGACTCATCTTAAATTGGTACCTGGGATAATAATTTCAGGGCCGTCAGCATGGTCAGGGTGAACAGTAATGTGGCTACCCTGGGGAAATGAAATCCACATTATTGCTATTATTATACACATGTACAGATTGAGACACTTATCACGAGAAATGTCGGTCTAAGAGGAAAACCTACAGCGGCACGTTATCTCGCCGAGTTTGTCTGCCAGATGCCTCGTCTGAAGAACCTGACACTCGTTGGCCAGTACGAAAGCGGGTCCTCCCTCGACGATGCATACCATTCAACATCAGGGTCAATGGCATCATCGGCAAAGGTATGCAGTTTTCCTAATTTTTTTATCTTATCGAATTTTTCCAGCAAAATCAAATTAATGGCTTAATAAACACGTCAATCTTATTCCAATTTTCTTAGTTTGTTAAACATTACCTAGTCATTATTCTGTCGTTACCTTCATAAAATATCTCAAACTTTATTTGGTCTGGTTGAAAAGAATACAGATATATCTCCGACTGTTAAATAAAGTGTGTCAACTTGGTCATTGAAAAGTCAGGATTTACTCCAACACTTGTAAGATGCAGCGTTTCTTCTCAAATCCAAGGCAACAGCAAAATCGGCATAAAACAAGTTGCGGATTTCAGTCAGGTACTTCCATCATGCCCACGCATTTCTATACGTTTCTTTCATTTCTATATTCTCTTCAACTATATTATTAACATTTGCTGTGTATCTATTCTGCTTATGGCCGTACGCAGCGGGGAGGGGGGGGGGGGGGGGCAGGGGAGCAGTTGAGTTGCCCCTCCCCCCCCCCCCAGAAATTTTGAAAGCTTAAATTTTTTACTGAAAATTTTTCACAAAATCCACAAAAAGAGTGCACCAATTCCTTCAATTTCACTTTGAAAAATGCAAAAGCGCCCTCGTGACCGGCTCTGTCGCTTCGCTCCCTCGCTTTTGAGCTTCTTCAAAGATTTTTACGCGTCTTGCCTCCCCCCCCCCCCCGGAAAAAAAATTACTGCGTGCGGCCCTAACTCTGCCAACATTGTATTTTACATGAAGGGATTGCATTAATACCACAGCAAATGAGCTGCACAGGCCTCACTAATCTGATAAACCAATTAATAGTCTGGTACTTTCAGTGATAAATTTTATGACAGGTTGAAACCCTGCGCATCATTTATGGTAGCCTTACTGGTCGTCCCTACGGAGCACATGGACTCGCTCAGTTCATCTTCAAAGCACCTCACCTGAAGCACTTGACACTGTACAGAACATTTTTACACAATGGCTTCTTTTCAACACCATCGACGGCATCTGCAGAAGAAGTACGAAAAACCAGCTCACAGGTTTCTTGCCAATAGTTTGCTAGAATTAAATTGAAACTTATCTTAACTTATTATTTTTTCTTGTTGTTTCGACAAAGACATTACGCAAAATGCAATTTAACATTTCAATGACCTGTGCATGGTGCCACATTGCTCATAACTGGTACGGACAGCGCGATAATCAGAACAACAACAAAAAAAAAATAAAGCTTCCATCATAAGTGAAAATCCTGAAAATATAATATTTTTATCCTCTTAGTCAAACGGACAAAACGTACGTCGGAGTAAAAAGGGAATCACGTTTTATTTCATCACAAAAGTTTGCGGCAAATTGTCATTTTCATAGATATTTTAATGGTAAAAAAGCAGATCTCCACAGAACTTATTCCTGCAATAAATTCGAATATACCATTCTTGCTGCATGAATCTGAGCTTTTAATTTCCTTAATTTGTATGACTAACAGCAAGTTTCTTTCCGTTGAAAGATAAAATTCAACATAAGCATATATCTTTTAGTATTATTCAAATTCTGAGTGATTGGAAATGGTTTCGCTCTTAACCCATTCGTGACAGAGGTCCACATTTTGTGGTTTGGCCTAATATCTTTCGATGCAAAGCCCTAAAAATCATACCAAATACTTGAGCAGAAAGAGCAAAATATTCTACACAAACTGTCCCCATTTTGGTTGCATCAATATTCATTGTTTGATGCTGAAATTTTTTTAAAGGAAAATAAGCATTAAAATCCTTAAATTGGCAATGTGATAGAAAGTTTAAAATCACCGTTTTCTCCTGCAAATTGGCAACTTTTTGACTTCTCATCATAATTTCTGTCAATTTATATTCATTTCTGATACATGACGTTTTATGAATAAAATGTAGCAATGAAATAAAAATGTTGGTGTTGCCAATTTGAAGAATAAAAGCTGATCAAATTAGGCTTTAAATAATTCCTGTCACAAATGGGTTAACCCGTTATGGCAGAATAGTGATCTCCTGCAAGGCCATATTATAGGTATTTTTTTATCACCCTGTGTTCCAATTTTGTAGTAGAACATAGGCCTTTTATTTGTTCATTGTGTACCCTTTTGTGCTCAGGGTAACCAGGAGGATGGCACCAGGAGAGCTGCTTCCCTGACTGAAATTACAGTGGATGAATTCACACTGGAAAACTGGAAGGAGTGCGAGCCCATATTTGGCAATGTGAAGAGGGTCACTCTACAGGTAAAGCAAACGATCAAATCGGACGTCATGAAACAGGTCCAACTACCAGGAACCAAAGAACTTACCATCGAAACAGATGAGAACGAATACCATCCTGCTGGTTTTGATGAAGACCCTACTACCTTCTGCCGTGTTCTCCTGGATATGTTCCCCCATCTCGTCAAGGTGACATTCAGCGATCTTTACGTTGGCAACAGCAAGATCGAAATGATCTTGCAAGCTTTCACTGCGATCCAAGGCAACAGACATCTGACCATCGGGTGAGCGTTTACTTTTTTTTAATAGAGCTCCCCTACTCCTCTGTTTCTTCTCCTTTCACTCATTACAGCGTTCACACTTAAGATCATCCTGTTTTACTTCTCTCTGTCTCTATCCTTTATCTCAATTAACTCGTTTTGTTAGCTGAATTGTTATGTCGGACAAACAATACAAACCTAAAGAGAAAAATTATTACGAGCAGTCCTTTTTGGAGATGCGTTCATAAAACATGTAAAAGCATCTTTCCTGGCATCTTCTCCTGGAATGTCAAAGTTCTTACAACTGCACAATATGGCAAAACTTTATTATTCATCTAGTTTGAAATGGTGAGGCGCTGTTCTGCAGTTGTGGAGAAAACAGATTTTGATGAGGAAGCTTCAGTGAAATTTGTAATGATATGAAACGGTATCAGGCCATTTTCCAAAAGATCGTAATGGTCTGAATTCCTAGAATTAAAATTACCATTTTCTACGACTCCGATTGATAACGTTGATAGGCAGGGGGAAAATAGAGATTAATCAGTTATTTGGATAATCATTAATCAGTATGGGCAAAACGCAGTTTCAACAAAGAATGCACAGTTTGCTGTTCCCGGATTTTGACAGCTTCATAATTTGACAGTTTCAACCATTTCGACTGCCTGCTGCACCTTCGTAATTTATACCAGTAACATTACTATTGCTCTTACTTATGTAGATTCAAAAGATGCGGGACAGATGAGAGTGAAGATGACTTCATCCGAGAATTCAGTAATGGTCAAACAATGATGGTGGAGATAGAACATGGCGAACCAATCGGGTAAGTCTATAGTGTAATATTGACAGAATAGATGAAGAAGGTAAAAAGTCATCTAACGTATTACCCATGCACACACACACATGTACACTACGCGCGCGCACACACACACACACACACGAGAAGCACCTACCTTTTAACACGAGAAGCACCTACCTTTTATAATGCATGTTTTCATGCACTAAAGCTCATTACAATTCAAAAATATGATTTATATATATATATACTGAAATAACGTTGCAAATGTACTTAGGTAGGTTTTATAAAATAATACATTGACTGGAACGTGATCACGTCAATGGGATCCTAATCTTTAACTTCATTATTTACCTATGGCATGGTAACGTGGCATTTGTAAAGAAGGGAGACAACAGAAGTCAGTTTAATGGATGGGAAAGTGATGGAATTACAAAAAAAGATTATGTGCTGTGAATCACACTAAATAAACGCATTTTAAAAATTACACTCTCACAAATTATGAATTGTAAGCAGGGCATTGCATTTAAGTCTTTTTGTCTTACAAATACCGCAACGTGTTGTCGTTATTTGTACCATAATATTCATTTTCAAATGAGGGTGATCCCCCCCCCCACACACACACACACACACAAATCAACCGAGCCATTTTTCATGTTTGTTATATGTGCATTTTACAATACTGCAAACGTGTTGCCGTTATTTGTGTCATATAATGTATATTCATTTTTAAATCAAGCATTGCTCTCAGAGGGTGAACAACAACAAAAAAAACCCGCAAATCAACCAAGCCATTTGTAATTCATGATTCTATTAGGATTTCATGTCTTTGCCATTTCCTCGCTTAAAAATGCTATCAATGCGTTTGTTTTTGTTGTTCTTGTTGTTGTTCACCCTCTGAGAGCAATGGTTGATTTAGAAATTATATATATATATATATATATATATATATATATATATATGCACACTCTCTCTCTCTCCAGTGAATATTTCGGTTAAAACTGAAAGCAGGCAGTCACGTGATGACTCATCACATGTTGGATCAGATGACTGAAACAGTTGAGCCGGAAAGTGGAAGGACAGTGATAACAATGCAGTCATGTAGGGGCGTATCCAAAGAATTTGTAACAAAGGGGGTATGGTCATGAAATTATCAGACAAGCAAAGAAAGACGTCAGATCTTTCAGGCTGTCCATTTAACTCGAAATTTTCCGAAAAAGCATATTTAGAAAATGGAGGCTCCCAGATTTTGTTACTGTCTGATAAGCAAAAAGAAAGGAATCATCTCAAAGTTGGGAGAATCGGGCACAAACTTGGAGTTGCATAGTTGAGCTGTACCTCCAAGGTTTCAAAGGGGGAACAGATCGTATGTTCATCCCCCCCCCCCCCTCCTAATCATGCTAATAGACTGGTTTACTAATGTATTAAAAGTTATGCTCTCCGGCACCCTTCGTTACCGACTATTCAATTCACCTGTTATGCATAATGGCATCTGAATTCATGGAATCCAGTTTGCATACATTAGTTGTTGCAATATCGGGCAAGTAATCAGTTAATATCGTTTGCTCATGGGTATTTACAAAAAAAAACCCTTTTGAAACATTTTGCCGCATCCTTGACAGAATCCTGGGTTCACGTCTGATGCATGGGCGGAATGGTCTCGGGGGACAGGGATACGCGACCCTCTCCCCCCCCCCCCCCCCCCACGATTTGGAAGGTGGGGGACATAATATCACATATGGGTGGTCCCCAAAAGAGGACGTTTTGGATTTGTTTAGCGTGTCACCGAATTTTACAGGTAAAACAGAATCACCTGAAAAAGCGGAATACCTTTTTTTTTCTTTCTTTTTTCTTTTTCTTTTGTTTTGTTTTGTTCTTTTTTTTTTTTTTTTTTTTTTGCTTGCTTGCTTGTAATGGAGTGAATTTCGGGGTTGAAAAGAGACAACTGAAAAGGCCAAGGAATTTTTTATTTATCTATTTATTTATTTTTTCTTATTTTTTTGGTCAATCTTTTAGCTTGTCAAGGCCCTGTCCCATGGTATCGTTTAACGATTCCGTCTGAGAAACGAACGCCAACGTTTATTGGACTTTTTAAATTCATTCTTCAGATGGTTTACAGACTATCTAGACGGCAGATGGCGCTAGTTCATGGTCACAATATTTTGAATTTGCCTCCGTCTATTTAGACGAGGCAGACGGAACCGTTCAACGATTGTATGGGACAGGGCCTTCAACAAGCGAATTTGGGGGGTAAAGGGAGACATCCGTCGCAAAATTTCTGAGTCTCCTTGGCTCACCTTTCAAGACAGATTTCATATGACCAATTATAACACATACATAATATTTATCTATATGACAAAAAAAAAATTCTTAAATTTACTGCAGGGTGTAAAAGATGAATCAATTAATTCTTAATTCTATAGTATTTTGGGGTTTTTTAAATTAGCAAAGTATAAATGTTATTCTGAAGAGTATAAATATCAATCATTTATGGAGCTGTTATAACATGTATAATGCTATAGCCACATGAATGTCTTGCCACTTTTCACCCCTCTCCCCCCCCCTCTTCTTTTCTATTTTCCTTTCACCCTCTTTCTCACCTTTATACTTTCCTTTCTTACCTTTCACAACCTAATTCCTCTGTTCTATCCCTCTCCTCTTTTCTCTTCCTATCCTTACATCTATCAGTTCTTATCCCTCACTCTCACATCCATCTTCTTCACTCTTCTCCTGTTCCCTCTTTCCATCTGCTTTTTCTTGAGCAATATCTGATCCAGTTTCCTCTGCCCTATCCTGACTTCTGCTGTTGCATGTTTTCCTTTTCTAATCATGCACGTGTATTTCATGTGTAATCATTTGTATTCATGTCTTAGTGTGTGCTCTTCCTGATTTTATGAATTCACAGTTTGTTTAATTAGTATCTTGTATAATTATATGCAGAAAAGAACGGAAATGAATTTTATGACAATGTCTCTTTTCCTTTCGTGCAAAATTAATTAATTTTGGGTGAATTGAGTTGAATTGAATTAAGATTTCCTCCCATGTTCTTACCCCTACTTTAAAAATATATGCATTTACAGAATAAGTATGATCCCTGCTCAAACAGGGTAATTACCAGAGGAAAATTATTAAGAGTTTAGATTTTAGGTGGAGATATATGTGATAATCCTCTTCTTGATAATGTACCGTTGCTGCTCTGTTGGATTGTTACTGTTTGTTGTGGATATATTATTCCGTTTCGACCATTTATTTGTATATGTATTTTTTTTTGTAGTTGCATATTGTTTATTTCAGTGAGTTGCTTTGATACGATTTGATTCGATTTGATTTGATTTAATTTGATTTCAGTTGATTTCAGTTGATTTCAGTTGATTAAAAGTTAATTTAAGTTGATTTGATTTGATAAGATTTTCAAATTCACATTCGTATTTATTCATTTCCAACAGAAAGAAAATAAATACAATGGTATTATAGAAGAGATGAAATGATAAATACATTCATTTTTCTTCTTGATAAGTAAGTACACATGCATAAATAAATCATTAAAAAGAAATTCTTAAATTCTGTGGAAATTGAGGTATCCATTAAAAAGCAGTGCTTGTAATTTGTGGATCCCCAAATTTGATTTGTACTTGATAGATCGTAAATAAACCATAATAAAGTAGCAATGAAAGACGAGTCAGTATATTTTTCTTAGCGGTCAATTCTAATACAAAACAAGGTGCAAAATAGAGTCATAAAAAGGAATTTTTAAGATCATATTGACGATTCATCTGTTATCTTCATGAAAAATAACATCTATGAAGTCCGTAAGTCATTATATTGAGCGTTATCTTTAGTTCAAATATTTCAGTGGCCTTGATGGCATGCTCTCTATATGTTGAAATCAATGTAAAAGTTAACAAATGAAGATGATGTTACAAAGTGTTATTGCATGAGACCAAGTACATTGCAACAAAATTGTTATTCAAATAAATCTGAAATCTGATGAATTCATCCCATTTATTAGGCCTACCAAGGAGAAAACCGAAACCCTCAAGTCAACTAGTTTTTTGTTTAAATCATAGCTAAGACAGAATAAAACAGATTAGCGAAAATTTGAACGAAATCTGACACGAAATAAGAAAATGCGCCTATATAATTTGCGGACAACCTTCAATATGTTTTGTACACAGAATTTTTTTAAGAACACGTTTTCATTATCCTTATCCCAAATATGTGGTAGAGAAAAACACTCCAACATTCTACATCTTGATTTTGGCATAACCGCTTAAGAAAAATTGAAAATCTTAAGCAAAATGAAAATGTTCAATTATTTGATTATGTGTGTACAAAAATATTGATAGTTGTCAAGAAAATTGTCGTCAGTCAATGTCAGTATAGACAATTTCATATACTGATATAGCCATAACTTTCTTATTCCGTGTCCTATTTCGTTCAAATTTTCGCTGATCTGTTTTATTCCGTATTAGCTTTGATTTAAAAACTAATTGACCGAGGGTTTGGTTTCTTTTCATTTTAAAGGAAGGATTAGTAGATGGTTCAGTGTAAACCAGTATAAAATGTGACCCGGTCCACCACAACGTGACCAATATGGTGAATATTAGTGGCTTGTTTTGTTTCTGTTTTTTTTAATATATATAGATTTTAACGCCATTAAAAATTTAGACTCTATTACTGTTATATAACTTATTTGTGTGGACCAAGCGAAGCCTTTTTGAAATTTTGCTGGGAAATTCAGCGTGTCAAACGAACCAATTATAGAAAATAGAGAGGCTCTCAAGAAAAGTGACCACTCAAGCGCGCAGATCCATTTCTTATCAAATGTCTGTGGCATAAAAAAGGTTGAATCAAAACTCTCTACTGAAATCACTAATCGGATTTCGGTGAAACCTTGGAATGAAGGCCTACTCCTCTCCGGCTCTCAAATTTTGAATGTCAGGTAATGCACAGCTGATTTTAGTTATTCTCAAATTGCGGTGAGAAGATCAGTCTCGGCCGTTCGATTTTTTTTTTTTCATTTTGAATGAAAGAAAAAAATATATACTGGTATATGTATATTATGTGACTCTCAAATTTTGTCAGATAGTAGATTTATTTCACAAAATAAAGAAAACTAAAAAATCAATTTATCCGCCCAAAATCGCTTGATTCAGCCGTTTATGCTAAAACTCTCATAGCGGATTATTGTTCATTTTGTGGTGGAGGGTCACAAATAAAGACCGATTTGGTTCCCAATCAATGCATGGTTTGTGGCCAAAATGATAACGCAGTATACTTCGTCCACCACAGCTGGTGGCCATCCAAGAGCATTATAAACGATGATTCTTATTGTGTTATCAGACAGATGCACGGCTGTGCGTCTCTAGACGAAAATGGGAATCTTTAAACTATTATTTGGCTTAATTTATGGCCCTCAGAAATGGCTGATAACTGGAGTATAAATTTAGTCACTAACTTCAAAGTGAATTTAAACAAGTTAATTTAATAGATGAAGACGATCAGTTACATTTTAACGCATTTGCCATTGGTAATTATTTGATTCCAAAAACACACGTAGAACTGCCTAAAGCTTTTTAACCATTTTGCGTTATTATCCATTTATAAACTTATTCTCATTCATCACAATCTAGATTGCCATAAAGTCGGAAAAAGATAGAAAAAATGTACAGGAAGTTGCAACAACAAAACATATTCTATCAGTTTCGGTTGCTTGATACAGTTTGAAACCCAGTGAATGTATAATTTAGTCACTGTATAATCATTATACGGTAAAATAATGGAAACTCTTCCTACATATATTATAATAGGCTCTGATGAATGGTTTTGTCCCGTAACTTTTGTGCAGCGTGAGTCAATAATAAAGGAAACCCACATACACTTCCAGGGGCCCGTTGCACAAAACTTTTGCCGGAGTTTTTTATGGCAAAATTTGAGGAAACTACGGCAAAAAAAATATTGCCATAGTTTTCCAGTACATAAAAATTTGCCAGACTTTTTTTTGCCAGAAAAAAAGTCTGGCAAAAGTTTTATGCAACAGGCCCCAGGTGTCGCTGTAATCGGTCCGTACAGATGTTGTCAAAGATATTTTGTTGTAGGCTATTATTTTTGCCTATATATAGCTTTGACACCTTCATATAATGGCAATGGATAGCTTATCATTATAGTGGTAGAATTCATGTCAAATTATTTGAATGAAATAGAATATCGACTAAGGGTTTGGTTGAATGCCCTTTTTACACAAAATGAATGCAACTCCTGACCATAAATATTCTTTACCCCTCTCGAGTAAATAAGAATTTAATTTACCTTTTTTTAAATCTACCTTTAAAAAAAAATTACCTATACTCTGCTCAGTCATCCAATATCACTTTTGGGAGAGGAGCATCTACAACTGAGGAAGCTGTTATCAACTACCATGCCATTGTGATGTAGGCCTATTTCTCTTTTTGTTGTTCTTTTAGGCTTTGAATTGTAAAGTTTCCGTTTCGATGACTCGCCAAGTACAGTGACGATTAAATAAGCTCAGTTTGCACAAAGTAAATACTCCATGTACGCCAGCACCGATCTTGATCGTGCTTAATGTTTGATGATTAATATGTAGTATATGATTAACTCAGAAAATCTCTATCCCTACATCACTGTTCAAACCAGTGATATCAAATACATACAGGAATGTTATTGGTCAGCTTGATCTAGCAGGGAGGATATAGGCCTATTGGATTATCATCTTAAATCTGTACCATTATAAGCGAAAATACTTTGCCGCAGATTTGTTCGACTTATTTTGATAAAGGTAAGATAAGGTTTAAAGTTACTAATTCATCACTGTTCTAATCAAAGATTATATACCATAGATAATCGTTTCAAATATAATTGCGATAAGCTCGTAACTCACTATTTGGCAAATTTCACCAACTTGATTCATAAAAAAAGGAATTAATCTGTTAGGTACCGCATGATTTTCTCCCCTATTGCGGAACAATGCACAAAATGATAATCTTTCATCACTCGCTATTCAGTGAATCAGTGAAAAAGATGTATATTGCAATAATCGTAGTCGAGAAAAGAAACATTATCATACCTTTAGCTTTTCAGGAGGTTTGACGTATGCATCATAAAAGAATCGCAGAAAGAAATACAAAAAGCTTACATACAGAATCATGGTCCAGAAAATATTTGTCCAATTTGTGTCGCAGTGCCTTCCAGCCCAGAGTTCAAACGACGCATACACAGTCACTCCAATTGAAATGACAAATTGAATGAGCTGCACCACAGTAATGGCGACCTTGACTTGACGAGGCTTGTGGATGACTTTGGCGGCGCTCAAGGCGTAGTAGGTGTACATCACGAAGTGCACGGCGTAGTTCAAGGTGGCGAAGTAGCGGCCGACCGACATAAAATCGCGGTACAGATACCACGTGTAGATAAGTGTGGAGACGTGATGGTACCAGTGGATGAAGATGAGCTTCTGTTGGCGGAGGACGATGAAGACGGTGTCGCCGAGTTCGAGTACCTTGCTGAGGAGAAGAGCCACATCCAAAGGCCGATCTTTCCGTCGAAGAAGTTGGCTTCGCAGATGGTCGCCCGCCAGCCGTCGTCGGCAACGCAGCGCGCGAAGTCCTCCGTCGTCACCAGCATCCCAAAGAAGCTAAAGAGCGCGAAGCTGGTCGACCAGGCAACAAGGGGTCGTCGGAGATCAAAGGGTTTGAGACGGTTCGACATCAACCGTTTTCCTCCGAAAACGACAGCGACATAGATCACGGATATAAAGATTGATGTCCACCAGTACTGACGCAACGATCGCCCATGGGTATGGGTATTAAACGTCGATACGCCATTGGCATACAAACTTTTCAATACCATTTTCAAGGCTGTCACTTTTTCAAGGCTTTGATAATTATAGTCTTATAACAATTAAAAAAAACAGTTATGATGAGCTAGCAAGAACAGAATTCAAGGCATTCAGATTGTAGCAGACATGTTCCATTCTCTGCCAGTATCGGACCATGAACCAAAAATATGCATGGATATGGCGTGACTTTTGCCGGCTTCACGTGCTCCATCGGTTTAGGGATCCTATGAACCGTGGAGAGGCTTTGTACATAGTCAATAAGTACCTCGTTCATTGTTTGCTGAAGCCGCCTGTATAATATTTGTTGTTGAAAATCATTTGCATGACACTGAATGCAGTTCAGTTTGCATGTTACCATATACCTCTCGGCAGCAGCCCCCCCCCCCCCCCCCCCATCTATTTATGAATGATTTTATCGAGTCATTTCTCTTTATTCCTGCGAAATGTTTTATCACGCACTCAGTGCATGTAAAATTTAACACCCCCCCCCCTCTCTCTCTCTCTCTCTCTCTCTCTCTCAATGCCTAAAATTGTATATTTACCAATATTTTCCCCCTTTTTAACCTGTACTTCACAGGATGATTAGGATGTAATTAACCGTCTTAAGAAGTATCCTGATATATGCATGGGGAAAATATATATGCATACTAATACGTAATACTATATAATTCTTATTCTAATTTCTTCTGTTTCTTCCTCTTCATCATCTTCTTCTCCCCCTCCTCCTCCTTCTCCTCCCTCTTCTCTTCTCCTCCATCAGCAAGTTGATGAACATAAGAGTGATGTTATTTTCTACATTCGAATTTTATCGGTCAGAGTGGCGGTTTTATGACAGTGGCAACTATCCTGATGAGACAGTCATGATGACATCAGGCCAATGTGATTCTTCTAAATGATATATTCAAGTTTATTGTATTAGATCTTGCCTAATTAGCAATCATTTTGATTTGTGTGTGATTTGGCAACAAACATGGTTTGAGTGCACTATCGGATTGATAATACGAAAGGAAAATAACAAAGGCGGTTTCTTATAAAGCGTGTTAGCAAATAAATAAACTGACCAAAGCGCTCAAGAGTATTATCACTACCCCGGTCACTGGATCATTTATTATTCCGCAAATTACTGTGCAAATTTCTCCACTAAAGGAACATTCCAGCCATTCACCATTTAATCTTCTCATGTGTGACAGTGGCAAACGTGGGTTAGTGTCTTGCCAAAAGACGTTAGTGCCGGTCGGGGAATCGAACCCTCAACCCTCTGATTGGGAGTTAAGTGAATGAACCACTACACCACGACACCTCCAAATGGACATGATGGATAGGGGTCTAAGAGAAAGAGAGAATCTGAGCTGAGAGAGTTGAGGGGGAGGTTGAGAGAAGGAGAGAGAGAATGAGAGAGGGAGAGGGAAGGAAAGAGTGCTAGATGAGGGAGAGATGGCCTGTACGTGAAGCGAGCAGGGGTGGCGCTGGGTGGGGGGGTATGGGTACAGAGGCATTTTCAAGAAAAAAAAAAGAAGAAAAGAAAGAAGAGTATCGGGAAGAGAGGGCAGGATTATGGAACTATAATAATATGTTTATTATATATTATCATATTATTATTATAGGTTCATTAATAAATAAACTCACCTGTCAGCCAAGGTTTAACCCCCCCCCCCCCCCCCAAAAAAAAAAAAAAAATCCCCCCCCCCCCTTATCAAAATACCCTAACGCCGCCCCTGTAAGGGATGACAGGGAAAGGAGAAAACAAAGAGAACTGCAATTTGGGAGGAACAGGGGAGACAAAAGATCGTAATAAGATTGAGCTAAATTAAATTCAGTGATATTTCACGAGGTCAAGGTACGAAGTAATATTCCGATCTCGTACAAAGATCTCATGCTATTGGGTAAACATTATATTTATTGATGCCATAGTGCGCCATTACCATAATAATAAACCTCAGTAAATCATGTAAATTGTGCTTAACCTTTGTACATAATAAACTCACATCCACAATTTGTTTGTTGTCGTGCAAACTGATGCTAAAACTTATACAGTTGCATCATTCCAGGCTTTGCTCGCATCTTCATTATATTTCCTGTCATGCCTATAATATATCATGCCTACCCAGCAGATCTTCTCACACAGTATCACCTTCCTCGCAACCTCCGCAACCAAGCACTACTGTACTCCATGTACAGAACCTACACATCTTACGGGGAGATTTTTTGCAATTGCTGGATGGACCAAATCTTTGGAACTGACTGTCTCCCACAAGAGATTTGATATGCAAGCACCCAATTTTGTAAATTTCAAATATGGACTTAAAATCACCTTTCCGCCTTACTTATCATTAACCGTATTTACCTATTTAATTGTCGTACGTTTCAATATTTCGTTTGTTAACATAAGTTCGTAATGATGTACTGTATTATATTTTATTTCTGTATGTACAGCGCATAGAGAAGTGTATATGCGTTTATTATATATTACTGGGATGTAAAAGCAAAGAACTTCCTACCAGAGAAGCTCCCCCAGGTTACTTTTGCTTGCAGTGGAAAGAAGTTTAGGCTTTATCTTCAAGTACTATGGTTTTTCTTTCTTTTTACTTTCTTCTTTCTTTCTTTTTCACTTTTTCTTCATTTTATTACTTTCTTCTCGCCTTCATTTTCTTCTGCTTAAAACATAGAGTGCTTTTTACCAATATTCAAAGAGCTGTATAGAATTATAGGATAACAAAATGTAACACATTTATACATTACCAAAAACCTTAACCAGTGAGACGCACAACCAAACACACAGAACGAGCTTAGTTTGCATGATACTATTTTAACGTGATTGTATTCCTTAAAGATAGAAATATTATTCAGGCCCCAACTAAGTGGAGAGGGTGGATAATGAATGAAAGGATCATAATCTGGGGCATTAGCTTAGACAGGTCCCCATATACCGGGGGATGATGGACTCATTCGTACATATTTTTACACACACTAGAGTCTACCTCAAAATGTGGGGGATGTATTCCCCCCCCCCCCCCCGCCGCTGCTATCTTCGCCCCTCATTTGGGGTCATCCGCTCACTGTCTTGACCGAAGGCCCACGATACTGCATCTAAACCTAACCGAATTTGAGTAAGATGTTTTCCCCTTTGAGATTTGTGTTCCTTTCTGTGCATGCCTATCATGTCTATGTACATTTGTGTCAATGTCCCCACTCCACCCCACTGGAAAACGTTGCCGCGGGCCCCTGCTACATATCTGTGTGAATATGCAAACATTCATTCTTTGTACATAATGAAAGCTTTCAGAATGATGATCGAGCGACCTCAGACTTTCTCAAACATTAACAAGTATAATCAACTCATTTTCTTCCTACTATCATCGCGTATTTACATCGTATCAACCAGGCAATGGCAAAATGGGGAAAGCTTCAACCAAAATCTAATTCGACCCCCACATAAAAGTAATACAGGCCGGATCATAAGAAGATGATTTTGAATTTGTTTTAGAAAGTGACAATTTCACAGAATTCACACTGATTTCAGACAAAAATATTCGATAAAACTCTCATTTCAATATCAGTCTTTTTTTCCTTTGTTTTCTACAATTACATGTTTTAAATTCTGAGAGATTGGAATCGGTCAGAGCCGTGTAGGTTAAGGCCTAATTATTGCGATTCGATCAGTGCGATTTTGCGGACCTTCGGTCAGGTGGACCTTCAGCCGATTGGGCTTGAACCATAATTTTAGTATACCGTGCCCTATTCACAACACATTCTTTCACTTCTGTTATCACTTTGTCCCTATATTCTTTCATTTCTTCTCGAAAGAAAGAATATCAAAACACACAGGCCTATAAGCCTATATATATAGCCCTATTGCAAAAAGGAGAACCCCGAAACAAAGGATAGTCATCACGGGGAGAAACCAGGAAATTAAGGTGGGGCAATGGAATGTTAGATCATTATATCGTTACGAGTCCACTGTTAATTAAGGAAATATAATTTATAACAAATGTTGAAATGTGACTAAGTTTGAAGAACAGTTTAACGGGCATAACTGAATAAGTTTATATTGTTGATGTATCATTCAAAAAGTGGTTACATGATTGAAAATAATAGTAATTTGAGGGGCGCTGCTATCCTAACTTTAAAAATGTACACATGATTAATGTGTTCATATCAATCATAAATAGGTGTTCATTGGGTAATTTCAAGTTCGGTGTTAAGGCTGGTGTTGGTGTTCTCACAACACCGACACCAGACTCCAACACCGTACTTGAAATCACCCACTGAAGGGGCTACCGTTACGGTAACAGGACATGTCGGATGCAGAGGCGACGCCAGGGTATTAAGGGGGGGACATGATGACCCATTTAGGTTATTTAGGTTATTTTAAATGAAAAAATATGGGTACTATATAGTTGCATGACCCAGCCCTCTCTTTACCCATACCCTTCTTTCTTCCTCCTCCTCTTTTTCTTCTTTTTTCTCCTCATTTTTTCTCTCTTTTTGATTACTTGAAAAATCAAGGGGCGGTCACTCCCCCCCCCCCCCCCCCGTTGCGCCGCCCGTGGTCGGATGTAGGCCTGCCCATTTCTTTTGGATTTCATCGGTACATGTGAGGTGAACTCAGTTCTTTTTATATTTTCCAATTTTGTGTCAAAGAAAGAAATGCTTCCTTTCGAACCCGGCTTTCGAACTCTTTGCATTTTAATTTGAGGGGCGCGGCTAGGCATACACATGAATATCTAGTTCATATCACGATATCGCGATATCGGTGCGGTGACTGATGACGTGACCTTGAGGTACAATCAACGAAATTGTAGTACTGAACGAATGTGGTTAATTATATACGACGCGAAGTCGCAGCCAACAAAGCCAGCCCAAGGGGCCACCCCACAGGACTTGTCGGATGTAGCCATTTCTTTTGGATTTCACTGCTACATATGAGGTGATCTCAGTTATTTCTATATTTTCCAATTTTGTGTCAAAGAAAGTAATGCTTCTTCTCGAGCTCTTTGCACTCTGATTTTCGCTCGTCGGCAGATCTATTATTTATTTCGATCCCACATGTAGATATTCATGTTAGTGGGGGCAATCTCCACTGCGGCACTGGAGATTCTCCACTCCAGTCCAGATGTTAATCCTGTAGGAACCCATTTGGTATACACATGATTATTGTGTTCATATTTATGATATCTGTTCATATCGCGATATTGCGATATCGGTGCGGTAACAAAGGAATAAGCATGGCAAAATAAATGAAATATATTACAAACAGGAGATTATCAACATGATCAACAAAAAAAAAAAAAAGAGGAAAGAGCTCAGCAGAATGTAAAGGAGCAGGAAAGGGAGGAGGAGAAAGATGAAGGACAGGAAATTTTCACCTGTGTTAAAGGAAAAGCACACACAAGGAATGTGTTTTGGGTCCTCTTTGATCCAAGATGTTTTTGGACAGAATTTTGCACCTGTTTGGGACTATCGCCAGATACCCTCGTTTCCCATCTCTGAAGCAAAAAGTAACATTGTCACATATCAATATAATATTACTAGACCACAGATCTTACATGGGGTTTTTCTTTTTTTCACTCCCCCACCCCCCATTTCTGACAATATTCTTGATTTTGAAAATAGTAAGTACAAGTTACCCGCCTCCCCGCCCCCCCCCCCTTCCTGATCGATATTGTACATGTTGCTCATACATTATTCAACTAAATGCATCATTATTTGTCCTTTCTTAACTAGATCTACATCGACTGCAAAGGTACTATTGTAAAGATGTCTCTGTATAAGAAGCTGAGGAGTTTCCTGGACTATCTGCTGAACCTGCTGGTCTGTATAGTCTCTCTCATCATCAACGGGGATCGTGCCAAGGCCAGGATCCCTCTCATCAAGAACACATTGCTCCTGGAGAGTGCCACAAGCCTGGCCCGTAAGATTAGGACCAGAGAGGTGATTTTACTTTATTACTTCATTAGCAAAACATTAGTGGCACGAAAAGATGCACCAGAAATGCAAGTGGCAAAAGTTTGGTGATAATGGTGAATGAAAAGTTGTAATTGGCAATTGACAGCTTTGGGATGATGTCAAACATAAGGTAGTGGAGGTGTTTTTACTCCTACTGTGGATTAATGATATGTTTCTAATTCTGTGCATTAAAAGTTTGATTTTCAGCAACATAGTATTCATGTAGTATAGTATAGTATAGTGTAGTATATATTGGTCCAATGCAGACATGTCAAGTCTCACACATTAGACGTGAGACTCCTGCATTGGGGGCTCTTGCTCATCCCCCAAAATCTCTTTCTCATGCCTACATCACAGCCTATCCCCATATATATTATACACAAAGCCTGGCAATCTCACGGTTCCCTCCCTAAAATCTCATGCATTGCTGGTCTTTGACCTTGGCGTCTCTGCCAATGTACTCAACACATGGATATTTGATTTGCTCACATATTGAATGCACAAATGATACATAAAAACATTCAAATGATAGAAGAATATATAAAAAATTATATACATGATATTGCATTTCATTTGGATATGATTTGACATTCCAGATGCATCTTTCATGCCACTGCCTTTGGCCTATTACCTATGTGATTATTATTTGTTATGTAATTCATTGGCCATTGGCATCCTTCTACATGTACACTACACATGCCAGTAGGAATCCACACTTCTTTTTTCTTTGGGATCCAGGTTTAGATTTGATTTAATTAACCCATTAATTGAACACTAAGCCCGAGATAACTCGGGCTAGGGTCTATGGAAAATGTGTGTTATACTGAAATAAAATTGTACTCAACGGGTTGATAAATTCACACAGAGCAATATTTTTCTCAACTTTAAAGTTAACCCAAACCCTTTGGGAACATGGAGTTCTCTGCATCAAGCAAGGTGCACAAGAGGATTCAGTAATCACTAATTTCATTGAAATGTCATATGCATCCCCCATATTTTACTATAGAGTTTTAAATTGTATGTTATACTATGTGAATTGTATAGTCCATTGTGTCTTGGAAGTCAGGTATCAGGTTCAGTGGTACCCATTTTGGATATGTGCTTGGAAAAGTAAGGTTTACTCAACTTTATTTCATTGTATTGTAAGACCTTTTTATCAGTGCTCCTTGGAACTTCTCAGAGCTAAAAAGCTCTCCACTGCAGCTTATATTTTCGATTTGTCTTGATCATGATCTGAAATGACTATTTATTGTTTTACCATGCATGAAGGAATATAAAATTAATTGAAGTGAGTGAAATTGTTTTGTTTCTGAAACTGTGTTCAGGTCACATGCACCCAGGTTGTGGAGGCCTACATTGCACGGATCAAGGAAGTCAATGATCTCCTAAATGCTGTGGTTGTTGAGCGCTTCAACGATGCCCTCTCAGAAGCCAGACAGGTCGATAAGATGCTGCAGTCGGGAGATATACCCGAGAGATACTCTGAAAAAAATGCCCCATTTCTTGGTGTGCCTGTGTCTGTGAAGGAGGCATTTGAAGTTACAGGTAACCAAACAGAATAAATTTGTTCTAGGTTACTTCCTGTAAACGTTCTGTCCTATATAAACATCACTATTACGGAGAAATATGGGATCTGTGAGGAATGAGGTCGAGTCCTCTGAAAGTGAAGTTTTGGAATGAAATTTGACCGGAATGGCTGTAGTTTATTCTGATGATCAATGAAAGAAGGAATCTGACAGAATATTGAATATTCTTTACAGATTCTGTATTGGTTTTGAGTGAATGAAGTATTATTTGATTCCTACAGCAGGCACTTGAACCAATCAACTACTGACTTATCACATTTCAATACTCTTAATTCAGGATAGCTCATTTCAAGTAGGCAACAGGTTAAATGTAAGCAGGGCGTAGGACACAGAATCACTATCCCCACATATTTTTCCTTGTATGGTATGGAAGGTCAATAACATGTCACATCCCCATTTGCGTACCGACCTCCTTTTGAAAGGAAGCTTGTGGTCTAATACTCACTCACTCACTCAGTCCTCTTCTGAGACATCTGGCGCTTTAGGCGACACAAGGGATCTCCACCTGGCTCTGTCTGTGGCATTCCTGGGGGCTGCCTCAAGGCTCAGTCTCTTGAACCTCAGCTCCTTTTCTACACTTCTTCGCCATGTTTCTTTGGCTTCCCTCAATTTTTTTCTCCCCTGGGCTGTCCATTTTAGAGCTCGCCTTGTGAGTGAAGATGGTGGCATGTTGATACTGTGGTCTAATATGACATGAACAATACATTTTAATTAGCAGTGGTCTCTGCTTAGCATTGCTTGAAGCTTATAGTGTCATGATAGGGTTTCAAAATTCAGAAGTGTTATCTCCCTTCTTACAGGGATGCCCAATACCAGTGGTCTCGTCAAGCGAAAGGGCTTGAAAGCCCCACGTGATGCCCCGCCCGTGGCCAATATGAAGCGGGCAGGATGCATCGTACTGGGACTGACCAACTGCAGTGAACTCTGCATGTGGTACGAGTCTGCTAACTATGTCTACGGGAGAACATGCAATCCATACGATATCAGGAGAATGGTTGGGGGCAGTTCAGGTATGATGACTTACTTGTATCTTGTACTTCATATCTCTTGAACTTGGCTGAATTATTCACTTATTGTTTTTCAGATTTTGCTTTTATTACAAAAAAGATAGTGACCCAAAAATTGTTTTGATCTGAATTTTAAGTGTTACATGCTGTTTACTACACACTCAGTACATCAGTTTTACTTTTGTATAGAAAGCTTGCAAGTTCTAAAGAATACATTGCACTTTCAAAAGGTATAAATTGAACTTGTTAGTGGATTATCTTTGCACTCTTGCATTATCTCACGAAGATTTGAATATGATTTAATTTGATGAATATGTCCTTATTATTCCATTTGTACAGTGTATCTTGCCAAGTCCAAGGTATATTTGCTCATATTTAGGTCCCGTAATTAATGAAGTATCATGGGATTATGAACATATGTTGACATCAAATGTTTCATTTTACTTCGCAAGTCACAGGGCTGTAGTAGGGTTATTTTACTAATTAATGCAATCATAAGAAATATCAGTTATGTTTAATAGATCTGGTTTGTAACACAGGGGACAAACTCAGGCTAGCTTAGACTTGCCATGACATCTGATGAAATTTAGTGCATACTAGTTTCCAAAGGGATGTCATTATGAGGCTACTAGTTATGCACTTTCTGCCCTAGAATGCTTTGCACAGTTACCTCACAGACAATATCACTTGACTTTCAGCTATGGTTTGTTACATAGTGTTGTCAGTACATGAGAGGGATCATGTTTCGCTTCTCATTTGTTTACTATTCCATGTGTCCCTCATTTGTTGCCCCAGTGACAGTCATGTTGCATATGAAGAGTTCAAACTGTTCACCTTTGATTTTAGGTGGTGAGGGATCGATCATTGGTGCTGGAGGCTCCGTGATGGGGATAGGCGCTGACATAGGGGGCAGTATTCGAATGCCAGCTTTCTTCAATGGTGTTTTTGGGCACAAGCCCAGCTGTGGTAAAGTTTGCTCTCGTAACTATACAATGTACAGTGAATGGTCAGGTTTTTTTTTTTTTTTATGGTGATCAGGATGAAGTGTTCAAAGCTGAAAAAGAGAATTTTCAAAGGACAAGAAATAGGGGAAGAAATGGAGGTTAGAGCATTTCATAGAAGGAATGAATATAGAAAAGGAAGGAGAAGGATATACCAATTTAGAATTTTAAGATAGAAAAATAGTAGAAAGAAAAGGATGCATGAACTAGAGAGAGGTAAAGATCGAAAAGTATGAATTAATTCTTGGCAATCAAACAATAACATTTCTTGAGTTGTATGTCTCATAACAATGTATGATCATAGTCCTTCCATCCAGAATCTTATTAGGCTAGCTATATACCAGGGTGCATCGTTTTATTAACTTAAGGAAATAATATTCAAAACATCAAATATGTAGAGAAGGAATTCACATCAATAGTATTGTTACACGTTAGATGTGTGTGTATTTTTCATCTCTTTATCTTTCACAGCAGGTCCAAGCCATTTGGTCTTTTGATAACCCATCAGTTACTGAGTATTTTGGAGTTATTAACATAAAGGCATTGAATGTGTCAAGTTGCTTCACTTTTGATCTGGTCGATGCATGCTGAAGGAGGGCCAACTACTTAAACTGTCATGAGATATACTAAAATCCTAGGAGTGGTCACTAAAATAACTAAAGGACAAAATAGCTTTGACTTCCCCTGTTCTGTGATATAAATCATGACTTATCTCTTTGAAATGACCACTGACTCTTCTCTTTCTAATGCAGGAGTGGTCACCAATGACGGTCAGTATCCCACCGTCCACACCGACAAGGGTAACGAGCTGATGGTCACCGGTCCCTTGTGCCGATTCGCTGTTGACCTCGTCCCCCTCCTGAAGATCATGGCTGGTCCACATGGCACGGCCAAACTGAGACTGGATGAACATGTGGACCTACGGAAGGTCAAATATTTTAGCATGGGGACGGATGACAAAAAGATGCTCGCATCCGCTTTGGATCCTGAGCTGCGAGATGCCCAGCTCAGGGTAGGAGGACATTGTCACTCCTTACATGGCATCTAGTTTACCACCAAAATTTTAAGTTGATCATACAGTCACATGTAAAGCACTTGGGAGTGTAGTTTAAGTGCTGCATTCATGAAACTATTATTTTTGTTACATGATGGCTAATTTTGCTAAGCTGAGAAAATTCATCTACTGTATCATGTTATATAACATCACCTCTGTGGTATTAGAATTTGAGTGAATGGGTATTTAATATAACATGATCATTAGGGCATTTTAACATTATGATTTTGGATTACTGATATACCACATTTGAAATGGAATTTTCTTTCTGATGTATAAACAGCCACCAAATGATCAAATTTTAATAAGTCACATATTGAGTTTTAGACTTTCTTGAAGTGTTAGAAATTAGCCATGAAATATGTCTCAAGTCATGGAAATAGATTCCATGATAAGAATTATTTAAAGTAGTAGGAAATACTGGATATTTGATGACCCACTATAGTATTTTTTTTTCAATGCAAGGGTGAACGGAAGAGGGAAACTGCCTACCAGATGAGAGTAAGACATTACGAATTGCGCTGAATTACCATTTACAATTTTACCCTTATTTCTGATTGATTTCTCATAGGCTGCAAAATACCTTGAGGAAAAACTGGACATTCGAGTGACTCACACCACCAACCGCCGCTTCTTCTATTCCATGGGTATTTGGACTGCCGTGATGACGGCTTCGGACGAGGAGAGTTTCACCAGTCAGATGGGCAACCATGGACCCCCAGTCAGTCCCATCATCGAGCTCCTCAAACGCTGCCTCGGTCAGTCTGACCACACCCTTCCAGCCATCCTGTTGGGCTTGATAGAGAACATTGACCGTATTATGCCAGGTTAGTCTTCGCTTTTTGTCTCATCCCAAAGGTTAAGGTGCAGTGATGCCAACTGTTCCTTTTTTTTTTTCAGTATTGTATGGCGTTTTGGGTGGAAAATTCGGCAGGTTTCAACTTTCAAGCAAAAAAGTGGTTTTCCTGAATTTTAGTTACTGTACAGTTCTATGGCTGTAAAGTGGGATATACTCCTTTTATACTCATAATACTTCAGACATAAAATACCGCAATACTTGATGCTGGTAAGTGGTTGGCATCCATGGAGATGAGACTAATGGGGGGTGTTGCAAGAAAGTTGCAATCGATTGCAAGTTGCAACTGATTGTCACTGGCCAATCAAAATCATTGTTGCATGCATGTCTTTTTAAAGGGGCAGACCCTGAACCAATCAGAATGGTTGTTTCAAAATAAGCAGTTATTTGCAATTGATTGCAACTTTCTTGCAACACCTCATAAGAGATCCAAAGGATGGCCATCACAAATGTTAAAATTTGCTTGCAAGACTTTTTTTTGGTGAAATAACACGGCCATTGCTTCTTCTCTTGTGGCCAAATTTGAATCCAAGATGCATTTAATGGACCTTCACATTATAGTGCTGTCTAGGGTCACATGCTAAGGCCACATCATCATCATCATCATCATCATTATCATCAGCCAAGATCAGTCCACTGCAGGGCAAAGGCCTCCCCAAGTTGATGCCAAAGATGTCTGTCATGTGCTGTTGCTATCCATTTAATGCCTATCATCTTTGTGAGCTCATCACTCCATCTCGACCTCTGCCTACCCCTATGTCTTGAACCCAACCATTGTCTCCATTCTGTCACACGCTTGGTCCACCTATTATCAGATGTTCTTGCAAGGTGGCCAGCCCACTTCCATTTCTTTCTTCGGATAGATTGCATTATGTCTGCTACTTTAGTCTGGTTTCTGATCCATTGGAGTGTCTTCCTATCCCGTTTGGTTATTCCTAGCATGGTGCATTCCTTACTGTGTTGAGTAGTTTTCAATTTCTGCTCCATTTTCTTTGTTACAGCCCAGGTTTCAGAACCGTACATCATTGCTGGTAGTACACATTGATTGAAGACTTTTCTCTTGAGGCACATAGGCATGTTATTTCTCATGATATCACTGAGGTACCCGAATGGCATTTGGTCTTTTCTAAAGAAAGAAAAGGCCACATCATTTGAGGACAAAGGTTACAGTTCACCTGCAAGACTCTTGTGACAAATAACTTGGCAACCAAACTGGGGTCAAGGATTTTCTTTGGCACTATTCAGATGGAGGTGCCGTTGTCCTGTGGTTTAAGGCACTTGACTGGAGATGTGAGAATTGGGAGTTCGATCCCTGGTACAGCACTTATGCCCTTGAGCAAGGCATTTTATCTACATCGCTCTTTACATTAAATAAATTAATCTGCTATAGGCATGTTTTTTCCAGTGTGTGCATTTTTTTTAAAAAACATTGATAATAATGATATTTATGGAATTTGGTCACATGTGGACAAGATGCAGTCTAGCTTTTGCCTTATTTTACTTTTTATTTTTTTTTGGGGGGGAGGTGTTTGTGATAATATGATATCAGTTTCCTAGACAGAATTGATCTGAATTGACATGACATTGACTGAAATGAACGTATTGTACTGAATAGGTAACATGGAGAAGCTTCTCAAGGCTTGTCAGAAGCTACGCAACGAGCTGTCTACCTTACTGGGTCAGGATGGTGTCCTCCTCTACCCCTCTCACCCAAAGATGGCGCTCTACCACAACGCACCCATCCTCTATCCATTCAACGTAGCATACACAGCAGTCTTCAATGCCCTTGGCTTCCCCGTGACTCAGGTGCCACTGGGACTAAGCACGAATGGATTACCACTCGGCGTTCAAGTGGTGGGGAACAAGTACTGCGATCACTTGACACTCGCGGTTGCAAGAGAACTGGAGAAAGGATTTGGGGGATGGACTGTACCTCTGGGTATTTCCCACTTACATGGTAAAATGTTAGAATGATAGAAGAGTTTGTGAAAAGTATATTAAGTATTGCTCAGCCCCTCAGGAAATGGTATTGAAATAGGGCTACCTGCTCATTGAAAGTTCAGGTAGTATGTATCTAGTAAGTCAATAACAGAAGATAATATTTAAGATCCCCAAGTAGCAAGTCACTTTTATCATTTTCAAGATATTCATTGAAAAAGTTGGTAGAAACTTTCATAAACTGAAAATTTGATGAAAATAGGATGCGAAATAAGGAAGAAATGAATTTTCAAAGTTTCACACTTTTTTCGCCATAAAGTGCTTGAACAGTCAACATGAATATTCAAGAAATGAATTGATGATATCATACTATTCTCCATAATAATCTATACAAAAATTTCAGAAAATTTTCATTCTTTTCACTAACACTAAAAAGTCATCCATGATATCTACACATTTTAAACTAAATTCATTTTGTAAGCATGTAAGGAGCATTTAGGACAAATTTTACATTTTTATAGCTGAAATATGAAATTTTTTTCATTTCTGTATACATATTGTAGAAAATTGTTAGTATATGACTTTGTCAACTCACTCACTGAATATTCATGTGGATTGTTCAAGAACTGTTTTGCGAAAAAATAGTAAAAATTCAAAAATCCATAACTTTCTTATTTTGCATCCAATTTTCATCAAATTTTCACTGTTTTGTATGGAATTTTTTACTCTTTTTATTGATATGAATTTCATTTTGCTGTGGCCTTGGCTTTAATTGATGCCAATGTACAGATATTGATTCCTTACCTTTCATTGTACATTATTGGCTACCTGAGCAAACATCGTTTCAAACACCAAAATAATGCCTTGTATCTTTTCTCAATTATCCACACGTGAAGGGAGAGGGAGTGATCTAATCATTGATTTTGTGCAATTTGGATCTTACTGGATAACGACTTGCAATCAGTCACAAACTCCAATCAAGCATGTACTACTGTTAAACCATCCTTGAGAGAAGCATTTGATCTTAACCCATTGCAAAAAGGAACTGGGTAGCTCTTGTATTAAAGCCAGAGTGAACTGGAGCCCTTATGAGATTTCGATATAGTGCCATCTCAGTTCTGAACTACTGATTCTGTCCCGTTTTTTCTCCCTGCATGCACTTTTCTGATCAACGCAAGCTTTATTTTTTGAGACACATCTGTAGAAATGTATATGTACTCGGACTAAGGCAGTTCACTAGAAGCCAAGAAGGCTTCTAAGACAGTCTCCGGTTGAGAGTAGCTGCAAGTTGGCACTGTTGTAAATACATCATTTCAGAGCTATATAAGCGCCAGTTCACTGTGGCTTTAAGACTATGGGAATTACTGAATTTAGTAGTCACAGGGTAAATCTGTTCCAAGTACAACCACTCAGTTTTGTCTGATTGATATTGAACTTGGGCCGAGTTGCAATCAATTCAGGGCCCCGTTTCATAAAACTTGTTATCAGTAACAACTGCCACATTTCTATGACAAATCTGCTCTTTGCCAATCAGATGCAAGGATTTCAGTAGCTTATAACACTTATTGCAACTTGTTATAGACAAGTTTTTTGAAGCAGGGTCCAGATCCATTCCATCTCATGATCTTAGAAGATGAACCCACGACTGTTTGCAAAGACCACTACAGGAAAGCAAAGTGGTATGATAGAGTGTCTTTCTGTAAGTCTTGCAGGTCAGGGCCAGTATGCAATTCAACACTTAAATCTGTTTTTAAGTATTTTACTCATTTTTCCATTGAAGTCAGTTTAAAATACTTACCCAACTGCGGTATTCAGTTAAATCTTGTGGCTAAGTATTTAACCCTAAATCTAAGACACGCACCTAGTAGACTTAAGCAAATTATTTTGGAATTCTATATGGCTGGCATGTAGTTTTTCATGCATACACTTCATGATATGCTGTGCTCATGTAAATTATATGACTGTGCATACAATGCAACGCCTTTATCTCGCATTATTTGGGATAGGCTTTACAGTATAATGGCACTATGATTATCATTGCAAATTTTGCCTTAAAGTTGACTTGTTGGAGAATACTTAACCCATTCATGACAGGAATTATTTAAAGCCTAATTTGATCAGCTTTTATTCTTCAAATTGGCAACACCAACATTTTTATTTCATTGCTACTTTTTCTTATAAAACATCATGCATCTGAAATGAATATAAATTGACAGAAATTATGATGAGAAGTAAAAAAGTTGCCCATTTTCTAGGGGAAAACGGTGATTTTAAACTTTTTATCACATTGCCAATTTAAGGATTTTAATGCTTATTTTCCTTTAAAAAAATTTTCAGCATCAAACACCGAATATTGACGCAACCCAAATGGGCACAGTTTGTGTGGAATTTTTTACTCTTTCTGCTCATGTATTTGGTATAATTCTAGGGCTCTGCATCAAAAGTTATTAGGTCAAACCACAAAATGTGGACCTCTGTCACGAATGGGTTAATAGTGATCTGAATACGAATTGAGTCATTTTACTTCACCCAGTATTAAATGCTAAGTAATTCACTGCTTCAGTCCTTTTATTGGCCTTTCAACTACAGGTTGAGTAATGACTACTGCCAAAAGGTGGTCCTAGAAAATACAGGGGATAGAATTCAGAATCAGGGTAGTCAGTGTATTCTCTTTGCCCCATTGACTACTGACTATTATAATTCCCATAGGTTTAATACAGGGAAAAACTGATTCCAGTAGGCAACGGGTTGATAATTGGATATTGATTGGGTAATGCAGTATAGATCGTGCTTGAATGTGAAAGGAGACCGATTGTGACTCAAAATCCGAAAGATCCAACATGATGTTTTGATATTTATGTCTTTATACTTGAATGAACGAGACCAAAAAGATATATGTTAATGGTGTAATTGATGTAATGTTCTAAACATTCTTTGTGTGAATATTTTGTTAAACTTTTATGAAAATATTTTGTGTAATCATAGAATGCTCTCGCTTGTTTCTTACATCGCATGATTCATTGATATAATCTTAATCATGTAAACTTAATGTGGAAATGCAAAATATATCCCCTCTTTGTTTTTAGGTTTTTTGGTTCATCATGTGTTTTTGGTAAAAGTGAATCACTCTTAATGCAAATCAGTCTATGCACTATGTAAAATGCATGATGTTCCAAAGATGCGACTCTAATCTTAGGCGAAGTACGTTTGAAGAATCTATAGGACTTGTTGTATTGCAATACAGTAATGAAGTAATTAAAAGTGAAACTGGTTCTTTGAAGATATTCGCAGCTTGTGCAGATGCCTTTACAATATATGTTGTGTATGTATACCATCTTATCTACATGCACACTCATAAACCATACGGAATTAAGCTTAACTTGATTCCAGGTATTGTCATTTTATGTTATCCTTTATTTTCTTCAGTCAAAAGGTAGTAAATGTATCATGCATGTACTTTTAACCTGTCAGAATGATTTATTCCTTACAAGACAATCCTCCTTTCAATTTTGACCATGGATAGGGCAGTGCTACAGGTGCTGAAGTAGGGCGACTAACACCATCTCCCCCCCCCCCCCATACATCAAGTGTTCAAAAAGTAAGAGGAGAAATAAAGAAAGGGAAGAAGGGATGCAGATATGCATGTATAATACCCCTATATTTAAATTTGAAATGCAAATATAACCACTTATGGGTCATCTTGCCCCCCCCCCCCCCCTCCCCAAACAAAATACCATCCCTGGTTCCACCCCTGACCACAAATAAATAATTTTCTCTTGTGAAGTGTCAGTACCAGTATTATTTTTGGAACTAAAGACAAGGGATTAGAATATTTGCATATTTTTCTTAACTATTTAGAATAATATTTGTAACTTTTAGAATAATTTTTAGAATAATGTTTGTAACTTATGTTATTTACATGTACATGTACATGGCGATATCGAAATTACACGTAAGTGTGTACGATGTCGCTCCACACAGGTTTAGAAAATGTGTATCTGTTGGGAAAGAATTCAATTTCTTGAATGGTGCAAGAACCACAAACAGGCAGGATTGTGTTGAAATGCCCCAGCCTGGGTGATGAACACAAGCTCCATATGAAAGATCTGTTTACTATTATCTTCGTGTGCACTTGTCATCATATGATCGTGGGGTGAATGATCAACATACACTGTATATTGTAGCAACAGGTGGTCTGGGCTTTAGTTTGTCAGACTTCAGGATTTAGGCCCCAGTTTCTGTTGCAGACCTCCCAACCATTCTGAATTTGGAGGAATGAATCTGAATTTTGACCATTCGATATGATTTTCCTATTTTCTTGATAAATTCAAAAACACACTGTATGGGCAATGCTGTTTCTTTCCTAATTTTGAGCAAAATCATCCCTATTTTTCAGTTAGAAAGGTCGGGAGGTCTGTTGTTGTTTCTTTGGTTAAGTGTAGGGTTAGGGTTATGTATAATGTTTGGGATCTAAGGATTTGAGAGTGCAGTGCAGAAAATTAACATGAGAGCAGCTGCCCTTGAAGCATGCATCATGAAGTTCATCTTGGAATCTGTAAATTGTTCATGCCTTCAGTGCAGGGCTTTAAATGGCAGACATGCAGGACAAATCTTTTCTGTAGTATATGTGTAATCATTTCAAATGATGGTGAATTTTATCTAATGATTTTAGAACTCATGTCTATGGACAATAAAATATTTAAGATATGATGTATATGTCATTATGCCTTTTTACTTTGTACTTGCTCAATTCATTGGATTTATTGCTGTCTCACTGGCAGAAAGGCTTTAGCTCAAGTGCGAGTTGAACTGCCTGGCTGGCAGAAGGGAGTCAACTCTAACGCACCCAATGTGAAGAGTACAATGTCGTGCTCGAGTCAACGCCTTTCTACCAGCCAGGTGGTTCACATCACCCTGTAACTAACGCCCTTCTGCCAGGCAGGTGATAATGACTATATTTCTCTCCTTTTCTTTCCATTCTCATTTTTTTTTCTTTTTATTTTAAATTATATGTTTTATTGATTTCAATGATTACAGACAAACAAATTAGGTGACAATTACATAAGATAAATAAATAAAAAGAACAGCAAAATAGCATCATAGGAATAAATTTAGCAATAAAAAGCAGTAAAATCTCCTTCAAATAGGCTAATATTACATATAAGTGGTAAATTTGCAAATCAATAACAACCGGCGATGCTAACAGAAGCATTACATCAATTAATATATTATGTATATGTATAACTCTATAAATCAAACTTCCATTTCTTAAAATGGATATGAAGTTTCCCTCTTTTCTTAGCTACAAAATATTCTGTCTCTCTTTGAGTTTTCATAAATTTCTTAAAAGATACAAATTCTGACTTGGTATTTTTTAATTTGCATAGAAAAATGAAATATTTCAGGGACAGAAACAAAAAGCACATGAATTTGTCAGAGGGTACACCAAACAATTTTTTCTTGAAATTATCCAATGTAAAGTTATCATCATGTTTTGAATGAACTATTTGGAGTAAATCTTGCCAACTTTCCATTCTCATTTATTTATACCTTTGGTCTTTCAATCCCTTCATAACCTTTCTGACCTGGGGTGTAGTTCACAAAGCTGTGCATCAAGTTACGCATGACTTAAAGAATGACCTAGCTATGAACAGCCAAATGGAATGCCCAAATTTTGTCCTATCTTTTTAAAAAAGTGTGACTCTATTTCCCACAATCTAGCAAAAACTATACTTCACATCAAAAATATTTTGTTATTTATAAGAGTAAAATGGATAGACACTTGGCTTTCCATATCCAAGTCACCCTTAAAACCATGTGTAACTGTGCTCACAGCTTTCTGAAACACCCCCAGTTCACCTTTATATGAGAAGAGGAAGAGGAGGGGAGGTCAGGAAAAATAGATTTTCGCGATTTTCGCAATTTTCACAATTCAGCTATCTCATTCATCTTACGGGCCAACCATAAGCTGGGATCAGCTTACTTCTCATTGTCATTCCCATCCCTTTCACAAACTCCTCACAAAGTAAGTCAAACAAATACAAAGCAAATACTCCCATTTGAAGCAATTCAGAATCTTGTCAAGTCTACCACTTATTCTTGAATTTTCCTAATTAAATAAGCAATTAAGCTCGATTTGCTGCACTTCTTCACAATCGCAGTGTATAAACTGTATAACCATATTTGCTTACTTAATAAGAATAATCGGGGTGGAATGTCGAAGAAAATTACACTATCAAACAAAGGTTGGACGGATGAGCAAACAGACAAATGGACAACTTAATATACTAAAACATAATGCCTTGGGCACCACACATACCTGGGGGGGGGGGGGGTTCATAAAGCTGTTTGTAAAGTTACGAATGACACTACCAACGACTTGAATACAGCAAGCCAAATGGTATTCTCAGTCATTATATATCACATCAGCTAAAGGTGAAATATACAGACGAAGGTTAGCAGTAACTGTTTACAAGCATTTTTATATGTGAAGTATACTTTTGGCCATAATTTAACTGAGATTATGGGAAATGCATTCACACTTTGTTAAAACATCAGGAAAAAATTTGGGCATCCCATTTGATGATCTGACACTCAAGTCGTTCGTAAAAGCATACATAACTTTACAAACAGCTTTATGAAACACCTCCCAGTGATCGTTTTACATTTTCTTTTTTTTTCCTTTTTTTGGTTGCTGCAACTGCCTCTTGAGGCAAGTTGCATCCTCTGATGATAATGGTGGTTTAAAGAAGATACTGCAAGGAACATATGTACGTGTACTTGCAAACCTGGCAAACAAATCAAGAAATTTCAGTCAAGTTCTGCCTTGTGTTTCATTAAATGTTGCAATGTTGCAGTTCAGCCACACAGCAAAATTCACTTTACAATTAGAAAAGATACCATGCTTAAAACATGATCACTACAATTTTGGAGTACATGTTTGCAAACAAAATTTTATAAATTGATAACAATCATAAAATGCACTAAAAAAAAAAGAAATTTGCATATAATGATTCTGTACAATACTGCAGCTTACTGGATAGTCAATTCATAAAATATCAATCAAAATTACATGATTATTTCATATGGGCAGGATGGCAATCAAAACAAAAGGCATGATACAAATTCACAATTTATTTATAAATAATTGCAGGATACTTCATGTAGAAAATACTGGAATGTTATTGCATAAATATAGCACTCTGAATATATAGGAATAGAATAGATGAATCCACTGCAAACTGGTTATACCATAATCACAATTCATAAGGAATTCATAAATAAACCTTACCCATGTAAATGCTCAATACATGTGACAGGTATTACATTGAAATAAAACAAGCTTGAATGCTGATTTTGTTGTTACTGTTTCAGTACTCTCAGTCTATCCTTGTTTTCAATCTACTTTTCAGTCTCCCTTTCTACCCCCTCCCCCTCCCCCTCTCCTTCCGTTCCTTTTCTTTCCCTTTCTCTCTTCTGCTATCTCTATATGTAATATTTTTACAATAAAAACATGGAAATTCACTTCATGAACTTTCTACCAACACAAAGTGAATGACACACACGCTGAACACAAGAAACACTAGTGGTATATCTGTGGTCTGGCATTACCCCACTAAGTTTACAACAAAGCAGCCTCTTTTGTAAAACATTAAAATTTCCATCAACATGGTCCATGAATGAGAAACAATGAACAAAGGAAATATGAAAAAATTACCATGTCTTTAAAGGTAGGTGGTCTTTTTATGAAGATGGTGGGTAAAAATGGTTTAGTAAAAAAAAAAAAAAAAAAAAAAAGAGAAAGCACTTTTCTTGAGATAAGGTCTACCAATTAGAAAGGTTCATAATCGGTTTCAACATCTCCAAGGCACTTTATTTGTGATAATAATGAGCCTTTTTTTTTCATTCATCACTTGGCTTTAAATGTTATGAAGGCGAAGGCACTTTAAATGTAATCTGACACATGCATCCTTGACAAATGATGGGTACCAAGAAAAAATACATGAAAGAGGAGTGGTTTCTCAGGTAAACTTCCGATAAAGTGTTCTTCAACAAGGCTAGAGTCATAATGTGTCTCGATCCGTTCGTGTGCGATCATTCTTGCAGATAGAATTTAATATTTGACCTCATTGACCTTTGACTTACTTACAAGACCTTTAACCCCATAATTACATTGAGGTCTCTATAGGGCAGCGCTTCTCAACTGGTGGGCCGCAAGGCCGGCAAAAAAAAAAAATGGATGCAAAAAGAAAATAAGATTTTAATTGGCCAAAGCTAAAATCTGGCTACATTATGTTACATATTAAACATTTTCTCAAAGAATTATTTCTCTCTTTGTGTGCACATTCTATGCACGCACTCTATATCTAGCGAAAACACTGTGCAGTCCAGGGCGCGGCCAGTGCAGGTGTGTTGTGGTGGTATCTGCGCGTATTCAATCTAACGTATTTATGTGTCAAGCATAATGCGTGTACACGTTCTGTACTTTCCCACTGCTACTGCCTCATCACGTTCGCAAACATTTTGAAATAAATGTGAACTTTTTGTAAAGTTTTCAAATTTCGTCAATAATCAACAACACAGCATGGACCGATTTTTGAGAAGGAAATGTGATGGAGACAAATCTTTGGACAAATCTCGAAAGGTTACAGTGTGTTGAATGTGCTGAGATCCTGTCAAACAAAGCGCTTAAACCGTCTAAGCTTCAGAGACACTTAAACTCGAAACATCCGAAGAGTGCAAGTAAGCCGAAAGAATTTTTTGAAAGGAAAAGGGCTGGACTTCAGGCACAGCAGAAAGTCATTACCAAATTTACAACTCAGTCAAAATCAGCACTGAAGGCTAGCTACATGGTTGCTGCTCGTGTTGCTCGTAGCAAGAAAGCAAATTCCAATATTGCAAAGACGCTTATTTTACCCAGCGCTGTTGATATGTGGCGAGAAATTCTTGGTGAGGCAGCTGCAGCCAAACTTCAGTCAATGCCCCTCTCTAATGACACTGTGATGAGAAGAATTGTTGAAATGGGTGATGACAATGAATGCCAATTGCTGGAAAAAATAAAAGCCAGTCCGTTTTTTTCCATTCAATTGGAGTAATCCACTGACGTTAGCAATGCTGCTTTACTGCTAGTTTTTGTGAGATACTCTGGAGACAGTGATGTTGATGAGGATCTACTGTTTTGCAAAGAACTTCCCACAAAAACAGCAGATGAGGTAATGCTCTGCCTTGACAGTTACTTCACTGAAAAGAGTATTGTCTGGAAGAATTGTGTAGGTGTATGTACAGATGGTGCTGCATCAATGACAGGAATCCATCGTGGTGTGGTGAAACAGATCCAACAGAGGGCACCACATGCCAAGTGGACCCACTGCTTCTTACATAGAGAAAATCTGGCAACAAAGCAGATGTGACCAGAACTGCATGAAGTCATCAATGTAGCTGTTAAAACTGTGAACTACATCAAGAAGAATGCACTCAACTCAAGGTGTTTTGCTGCTTTGTGTGACAGTCTTGATTCAAAAAACTTGCAGCTTTTCTACCACAGTGAGCTGAGGTGGCTTTCACGAGGACCTATGCTTAATCGCCTCTTTGAACTGAGACACGAAGTCCACATGTTCCTTGAGGAGAAGCACTCACCCCTTGCTGAGCATTACACTGATTTATTTGACCAGTTAAATCAGCTCAACACATCAATGCAAGGTAGGAACAGCTTAGTGTTCTTGGTTGCTGACAAAATCGAGGGCTTCAAGAGAAAGCTTGTTCTTTGGAACAGAAGAGTGAAAGATGGCTGACTTGAGATGTTTCCATTGCTCAGCGAAACTTTGGAATCCACTCCTCATGTAGACATATCTGGTCCCACAATTTAGCATTTGACTCAGTTATCACAGAAGTTTGCAGACTACTTTCCAGATGACCCTAGACATGGAAACCTTTGGATTTGAACCCTTTCTCTGTGGATCCTGCTTCAGGAGATGTGGCCCTCTCCATCGCACTTGAAGATGAACTGATGGAATTTTCTGCCGACAGTAACCTGAAGCTTCAGCTTGCACAGGTAGACCTTCCTTCATTCTGTATACTAGCAAGCAAGGAATACCCTTCTTTGCCCAGGCATGCTATCAGATTTCTATTACCATTCATCACAACCTATCTCTGTGAATCTGGCTTCTCAACTGTAACTGTGACAAAATCCAAAGCACAAAATGGTCTAAAAACAGACACTCTGAATGCCACTTTGCATGTGAACCTGTCCCCCATCAAACCACGACTTGATCTTATTTCCCACAAGCAAGCTCATGTGTCCCATTGAAGGTAGGGAGAAAACAGTTCCCTATTTCCTTGTGTTTTATTGTCATTTTGTCATTTTTTCCAAATATGATTTGTAAGGTGGGCCTCGAAAAAAATTGTAGGAGCCAAGTGGGCTGCGGGTTAAAAAAGGTTGAGAAGCGCTGCTATAGGGCATGTACCACCCAAGTTTGGTTACAAATGGACTTACAGTTCAAAAGTTACCAACCCCAGTTTGAAACTTGCAGGAAAATTTTAACATTTGACCTCATTTGACCTTTGACCTACATAGGTAACCTGTCACCTGTGACCCCCCTAACAGCACTGAGGTCCCTATAGAGCATCTACCATCCAAGTTAGGTTAAAATGGGAAAATGATCGCAAATTTATTCATAAGTTTCATAAGCGTTATGGATGGACGGACTACGCCGCTTCGGATCCTTCAGCCTTGCTAAACCTCCACAAAAATGGGGAAGGATCAATTGCCCCCATCTCCACCCAACACTGAATCCCACACTCAATCTGTTTTAATACTGTTCATGTAGTCCCACAGGAATGAAATTGTCCGCAATGTCCAATATTGTTATGTGCATGCAGAACAATCACGCTAGTCTAAAAGGCACTATTTGCAATGATGTTACCCATTCATCTTACATCGTTTGATCGGTCCTAGGGTACTGTGTTTGCAAAGATGTCAGCCATTCAGTAGCAAAGTTATCGCAGTCCAAGTGGTTTGAATATTACACTACAGATGTGAAGGTCACTGGTTGAATTCCTGTAATGGCACTTTAATATCTCCTAGCAAGGCATTTTATCTGTAATAAGGCAGAATCATCAAATGCAAAGGCACTATACTTGCATAGATGTCAGCATTACAGCAGTAGAGGTGTCATACTCTGGGGGCCATACTGTATTAGGGGTAGGGGATGACTGGTTATACAGAGTAAAGGTAGCTTTTGTCATGGGTCACATGATAGTTGGCTTGAGGGTCAGTCCATGTATGGCCGCTTGATAAACATGTCACAGGGTGATGTGAGCCAGTCACATTGAATTCCTTAAACCAATCTCAGTTCCAGTCCGCCCCAAATTAGGCACTTCTTCCGCAAGGTTATCATTATTCATCCCTTAAGGAAATCAGTCCACATCTAAAGCAGCTCCGATTGTTTCCTCCAGTATGCTGAGTAGGGCAACTTTGGATGAGTAGTCTTCAGCTGAACACAGCAGCCTCTTCTTGGGTGAGATCAACAGGATAGCATGCTGCACATCTGTGAATTGTAGGAAAAAGGTAGAAAACAGCTGGATTATCACATCTAGCATGCCATCTATTTAGTAAGGCAATGCCTGTAATCACAATTTGACATACAGATAAAGATAGAATGGCAAATAAATCGGGTATAAGTAAATGAAATGACAAACAATTGCCCCTAAAATATATCAAGCGACAATATGTATGAATATTATAGAAAAAGCATTTTTTTGTGTGTTTAGTAAAGTGTGGACTACACTTTATTTTTTTCAATGGTCACAATAAGAATAGAGTATTTCCTTCAGAATAATCCTCAAAAATATATGTACCAGTACCCTTTTCTTTGCTACAAGAAACAGAGTCAAGTTATTCATAGTCTAAACATACAGTACACCATTTACATTTTTGTATGAGGTATATCACCTATGCACTAAAGGGGTTAATCTACCTTGTAGAATGGGTGAGTTCACACTCAGTGTTGGTGTTCAATGTCAATGTCTATTTTATGATTTCACACCAGACATAATATGAGGGAAAAATGTCTGTCAGAGTTAGGTGTTCACAGGATGTCAATATAGCCTCCTTAATCTGAACAGCAGCTTGATATGAACATAATTCAATCTCAAAGCACCAACACCAACACCAAACATGAAATTATCCATTGTGTACTTGGCTTTAAAAGGTGAATCACAAAGACTTACATTTAGAATCTGGAACATCCTGAACCTGTAATCTAGTAAGACTCAGTGCCACCATGAACTTATAGAAGGTCTCCGAGCGGCGGGTGTATGGCACATGGCGGGTGCCCTCGTGAGTGACAACGAGAGCATCGTTGAAGAGGAACAGACAAAGGTCGTTCACATGCTTCACAGGCCTGTAACAAAGGCAAGGAGAATATCACTCATGAAATTCTATCTTGATAAAGTACACAGGTCCTATGATATGTCTCTGTTTAGACCTTAACCTGTTACTAGTCAAGACAATGTGAGACTGATGGTTATACAGCCAAATTAATAAAACATCCAAAGTACTTGATATTAATTACTTAGTATGAAAGTAATGTAGAGCTAATGACACACATTTGTAACTTTCACATACCATACCTCTTAGAGAGTTGACATCCCAGGGAAATTTCTGACCAACACTTTCCATGTTCAATTTCCGTCTGTTGAAAAAAAAAACAAAAACAAGAGAATTCCAGTTGAATACTGATTTAATCAAGCTCACCCTTTGGACTCGTTGGACTTGCCTTGGGCTACCGACTCCATCAGGGCAACGGTCTCCTGCCGGACCAAAAACCTGTTTGCTTCTAGTAGGTTGGGGCAACCGACGATGCGCTTCTGAAGACTTTTCAAGACACGCTCTCTTTCACCTCGCTGCTTGTTCTGCATGTTTTCATATGAATGATATAAACAAGAAAAGGAAATTATCAGTAGATGTCTTTATGAAAAAAAAAAAAAAATCATCTCTCATGCTAATATCTAAATGGACACTACAACACATCCTAACACGAAACTTTCGAAATTGCACTTCAAATTGTCCTTCTTGAAGACCTGACAGAGTATTAGCCACACCACACCACTAAGAAAAAGACTTGGAATAAATGAGAAGATGAATTTTGTAGTACACAAGAATTCTTAACTAGTACATTATGGAATCATTAAATCATATGTTTTTTAAGGCAATAACTATTTTTTGGGGGGAGGGAGGTTATTTCACACTTCTCCTCATCTATCATTATACCATCATCAAAGAGTTTCTTAGTCTCACCTATCCTCAATTTTTTCTGCATTCATTTCCATCACTTGAAAAAGGAGAATAATATGAAACTGATTACATACACGTATACAAAGTGAACACAACTCTGAAAGCAAAATATCGTACCTGGTCGATCAGATCCTGAAGCTGCCTAAACGTGTTAATAGCCGACATCAAATCCTCCTTGTCTGGGTGGTCGTTGGGAGTAGCATGGTGAAGTGCTAAGAGGAGGCGAGTGTAGTGGTGGATGTGATGGGCCACGCCTAGCAACAGCTCATCCAGAGTCATCATCTCAGTAGAGGCTGAGCTGTCATGTTGTTTGAGGAAGGCACGGAAGGAGGGCTCTTGTTCTCGACACTAAAGAGAATACAGAAAGAGTACAATCCTTTAACCCATTCGTGACAGGAATTATTTAAAGCCTAATTTGATCAGCTTTTCTTCTTCAAATTGGCAACACCAACATTTTTATTTTATTGCTACATTTTTCTTATAAAACGTCATGTATCTGAAATGAATATAAATTGACAGAAATTATGATGAGTCAAAAGTTGCCAATTCGCAGGGGAAAACAGTGATTTTAAACTTTCTATCACATTGCCAATTTAAGGATTTTAATGCTTATTTTCCTTTAAAAAAATTTCAGCATAAAACAACGAATATTGACACAACCAAAATGGACACAGTTTGTGTAGAAATTTTTGCTCTTTCTGCTCATGTATTTGGTATGATTTTTAGGGCTTTACATCAAAAGATATTAGGCTAAACCACAAAATGTGGACCTATGTCACGAATGGGTTAATTTACAGGGGGTTATTTCACAAAGCTGTGCGTAAAGTTACGCATGACTTCAAGAACGACTTAACTATGAACAGCCGAATAGAATGCCTTAAGTTTTCCTCTTGTTTTAACAAAGTGCAACTGTATTTCCCACAATCTCAGTTAAACTGTTGGCAAAAACCACACTTCTCATTAAAAATGTCTAACTGATAATAATAATAACATTAATCTACATATATACTTCAACTTTAGCTTATGCCATTAAATATGTTTGAAAGTCCCATTTGGCTTTTCCATATGCACGTCACTTTTAAAGTCATGAGTAACTTTGCACACTGCTTTCTGAAACACCCCCCAGGTATTAATGCTTGTTCACATATGCTATATAACCCACCAATGAAAAAAAAAATGCATTTTGTTTTTCTTTGTACAAAATGAATGCCAGTAGGAATGAAAAAGCAGCTGTAGCCATCGAAGGTCCCACATGTCAGAACTCTATAAGATACATCAATGTGGAGCACAGTATACATATACCTAACAATTGTGGGAAAGGTCCCACTTGTAACCACTTGGTGTATTGGTGACACGACATTTGCTCCTGCGACAATTGCTCCTGTCTTAACTTCTCTGAAGACATGGGGTTAGGGTTGGGTTGTGATAGAGGTTTTGGTTCAGAATAATGTAAGGATAAGGATTAAGGTTAGTGTTAGCTTAGGGGTTATGTATGGTTTAAAATGCAGATTATCCCTAGGGGCAATTGTTGCAGGGGCAAATGTCAAGGAACCAATCACTTATTTGTGTGTTATAAACATACATCAATGTAAAGCTCAGTATGCCTACAAATTGATCACATTTATTTTTCTTCCCTTTAACATATTATTATGCAAAGGTTTCTGAAAGAGTTAATTTATCAAATCTGACTTTACTTACTGATAAGATTCAAATGTGGATGGCACAGAAAGAAGGCTTTTGTTCTCGACACTCGAGTGGCCTTAAAGAGTATTTAACTAGGCTCAACCCTAAAGCTTACCTAATGGCCAAGCCAATTTCTTTTTCCATACCAGTAATTGTGAATGAATGGCAAGACCAGAGGGATGACAAATATAATAATAATATTAATATAAAGTTCTTGTAAAGTGCAAATCACATTATGATATAACATCTCTATGCGATTCCAAAGGACTTGGAATCTTTAGCCCAGTAGCCTTTTTACAGCACGCAAGCATTTCAAGGAGTGAATTCCTGCCAGGTACCCATTCATTTCACCTGGGTTGAGTGCAGCACAATGTGGATGAATTTCTTGCTGAAGGAAATTAACGCCATGGCTGGGATTCGAACCCACAACCCTCTGATTGAGAGACAAGAGTCAGAACCACCAGATCATGATGCTTCCATATGCATATCTATCAAATTCTGCACATAACAAAAGCTCCCAAAGCATACTCACTAATTCTTGTGTTGTGCATGTAAGATGCGGAAATGTTAAGCGCAATTTGCTCATGACATTTCCCCTACCCCCTTTTTTATTTTGCGGTGGGGGGGGGGGGTACTGCATTTTATAGAAAAGAGGCTTGATAGTCTGATCCTTAGCTTACCTTGTCTATTGTGGACAGGATAATTGCATAGTTATTGTGGAAGTTGGTATAAGCCTTGAGTTTAGACTGGAACTTGACAAAGCAGTCTCCCAGACACTGCTGGGCATTCCAACTCTCCACGCGACCTTTGACTTCCTCGAAAAGCCCCCTGGTGTAAAATAAAAGAAATGATATACACTGGACTTTTCTGAAATAAAGAAAAAAAAATTGTAGACGTTTTTCTTATTACCTGAAAGTTTTTGGAATCTAAAAAAAGCATGCAACAGAGGGGTATTGCTTGATGCGATATATATATTCAAACAGGGGAAACAAATATTTGTCATTTGGTACCAAAAGAGTTATTACTCTAATCTGTCCAGATTCTGACATTAATTTGCAGATTTCATCAGATCAGGGCTCCCATTCGTAAAACATTTTATCAGCAACAAGTTGCAATAATTGTTATAAGCTAATGGAATCCTTGCATCTGATTGGCTGAGAGCAAATTTGTCATAGAAATGTGGCAGTTGCTAATGATAACAAGTTTTATGAACCGGGGCCCATAGTCATTTAGGAATATGTTTCTTCAGTTTGAAGCAGCAAATGTCAAGTTATGTTGTGAAATTGCCTATACAACAGCTTGATCATCCACACATAAACAGTTTATCTTAAAGGTGGTAGCTAAAAACCGCTTGACATTTAGCATACCTTGTCACATTAAGAATATTATTTGTATCGGTGAAGATGAGACTGATATTTGTCTGCCCAATGATGGCGTGGTTCGACCGGAGCGCTGCTGCCAGTCTTTCAAAGTAAACATTGTGAATGATGTTGAGTCTCCGCAGGTACACACGCTCTGATTCCAGAATCTCATTGGCTAATGCTCTCCTCCGTTCCGACTGGGTTTTCCCTGGGGGTGTAGTTAACTGAAATTAGACATATACGTATGTTTATTATTAATCATTGGATTTTCTAGGTGTGTATGACAGGTACTGAGTTTCATAAATTTTAGTAAAAATAACATTAGAGATGTGCATATTACATAATCAAGATGTGTGTTAACACACAATCTCAATTCCTTTTTCTACTGCTCCCTAGAAATGAAGTGGTTAAAAAAAAAAGTTAAAGGAGGCATATCCTGCTATATATTGCTAAAAAGAGGAGGGAAATTTTCCTGGGATGCTGAGGTGAAAAAAAAAATAGTCTGAGAGCTAGTTCTCTCAGAAAACTTTGAAATATTTAGGATTATTTTTGTATTTGGATGCTTCCGTTTCACCCAGTCCAAAAAAGAAAATAGAAATAAAAGATCTCAGTTGATATCTATGTAATTCTTTTATAGATCTTAATTGTTATTCATCAACTCATTTAAAATTTGTTCCCTTTTTATTTTCATTTCATTCTATTTAATCTATCTTGTTTCATTATATTATCAATTTTTAGAGGGGGTGGAGGGGTAGATGCTGTAAAAATCTGACACCTATGATATTAAATCCAACTCACTTGCATAGATTGGAATGTTTGTTTCACGGTACTTGGCTTGGAATGTGTCCTTAAGAATGTCTTTGAGTTGATGGGTTCCGAGCGAGACTTGGTGGGTTGGATCAGTTCCTGTTCACTCTCCTCTTCATACTCCTCCTCGATCTCCTCCTCGATCTCCTCCTCGATCTCCTCCCCAATAGAGAGATCATCTTGGCTTGCACTTGCCTGGTAGGTGAAAAAAAAAAATCATGTAAAGGTAAAAGCACATCTTAGCAAGCAGTTATATGTAAATACCATCCAAATTTAAAGATATTTATTCTTCTCTACCATATTAAGCAATCTTTCTAAATAAGGCCACTGTTCACTTGTTGGTAACAAAGAGTTTTATTGAACATTGGTTTCATCCAAACTTATGGCAGGCTATTCAAAGAGTAAATAGTGGTGGGTTGTGTTTTTTTCTGTTTGTATTTTTGTTTGTTTCTGTATTTCTGTTTTGGGGCAGGAGGGGGGAGGTCCCCTTGAGTGCTCTTTCTCATTTAAATCCACACACCTTCACAAACTACCTCCAATACAAGTATATATGGACTGGTTTTCTCAATTCTCTTGAATGGTATCTTTTTACTCCCACGAGTGTGAAATTCTAGACACTCACAGGCACATCCACAATTTACTGAGATTTGCATACTCCTAATTACTCATTCATACACCTGGGCCCTATTTCATAAAACTTGTTATCAATAACAAGTTCCAATAACTGTTATTACTGAAATGCTTGCATCTGATTGGCTGAATGCAAATTTTTCACAGAATTTGTTGCAGTTGACTGTTGTTACTGATAACTAGTTTTTATGAAACAGTGCCTAGGACAGCGAGCAGTAAAGATAAAATGCTTTACTTACAAGTTTCAAGCCTGACATCTTCTTCGACTGTCTTGGTGCATGATCGACGATGCCATTGGTCATACCCTGAGGAGGAACTGGTTGACCAGACACTCTCAGTAGGGTCTCTCCAAGGAAAGCAGCTGGGTTGGGCTAGAAGAATACAAGAAAACATCATCAAGGTTATGTTGAAGTACAACCCCTTTAGCAAAAAGTCCGCTGCACACTATACAATCCGTTTACAATCAGATTTTGGAAAAATTTGTTACACCATTTGATATTAACATTAAAACATGTGAATTCTTAATGATAAAAGTTTTGAATACTCGTATGAATACAAAAATCTAAATTCCTGGCTATTGCTAGCCTCCCTGCAGGAATAAAAGCGAACTCAATTCCGAATCATAGTGACGTCATAGTAATCTTAAGATCGGCTAAGATTTGAAGCCAATTTGGCCTTTACTTCGACCACAAGGCTTGCAGTTAACCAAAATTTTGATTTTAGTATTCCTATATTATTCTCAACTTCAAATAAGAAAATTTTACTTATAAAGTTTCATACTTAAGGCTAAATGCCATTTGTTCGAAAATCAGGTCGCAATCGGATCGTATAGTGTGCGGCGGACTTAATACTTTTGCTGGATTGGGCTGAAAGCAGACAATATAACATCTTCAAAGGCTGTATTGAAGTGATGCTCAGTGTACCCTTATACATGCATGTAGTTGGTAAGGTACTTTGTCACTTTCTTTAGAGTTACATGTAGTTGAAAAGCAGGATATTAATGTTCTATAAGGCTGCAATTTATCAGAGCTCTGTATTTGGTTTTGTTTACAATTTTTTTTCTTTGGTGCTTGTGCAGCGGGTCTATAGGCAAATACAGGTACCAAATTATTTGTATCATGCAGGTTTTACCTCCTTATTACTCAATAAGGATGTATATAAATCCAAAGCAGAACTGCGTGGAACTTACTTGATCAGGATGTCTGGCGAGTTCCTCCAGTGATTCTCGTAAGGCCACCATGATCTGATCACAAAGACTAAGTCCATCCTCTCCTAACTCTTGCAGAACTACATCACCTACAAATCACAGAACAGAACAGAGGATGAGCTTAATTTCTCTTTTTAATCATGCCATCTATTTCATTAAAGGAAAACATGCTTACATTTAGACCAGGACCATGTTTCCTAGCCGAATACATGGCAAGTTGAAAATGATAGATTGCAATACAATGACATATCTTGAAAATAGGATCACACTATTTTCCAAAAATACCACCAAGAAACATTTCTTTCCATATAATTTGAGAATATGTCTGACACATTCAGATTCATATATTTGCCATTTGGTGTTTGTTTTTTTCACACAAATCGAATACAATCAATATAAATCATACAAATCAGTTAACATACATAGAAATATAGGTCAAGAAAATATAGTAGAAATTTACGATAACTGATAGAATACTCCCTTTATACATACTGTTTACATTAAAAGTTAATATACATGTATCTGTGAAAGTTTGTGAGATGGCAATGTTATGCATATTCATGAATGAAATATCCATTCACTGAAAGTGGTTTGTTTATGAGAAAAAAAGACAAGATAAAAAAAAAAAAAGACTTATAATTCCCATAAACCCTTAAATACAAAACATAAACTTCGCACCCATTAACACATAACTACATGCACAAAAATCTGTACGGCAATGTTTTAACAGAAAGCCAAATTATTAAATTTTAAAACTTTGAAAAAACAAAAATAAGTGGAGCCATACATTTGCCTATTAATTGTTTATTAAAAGCCTTCTGGGTAGCATTTCATCAAGTGTCTTGTCAGTGATTTTTACTGACAAATTTGTTCTCAACCGATCAGATGCAAGGATTTCAGTAGCCTACAACAGTTTTTGGTAAAAATCACTGACAAGACACTTGATGAAATGCTTCCCTGCTTTTCTGTTCCACCTACCTGTTACTCTGTGGAGAAGCTGCTCCCTTCTCTGGACAAAGAAACCCCCGAGATCCTCACTGCATCTTGTTGTAGCCTCTGCCACTCGTCCAGCGAGTGCTTGCCAAGCCTGCAGGGGAGCTGTCTGGAAGTACCGGGAGTGGGGTGAAGGGTTGGGACGTGAGTGCGATGTGTCTTGCCATTCACCAGTGACTGTCGGAGAGACAGATAGAAAGGTAGATGTACATGTATGCGTTCAAGGGGGAAGATAATTGATTTTCATCTATTCAGAAAGAGTGATATGCGTAGCTTAAACCGTTTCTACTGAATTCTCTCCTCCTCATAGGCTTGATACAGGCATCACCTGGTTCCAGTAAGCTACAGTTTAAAATCACTGGTTTATGCCAAGTAACAAGGCTCATGTACTTTCCAAGCAATGCAATCATCTGTATATATTTGTTGTTTTCTTTGTATGCTTGTTTGTCTATCTTTTCATTCTTTTCATTTTGTGCCCTGCCTTGGATTAAATTAAATTTGTTGGCTAATGGCTTTGCATTATAGACGCCAACACAGGCTGAAGGCTCATTTAAGTATGTTCAGTATAACGTGAAGCCCCCTAAAAGCCTAAAACATTAGATTATAAGTGCTTAATATCAGGCAAAAGCATATAACAATTTGGTTTATAGCCAATTGGTCTACTACCAGTTGGTCTAATTGCCAGATTGTCTAACACCACCATGGCTAAACCCATTCAGTCCACCGTCATTTTGGTCTAATTGCCATTTGGTCCAACCATCACTTGGTTTAATACCCACTTGGGCTAATTGTCATATTGTCTAATGATTAAATGGTCTAATTGTCACTTTGTCTACTTAGTATTCCTTATTACGTCTAATGACTATTTGGTCTATTACCAGTTCGTCCAATCAGATTGACTAAGTGGTGTTAGACCAAGTGGCTATTGGACAAAACTTTATTGGAAATTAGACAAAATGGTAAATGGACCAAGTGGTGATTAGACCAAATGGTTATTAAACAAACTAGTCTTACACAACATAGGATTAGACAATGTGGGATGAGACCAAACGGGCATTAGACCAAGTGACAATTCATCAACAATTTGAATACCTCAGAGATTAATCCAATTCATTTGATTCAGGGCATTATCAAAGAGACAGTGGCAGCTGAAGCCAGAGTGAAAACTTACCGTAATCAAATCGAGTGGGTGAGAGAGTGGCGGGGCTGGACAGGCGAAGACCAATTAGAGATGACAAACGAGACAACATTTCATGTCCTCCAGCTTGAGTAGCAAAAAAGATAGATAGATAGATAGATAGATAGATAAATTTTATTTCAATACAGTTTTAAAAAAACCCAGACACAATGTCTAATTTTCATTGGGACCATGCCATAAACAAACAAATATCAAACTAAAAGGCACGCCATAAAATTACATACATTATATCAGAAACATAATTATTCATACAGGATAAAAACTAAAATTGATTTTATCGTAATTGACAATTCAAAATGTAATATATTTACAAAGTTAATGAAAATCCTGCACACAATTATTAAATACTTTCATGAAAATAATATAAATACAAATAATTCAGATAATACATACAAAACCAGTGGGATATTTCACTGGCATTTAGGCAGCAGCAAATTATAAAGGCAAGATTACAACCACTAAATACTACATCTTCATTTTCATGCAATTTACTTTTAATGCACCATAGCAGAATTGTAATGTTTTAAGGCACTGAAAATGGTTGACAAATGCCCATAATTCATCTAAAGTAGGTTTTCTTACATTTTGGAATAAATTCATGCCCCATTCTAGAATTTTTTATCTCAAAAAGACAAAAACTGGTTAGGCCTGAAATTCCATCTTGTCTAATGAAATAGATTTTCAAAAGTATTCCATGGTACGAAAGGATCATGACTGATCCACAAAAAGGAAAATATCTTTTTTAGCAAAATTCAAAATTAGTTTATGTTATTACACAAATACAGGATTTATCTTCATATTGTTTGAACTGTGGTTGCTGAATATCAGAAGAGAGTGTATTGTATTGTTTTAGTTTTGATGTATATTATTCATGTCAATGATACTACATATTTTGTAAAACAACAAGTACCTGTATAAGTGTAATTCTTACTTCCCTAGACATGCGTTGTATTTTCACTTCACTATCGTGTTATTTAAACAAGATATTCATTATAAAATATATCATTCTTCAAGATGAATATGCTGAAAAAGAGACACTGAGACAGAGGGGGGGGGAGAAAAACTAAAGTTTGTTCAACCCTTCAGAAGGTCAAACTCCAATGCCTTTCAATAAACTTGGTAATCTACATACTCTCCAAATACCATCCCAAGCTCATGCTGTAATAAACTAGCAGGGAATTCAAGTATCTTGAAATTTACAAGAAATCAGCATTCATGGACTCTTTCCACATTCCAGCTGTCAATCAAATAGTGAAATTCACCTTCAAAGCAGGATGAAATCTACAGGGAAGCAATTTCTAAGTCTTGTGAAATGTACACAAACTTGGTAAACAAGGAGGAATTCAGGTCACATTACAGTTTGGCCTGTAATATGGTTATCTATCCCTCCCCTCTTTTTTTTTTTCTTTTGTTTTATTTGCTGTATTCTCTGAGTGTGAGAATTTTTTTTGAGAAACAGAAACCATGTATTGAATACATTCATCTGCAGGTAGATCTATCCTTGTTCACATATCCTATATTCAAACTCATCCTCAGATTACATCCTAGAAGGAAATTTTATGATGTAATTATATAATACTGGTTTGATATGCTTGATACACAAACCTTCCATGATTAGCAGATACAACATCACTTTCTGAGATGTGCCAACCGCCTATAAGAAAACACGATCTAAATTGCCTACAAAAAGTTTTCAACTGGGGGTGTCACACCTGTGAAGGGATTAATCAGATTGTCCAAATACTTGGAACACAATTAAGCCGATCCTGCTCATTTTGGTGGACAAGTATTTGTATGGGGTCAAATAGAAAAGAAAACTAATACAATTTTAATCCAGATCAGACAAAACATGCCAATAATAACATGTTTAGATTTATTTCATACCTTCAAAATTTTCAAATTACTCAAATGAAAGTATAACCTGTAAGAATATACAAGAAACTAACATTTGAAATTGCTAACCTAAAACACCATTCTTGAACTATACTAAAATGAAAATCACAGTGTGCGACTCTTTGGCGGTTTTGTGGTGTAGGGTTATGTATAACATTAACTGCCAAAAAACTATGGCATTAACGGAGGAGCGAGTATCTAGGCATGTATTTAACCTTTGTACTTTTGTATGTCAATTGATGCCTATGTATAATGTGAATATTCTTAATCTGGAATTGTGCAATATCTTTTTACATGGTTGCCTATGAGGGCTCACATACCTTTGGGCAACAGTGAAGGATTTCACACTATGAACATGATGGACAAAGAAAGTGGACAAAATAAACAATCCCTCATTCTACCCTTCACAATGGTTCTGGTAGTCAAAAGAACATCCCTTCACTGCTATTGTCTAAAATATGTGGAACAGGTGTCACATGCATATTCACCTGGAACTATGTGATTAAACATAATAGCTGTGAAGGGATGTTCTTGTGACTACCAGAACCATTGTGAAGGGTAGAATAAGAGGTTGTTTATTTTGTCCACTTTCTTTGTCCGCCATGTTCATAGTGTCACTTTTGCGAGCCCTGTCCCATAGGCGACCATTTCCTTCCTCTACTCTTTACTTCTCATTTCCTTCTCTTTGGCTGTCATTTTGAAAGATGTTTGTATTTATCTTTTGTATTATTTGTATTCATTTTGTTTACTTTAACAACAACAATAATAATAATAATAATAACAATAAATAATAATAATAATAATAATAACAATAAATAATCATCATCATAATAATAATAATAATAATAATAATAATAACAATAATAATAATAATGATAATTATAATAATAATAATAGTAACAACAATAATAATAATAATAAATAACAGTAACTTACCTGTAGCCTCTAGGGGTGCAAAGAAATCAATGGATCCTCCCTCTTTGGCCGACTCCACGCACTGAGAGAAAGATTCCCAGAAGTTCTTGATGTCAGGATGTTCTATCATCTCAGCTGTGATGGCCGTCTCTCTGATGATACGCACTGAGTCTTCTCCCAAAGTGAACAGGCCAATACTCCTATAGACCAATCCAAAAATCAATGGGCAGTGCCATTAGTGCGGTGTCCCGTCCCCATATAGTGCGTATGCAATCTTTACACCCTACATTCAACTGCACTGCACTGTTGTAACTCTAGGACACCTCAGTATCATTTGCTGCCCTCAACAATAAGCCAGATCGGTCTATAGGTCATGAATATAGTATAATAAACCTCATCAAAAAGATAGCAGGATACTGTGGTAACCATCTAAAAGTTGGCATTAATGCTCCTACAAGCAATAACAATGAATTAATTCCATGTTCTCTCATTAAAAAAATAGATCAGATACATGGTATTAAAAGAACGTTAATACATAAAAAAGTAATTTAATTAATGTTTTAGATATGTATATTTTTAAATTGTTATTATGCCAAACATGTAAATATGAATAATCCAGCTTCGGCTGTTTTTCATGTGAAATGATTTACATTATGCATCAAACATGTTTATGCCTAATAAAACCAGTTTTGAATTGAATTGAAATTGAATTGAATTTCTACAGTAAAACGACACACAGATGACTAAGCTTTCACTGGTAATAAAGTTGGGTGAAATAGAGCAAGTGTAGGCCTGCGGGCGGCATGGTGTGATATTTTTGATGCCTCGCCTTGGTCATTTTAACTATCTGCATAACAGGCTGTTGCTAAACATGAGGGAGTGAAATGTGTTATAGAAATGGGTGTGATTACAAGCAAATCTGCCCTACTTTGACATATGGAAGCAAGTGATATGTTAGGCAAGACAAAATGGTATTGCATTGATGTCAGTGTAAACGACAGATACATTTTGCTCTTTTACAGGAAATGCCACTTTTGTTGCTTGCTTCCTTTTGTCAAAGTAGGGCAGAAATGATTGCTTGGGGTGTTTCTCAAAGATTAAATTGATTTTAGATTTAGGATTGATTTTAAGCAGCGAATGATGTAATATGCTTTTGTACAGCTTAAAATTGATTCCTGATATTCTGTTTCATCATATCAATCTTCAGTTACTTAAAACTGATCAGATCGATTTTAAAATCCATTTTAACTCCTTGTGAAACACCCCCTAGTCTGTTTAAAACTTCCTTCGGAAGGAAAAGAGAGACGGCGACCATAGGTGGCGACTTTCTAAAGGTTTTGGCAGGACTTACTTGGCTTGATGTGATCCTACTGTAGCTATCAACATCTCCAGAAGAGATTCTATTGTGCTCCCATTATACTCATACACTATGGGTAATACATCTGGTTTGGCAGCTGACACAAGGAGCTTTGAAAAATAAAGAAGAGTAAAGCTTTCCTGTGGACATATCAGGGATAAGGTACTGCCATAACTAGCAGTTTCATACATTATATTTTGATCAATTATTCAATGAAATACTTATAGAGAGCGATATAATAGTTCAAATTGGCATCAGCAAATTTCCTCTAAGTTTCACATCTTATATTCATTACCCTTTAAAGTCTGTACGGCACGATATATGCCATTCGAGCAAGAACAGGCGAGGTTTATGGACCTTGTCTAGAGGCGCGCATACACGTTTGTCATGTTTCCAATAGCCAGAAGATTGCAGACGTAAATGTTTCTGAAGTTTGTTCTCTCATTCTTGCAATGCAATGGGGGATCTTTCTTCTGTCACTACGTCTTGATTTTCATCGGATGTTTTGGCATTTTTTAGATATTTAGGCTACAATCATCAACTTTCTTGAACAAAATGGCCATGAGGAATCACCCCATCCATAATTCTGAATAGCGCTCTCTAAATGGCGTGCTGCACATACTTCAAGAAAGACACACAAGAGGGAGGGAAAATGGAGGAATCGGGAACAAATTACAGACAGATGCATTTGTTACTAGATAGATGTTGGTCATACAAAGCATTTTAAAAGATATCACAGAGAGAAAAGGAAGTAAATTGTAGACAACTTACTTGATATGCAGGCACTTCACTGGAGATGAGAAGAATCCGGAAAGGGGAATCCCCTCTAATGACCTTTGACCCAACATCGTGTTTGGATGTCTTCCTGAATGCAGAGTAGTCTCCACCTCTAGATAGGTCAGGTCTGCAAAAAAATTTCAGAGGTTAGATATATACATGATACAAGAAAAGGGTGATGTAACATTTGCTCCAGTGTTATGGGGGTGGGGGTCCTTGTCTTATGTCAATATGTCCTTTGTCCACTATACAAGTAGAAGAATGAGCCTAGAGTCACTCATAATCTTTCCACAACCATGTTTCAAAAAAATTCTATCTCATGACAATTAAACCAAAATGCCTCATTCCTGTTACATCCAGGCTTTAATCCATCAAGGATATAAAGTCCCAAGCAGGTTTAAGGGTAAGTTTAGGTCAAGTGTTTGGTCCATAGAAGAAGTTAGAATTCATCAGCTCTAGGAAACTGACCTAGGAGCAAATAGCCATTGTAGCATATGACGCCAAACAAAACTGATCACCTACTTCAACATGAAAGAAATAATTATGTGGCTTCAATAGTCTCATTTAATCTGCAGGTGATCCTTACACAAAATCTCTGCCATAGGAAAGTGCTTATATTAAGTATGAACAGAGCAACACAAATTGAAGCATCTAGCTGTACTCTACTGATCTGCTTACCACTTCATTTATAGTCAACAGGAAGAGAATTTTTCTTTAAATGCAAATGAATACCTTCTTGAGACTGGCTGAACTTCAGGCTTAGCCCAGGACTTGTTGATCTTGTCGGGACTCTCACTCAACTCTATCGCTATACAGGCTGATAGAGATGTAGCTAGGCTCCTGTCATTGCCTACAGTTTCCTCAACATCCTAAAAAGAAAATAATTTGATACAAACCTATGTATAAAGACCACTCAAATAAGACATGAAATGTAGTTTTCAGAAGCAATAATTATGGTCGTTAGAAATAAATACAGGTATGTATAGTTTTCAATGGGAAGCACTATTTTAAAGAAAATATATAATGTATAATGTCGTCTTTTTATAAGAGGTTTCACTCTAATGAGACAGGAAATTAAGGTGGCCAGATATATGCTCCAGCGACAATCGCTCGGGGCTTCATTTCGTAAAAGATATACTATAATGCAGAAATATTCGCGGTACATTAATTTTTGCAGATTTCGCGCTATTTTTGGCAAGCGCGAATTCTAGAACTCATGAAAATATTATCACAATTTCAGTATTCATTTAGTATATGAAAGTGGAGACGAGCAATTGTCGTCAGAGCATATGTCATGGATTTGAAATTAAATGTGATTTTCATGCACACATGTAGGTTGCTGTCTCTTGGTGTCCACTGAAGCAGCTTCACCTTAACAAATACTATGTGAAAAATCAAAATCATTCATGAAAACATTATCCTGTGGTCATTTCAACCCACACACGTGTTGAATCCCTTAACATTACACAGCAATGAATATCAACAATGCAGGATATTCGGGTATTTCACAGGAAACTGAAGGGGAGAATGGGGTACATGTAATTCACCTCTGGTAATGTAGTGCTTGTTTGCCCATCGCTCTTTCTCATTCAAACTCCAATACGGAAGCTTAGAAAACAGGTGAGACCTGAAAAGACACGCCCGGAACACACAATGGATACTACTGTTTGTATAGATTGCATTCTGAACGTGTCTTTTCGCACCACTACATGTACCTATTAAGCCTATTAAAAAACAAAATCTGCATTTCAAAGCACCTGAATCACTCTGTGTTGTTTCTTTCTATTGCCCGACTCCAGGCCATACTCAAAGTTACGGGCAGGTTCTGTCCACGATCGCTGGTGCACCTTGGGAAGGGGCAGGCCAAATGTCGGGTTGGCCGTGTCTGCCATGCTCTTGAAAGCCTTCTCTGTGTCCTGGGGTCGGGGGTCAGGGTCCAGCCACGGCCCCCTTTCAGCATAGGGATCTAGATAAACAGTTTAAGAGCAAGTAAATAATACTCCATTATATTACATACTGGTACTCATATCGTGACCCTGAATTAGGGCCTATTTAAAGGTGAACTTTTACCTTAGCCCTGATCATAAGACACTGTGATGATATATGGTGGTGTATTCAGCAGTTAGCTACATTTTCACGCATTTTGGCAAGCATTCATGATAAATTTGTGCAGGCATTAACTTAATTTTTTCCAGAATATAATCAAGTTGTTAACAAATACTTTTTTATAGGGCTAGATAATGGAAGAACAATTGAAGATCAAAGTTTATAATGGTACAACATGAGAAAAAAATCTATACAGAAATTATCATCAATATAGATGCAAATACATTGCAACTTAAAATGATTCCACGGCAATTTTAAATAATTTCAACCTGTGCAAAGTTGAAAAATGTTATCAAAACGTCTTGTTATTTTGATGGCTGATCATCACATTTTCTTGAGGAAATAAGTAAATCTTAAAATAAGATTATTTACAAATCACTACATTGCCCATAATGTTCCTTTATTAGTACCGCGTGTACTTTGCAACCCTGCTAATGGTTTTACAGGAAACTAAATTTGTTGAAAAATAATAAACCTCTATAAAGTTAGACTGGAATGACTCACTCGGATTAAGAGGAGGTTCCTTCGTTCGGCCTGCCCTCAGTTTCCTTGAATACTCCTTCTCCGCAAGAGAGGAACCATCCCCTAGTTTCCCATATCTGTCAGACTGGACAAAAGAAAGTAAAACAAAAATATTTTTTCAATGTAATCTTGAGCCACGGACTTAAACATAAATTTTTGATTGCTCAATCAATTAGTGACTTCATCAAAACACAAAATTACATTTAAATGCAAAAAACTTTTATTAAATTATAAACAAGCCCCACAGTGAAATTATGCAAGCATACTGGAATATTAACTCCTTTCAAAACTACCCATGTTATGTAATTACAAACACAAACTCCTATAAATGAGAAATGTCAAGAAAACAATCTTGTGGCAAAATGCTAATTCATCTTCATACTGATGTAGAAATAGTGTTTACTAAAGGTGCTTTCACACATGATGCAACAGTGTGGTAACACGCTGTGTCACCACACTTTTTTGTGTACAAGCCTATGGGGTATAGGGCGCCAAAAAAATGTCGCCGAGGCAGGACACACTTTTTTTTGCTGCCTAGATACACAAAAAATGCGCACCAATCAAATTTCTAAAAAGTTAGCGTAAAAATTGTTGCCATGAGATTGCTTGCGCAAGTTTTGACAATATGCTCTCTTATTGAGAGTTGACGCGTTAATGCGCGTTCATTAGCATATGTGGTGACACAAAGTCCCACCATGTGTGAAGACGAAACAGTGTGGCGCGGCACTGGCGCCCCAGTGTGTTACCACACCGTCGCATCACGTGTGAAAGCACCTTAATACCGGTAGTACTTATTAACCCAATGACTACTTGAACTGTGTGGCCCCATTACAAAGCCTATGGGAATGAAATAAATCAGTAGTGAAAAGGTTAAAGTCAATGCTGATTTACCCTTTCCTCATTTATCATTACAACCGTCAGAACTGTGTGGCCCCATTGTCAAGCCTATGGGAATAAAATAAATCAGTAGTGAAAAGGGTAAAGTCAATGCTGATTTACCCTTTCCTCATTTATCATTACAATTGTCAGAACTGTGTGGCCCCATTATCAAGCCTATGGGAATAAAATAAATCAGTAGTGAAAAGGGTCAAGTCAATGCTGATTTACACTTTCCTCATTTATCATTACAACCATCAGAAATTTTTTTCTGCAATCAAGTCAAAATGCTAAACATATCCAATATCAAATGATCAAGAATACCTCTTGGATGAAGAGAAAAAGTGATCAATTAAAAAATTAACTCTTCAGAGTAATACATGACACTTTTCCAAGAATGAAGCATTCAAACATTTCGTATCCACCATGTACTCATCCCTCTAAATAGATACTTTAAATGTGGAATTTTTCGCAGAGTGGAAATTTTCATGCATTTTGCACAACACTTGCGTGAAAATAAAACCACGTGAAATATTTTGTTTATTATGCACGTGTAACATTATCCTAACTCTCCGTGAAAAATTTAAAATGCGCGATTGTGTTTAACTTAGCTGAGCGCAAAAAATTAAATGCGCGAAAATTTCCACTTTTACAGTAGTTTACCTTCTCGTTTGTCGGTGTGACATCGAGTGACCTGAAACATTTGATGTAGTGTTTCTTCCAAGCTCCATACTCATTCTCTCTGGGGACATAAGGCAAGAGCCAGCCATGCCGCAGGCACTTGTGTATCCACAGATCATCCTGCATTTAATTTTTTTTTAATGAATACATTTCGAAACAGTAAAATTTCAGGCTTGAATAATCAATAAACAGCAAATACATTTATGACTGCATTCCATAGTTGACAGGTTTTTTTTTTTTTTTAATTAACAAAGAAATGATAAGGTGTAGGATATACTCATTCAACACAATAAAGAACAGTACTTTTCTTTGATGAAACAGTAAATGAATAGTAAATTATATTACATCATATAATCAGTACTTTCATGACTGTCTGTTACGTAATGACAATCTATACTTTTTTAATTTAAACCAGAGACTTATGCAAGAACTTTCATGATCTTTGGAAATTTGTTTCAGTTCACAAATACTTTAATTTTCAGATTCATTGAATCAATGCATTAGTTTTTTGCAATTTGCAAAAAGTCTCAGTTTCTAAATAACAACAACAATTATCAAAACAGTTCTGGTAAACACCACAGAACTTTGATCTGTTCAGTCAGGACTAGAAATTGGAGCCATGATTTTTTAAAATGGGGTGGGGCTATTCTGAAAAGTTGGATTTAGTTGGGGGGTGTTAAAAGCCAGATATGCCCCCACTCCCTCACTGTTGAGAGTTACCTGCTCTGTGACAAACTTCCAGTGCCAGCAGACCATGGATGCACGACTGAGGCTTCGAGGGTCCAGGAACGAGAAGATGTAGAGGCACAGGAAACGTGGCAGGATCTTGGTGAAGTCCACATGGGTCAGTGGTATCTTACTGTCAAAGAACTGCTGCAGGAAGATTAGTTGACTCCGCTTACAGTGCACCAGCAGAAACTGCAGGAACCGCTTCCGCTGGGAGTCGGTCCACAGGTCAAACTTGAGAGGAGAGAGGCAGGAATTGATGAATGGGTGGAATTAGATATAGTTGTACAGCATTTCTAATACAGTCCTGATGTTAACTGTGATTTTATGTAGAAATATATTTACAGAGAAGCTTGAGTTCTGGAAAAGGTGAAAAATAATTTGTGAGCTTTCTCATTCTTCCATGTTTAATGCCAGTAGAAAGAATATCCCCAAGAAAGGATTGCTCTTCATATGCCCTCATATTGGAAATATTACAAGAAATAGCAGAAAAGTTTGGACATAACATTCATGCTAAATTTGTGTGTGGTCCCATATACATACTCCTTTCTTTGTGCAGTGCAAGTACCTTTTAGGGGAAAGTAAGTGAATTTCTTATCAATTTGATGATCTCCAAATCTCACACTAGACCCCTGTGCTTATATACAACTAATCTACTTGTCCCAGTTGCTTTGGAATAGTTTCTTTCACGTTATGATCGCTTGACCACACATAAAGTAAAGTTTTAATATCTAGTCTAGGTTCTACAAAAGGCTATGCAAATATCTCACCAAAAAAAATCACATAGTCTACAAAATATCTGTCTTCTTAATCCATTCTTCTTTTCGATTTAATTCAATATATCAGGCTTATCAGCTTAAAAGAACATTCTGCAACACCATGAAGCTTGCTGTCTTTATGAAGCATATCATATTGAGTAACAAAATTTTCAGGAAAGTTGGCTTGCATGGTCAATGTGGAAGCTCCTTTCAATATCTCAGTTATTATTAGAAATTCTGTTTTGTTTCTCAACAGGTACAATGTACATGTACATCGTGATCACTTAATTGTGTTCACTTACCCAATGTGCAGTTAAATCTCTCCTTTCCAAGTAGAGCTGTGAATAGAAACAAGAGAAATACATACTATAACAGAGCAGCCTACAAACTCAAAAATACAATTTTTGAACTGTAGCTAATCAGAATTGCACTTATAATACCCAAGCCATGCTGATTGCTGAATACTTTTGAAGATCTGCATGAAATTCACGACCCGCGAAATAAAATCATAGATTTTTTTAAATCTATGATTTTATTTTTTATGGCATTCTACTACCAACTCTTGATTCATATATATATATATAAATATATATATATATATATATATATATATATATATATATATATATATATATGTCTGTTTGTAGTAGTAAACATTTGTACTGTACAGAAAACTATACTCCTTTACTTAAAGGTACTGGGGAAGAGTGTTGCCTTGTGCAAAACTATAAGGGAAAGGATGGATTGTATGTCAGTTTTCTTGTTTATGAATGGGGAATCATCTGTGAAAATTTCAACCCAATCCGACATGTTTTCTCCGAGATATGAATGAAAATATAAACAAAGAAAATAAAAGAAAAGGAAGCATTACAGCATGGTTACAGTAATGCTACACTATTATCATACATAGTTTTTTCCATTGACTATTTTTTTTCCAAAGCTTTTACAATATTTAGGCTTCTATGATACCTTCTGACATATTTTTTACCATTTCACTTCTTAACTCAGCACTTTTGCATTTTCCCCTCCTACACTCCTCCCCAGTACCTTTAAACATTGAAGAAACATTGAGTTGCTTCATTAGCACTGATTCCAAACAGTATTTTCAATAAAAAAACTGAGGCCCCGCCCTGCCAAATGAAATAAAATCATGGAACCGAAAAAGACAATAACTAAAAAAAGGATAAAACAGGAATAAATGTGATATACATTCTACTATTCTTAAAAATATTTTCATGGGATCATATTAGAGTTTAATAAAGAATATAGATATTCAAACATAATCTTAAATATGTTCTAGAAATGAAGTCATGTTTAGTTTGTATGCCTTGCTGTATAGTTTGTATTATTTATTATTTGTCTGATCTATATGTAGGGTGCCTATTTTGTCCTTTGGTTTCTCCTTGTTTACATTCCTTTTCTGTTCTTCAGGTGGAATTAGTTCATTTAAGTTCAAGTTTCAATAGATGTTATGTTGCCATTCTCCTCATCAGCCTCTGCCCTACTTCTCTCGTCACCTTTATTCCTTTCCTATTCAGATGTGTCCATTCATTCCATCCACACATCTGGTTCTTTTGTTGAACATTCTTCATTACATAATCACCCAGTCATTGACTCATCTTCATCCTAGTTATTTTCTGGTTGGTTCTGTTGTTGAATTAGGTTGTTACATTTTAGTTGGATCCTTCCATTTTCTCTATGTTCATTGGTTTAGTATGTTTGAATATTTATAATGTTATGTTTCCTTAGTTACTGTTTTGATGTGGGCCAAGCAGCCTTATGATATAAAAGAGTGTATATATGTGTAACAAAGAGAGAGATTAAACACACACAGACAGATAGAGACTAAACTACCAGACTCCTTCATCATTATTTCCATCTCCTGAGTTCCTGTAACGTTTGAGTTTGCTGAATGCTGAATGTTTGCTGTTTGAACTTTATTTTTACTTCACATTAACTGTATATTTTACAACCCTGCAACAACACCGCTGCCACCAGTTGTAGGGTTGTAAAATAAAAATGTAACTAAGGAAACATAACATTATAAATATTCAAACATACTAAACCAATGAACATAGAGAAAATGGAAGGATCCAACTAAAATGTAACAACCTAATTCAACAACAGAACCAATCAGAAAATAACTAGGATGAAGATGAGTCAATGACTGGGTGATTATGTAATGAAGAATGTTCAACAAAAGAACCAGATGTGTGGATGGAATGAATGGACACATCTGAATAGGAAAGGAATAAAGGTGATGAGAGAAGTAGGGCAGAGGCTGATGAGGAGAATGGCAACATAACATCTATTGAAACTTGAACTTAAATGAACTAATTCCACCTGAAGAACAGAAAAGGAATGTAAACAAGGAGAAACCAAAATGACAAAATAGGCACCCTACATATATTTAAGTAACTCAGGCAAATGTGTTGGCAAAGAGTTGAGAGAAAAAAAGAAAATGAATGACTTCAAGATGTTTTGGAAAACGTTATTCTAGAAATGAAGTTGTTGCCTTGCTGTATAGTTTGTTAAAAACACTATATATTATTTGCCTGATCTATATTTAAGTATTTCAAGAGATAAAACCTTTGTGACAATCCAAGTTCTGGGGTTTTGCAACACACCGTCGCATGAATGTACACATCACTTGTGCAATGCGTTAGCGATAGCGCCACAGCACAGAGTACAAGTGGGATTTCAGGGCTGCATTTCACGAAGTCTAAATTCTTGGACATCCCACTGAAACGCGTGTTTATTCTACAACACGCGTTTCAATGGATGTCCAAGAAGTTTCATGAAACGCAGCCCAGACGAGTGTGGCTGTATACATTGCCAGCTGCCTTAGGCCTGCTGCACACTATACGATCCGAGTTTTAAAAAACTGTCATAGCATTTGATATGAACATTCACAAATATAAAATCTAGACCTAAATGATCAAAGTTCTGAATAGTTGTATTGTATCAATAATCAAATTGTACTTCCAGGCTATTGGGAATGTGAGCCTCCCTGTATGAATAAAAGTGAGCTTAATTCTGAATCGTAGTGATGTTTATAGTATAGCAATCTTGCATTGCAATCTGCTACGATTTGAAGCCGATTTGGTCTTAACCCCCGACAAGGCTTGCAAGATGCAGCTAACCAAAATTTCAATTTTAGTATTTCTATCATTATTCTGAACTTTAAAAAAGATAATTTTACTTGTTTAATCTTTCATATTTAATGCAAAATGCAAAATTAGGTCGCAGTTGGATCGCGTAACATAACAGTGAGTAACTAGGCCTATGTGCGGCTGACTTCATAAAGTTGATATGTGTTACCATTACCTGTTCATTTGATGGTTTATGAAGAATCGGTGTCCATGTGCTATGTTTTGTCTGCAGTTTGTTTGTCTTGAAGGTCGCTCCTGTTCTCATGGATGGTGTGCTCATCTGAAGTGGCGAAACTTGTGCCGTCTTCTTCAATGCACGATCCCCTGCATGCTCCGCTCTGTAATGGAGCACGCGATCAGCAGGTGCCGTCCCCGAAGCTCCGGCAGTGGTAGAAGGTAGCGACCTGCTCAGCGGGTTGCTGGTCCTTGGACGCGGAATGGATTTCGTGGGCGAATTGGACATTTTGGCAATTCTTCAGCAAGCCTCCTTTTCCACAATGACACCTTATTAGCAGTATTTTACAAAATTATATGTTCCTTTCGGAAAATAGAGAAATAAAAGCAGGCAGTGCCAGTAGTGTCACTTGTCGCCATGGCCACTCAGACGCCATGCCATGCCCATGCCAGTTGATTAACGGTTGTAAACTATTATATCCGAACAAGTTCTTGCGTCGTTGTCGTTGCATGTGACATTTCCGTATCCGAAATAAATCTACATGGATGGACTTTGATACAGAAATTTCTTTGACATGTTTCACGTTTTTGTTATTTTTTTGCCATTTTATACACATTATTTCATGTTCGTATTTCTTCCTTGCCCCATGAGGAGCAATATAAGAATTAAAATTCATTTTTATTGTCATTGTCACTGGTAGTCATGTTGTATGCATGGCAGGAAATTGAAAAAAAAAAAAGAGTGAAAAATATGTTGTTTTATATCTTAATAGCCAATAGGTCTATCTATTCATCTCAAGAAATATAAATAAAGATAAATATGAAATGCCCATCCTTCTTCTATATAATTAACAAAAATAATACATTTCCCTCAACAAACTATGCATATTTTTTTTAAAAAGGAGAAATAAAAGACTTGTATTTGTAAATAATCAAATCACTTTTATTGAAGAAATTAATGGTGTGAAGTGAGCATAGTTGTACAAAATAATATAGTAACGCAACCAAGAAAAAGAGATGTTTAATGCATGGAAAGACTCAAAAGCTTGGTTTCAATGATGTTATACATGCACAAAGTTTGTTAGAGGAGAATGCAACCCATGCATCAGTGTGCTAGTAGTGGATAGAGATGAACAAGACAGATAAATAACTTTGCCAGCATCTGTGATGTCGTCGTGGACAACTTTTGACTCATTTTGTGTATGATTTCTCTTTTTAAATGATTTACATGAAATTTTGAGTCAGGAATCAACATAATTCTTCCCAAAATGCTTGCAGAATTGATGTAGCCATGTCATACTCAAACAGTAAATCAAAAAATTTATATATTTCTTGAAAATGGAGAAAATGTTAAATTCTGTGCATAAAATGAATGGAGAGTTGTCCATGATGACATCACAGATGCTGGCAAAGTTGCTTATCTGTCTTAATTTGTTCATCTCTATTCACTACAAGCACAATGATGCCAGGGTTGCATTCTCCTTTAATGATGTCAAGGACAATCAGTCATAACAGTACATGACTACACCTTATAATACATGACTATCAAAATTTCCAATAAACTTGAGCAGATACAGTCAAACCCATCTTTAAATAGCAGCAATGTCTCTATAGCAGCCACCTTCCTATAGTGGACACTAAAACTGTTATGGATACAAATTAAGTATTAATTCTACAACACACGTTTCAATGGGATGTCCCAAAAGTTAGACTTACATGTATGACGGTTTCAAGAAACAGCCCCCAAGGGGTGGTATTCTGGAAAAGATATTATCTTTCATGTCAGGGAAAATGATGTCAAATGTCAAACCAACCTGAAATTGCAAAGAATAAGCTCTTAAGCTCGCACAGACGTCGCTTTCAGCTTCAAGCAAATGTAGCTAGGTTTGAGCAGATGTATTAACCAGTGACTCAGCCCATCTTGATTTGCTATGGCAAATCAAAGTCTCACATGCCACTATGGATATTATGCATGTAATTGGGTCTTTACAGATTTGCATCAATCAGATATGTTTATTCACGTCTGGGACAGACCTTTTTTACGTCACCATCCGATAGAAGTCAACAAGGTTCAAACCTGGGTCCCATCAGAGTCATTTTGTAGGTGACATCAAAAAGCTGACCTCGAATGTTACTACTAGAAAAACTCCTCTAGCCTAAATTGTTTTTTTTTTGCGCTGATTTTTACATGTATACTTAAGTCACAGCAGTACACCTACATATACTCCAAACCAAGCTCAAACCAAATGATTCTTGGCCAATCACAGCTATGTACTATGAACATGTATTTTTTGTTTGTTTGTTTGTTTTTTGTTTGTGTGTTTATGTTTGTTGTATGGTAGTTCTCTGGTGGCGGTTTCCTTGCTTTAACTGGGGTACTACAGTGGTCCAACAATACTGTATAAGTAAAACTTATCACTTTCCAGACTTGCCACCACAATGTCTGCTGTCATTCACCTTTTCTTCTTTTTATCAAACAAATGATACAGTGTATAATCATGATCATAATTAGCTTGATGGTTTGGCAATTCAAGGCATTATCTCTAAGAAAAACTTCAGAGGTCTCTTGCAAAATAAAGGGAGGGGGTGTGACTGACAAACTTCAAAACCTACCCACAAATCAGCATGACTTTGATAGGGTGAAAGACAACTGTGCCTGCTCTCTAGTTTGAAATAGTCACTACTTCAGTCATTTCTTTCTCAGAGAGATTCAAGATCAGTCCCTTTATTTGGACATGGCAGTCTTTTAAACTGTCACAAATTAATGATACAAGAAATGATTGCATTTTCTGTCCATTTTTCATATGACTGTATAAAGCACACTTATGGGGCAGTTATATTTGCTTCCATCCAGGTTCTAACTTGACCTGTAAGTAAAAAAACCTCATGTTCACAATGATGAAAATGGATATTCCCCATGTCAAAATGGCAATGAACTAAAGTGCCTGAATATATTACATGTACAACATTGAAGAACATGATAATTACCTCAAAAAAATAATTTGATTATAACTAGTATACATGTGAAATAGCCACCCCCCCCAAAAAAAAAAATGAATGAAAATAAATAAATATATATACATATATATATATATATATGTGAGATCAATTGAGAGAATAATAGCATAGCGTGAATCAAAGCTCCCCAGAGCTATCCTACCATTTTGGAAATTTTGCAAAGGTTGAAAAAATGTCTCCGCCAGGAATCGAACCCGGGCCTTTGGCTACGAACGCCAATGCCTTAACCACTAGACTGTTTTATTTATTTATTTATATATATATATATATATGTGTGTATATAAAACAGTTAACAAAATTTTTAAATTAAAAAAAAAAAAAATTTAATAAAAATAATGGTAACAACTTTACCCAGCATCCCAGAGGTTAACGGTTCATGAGTTGGGAAAATAAAGGATAACATAGAACACACAAAACCAATACGAATTTGAATGGTAATTCGATGCCTTAAAGACTAAAATGCCTTTATTTATGCCACCCACACATGGGGATTATGTTGACTAGTTGCTCTCAATAGTCACTTTCATGTTTATAATTGAAAGTTTGAGACTATTCTTGAATTTGCAATATTCTCTTTATAAAAGTAATAATTGAAGCCCATATTATGAATACAGTATATACTGTAGTTACTGTACATAGAATTCATATGTACATGTACGTAGCAAAACGTCTGTGTGATTGGTACACTTTAAGCACAACAAAGATATCAAACCTCATAGTGTCAGTACTAATAAAATCCCACTTACTTTCCACAATGCATATATAGCATTCTGGAAATACATTTATGACATTTTTAGCAAAATAAATATTTGATTCTTATAGAATGCAAGAACAAAGTGTGAAGTTTGAAGTACGAGAACAAGAGAAAAAGATTTCTCATTGTGCAATAAATGAAAATGTTTGATATTGGTGCTTTCATAATACAAACTTAATAATGGTGGCGTGATTGTGCTGTAAAATAGTATTTCATACCACTCATATTATAAACACATACAGTCAAGACATTATTTCAATAAATGGCTAAGGGTTCATGTACATGTAAATACCTCCTTTTATGCAATTTGAAGAATAAAAAGAATATAGGATATGAATACAATAGGGACCTATGATCTGCAGTGCTTTTTACTTTAAAGACGCTCAGTCGTGGGCTTTCATGGGGAATTTGACACCATGGGTGCTTATCCAGTAACAGGTGTTGTCCATCACTATGAGTTTTATGACCAACAGACCTTATGTAATGCTCTGTATATTCCACCCTTTGCCCTATATGGCAAAGTCATTATCTCACTTTCCCTGGCCCGACAATGCCCGAAGCAGGCCGAAGAATGTTTATGGTGGGACAGCTTGTTTTGCTGTGCTCCAGAAATGTAGGTATTTCCAGTGCTTTTCACAAAGTCTGGTGGCAGCAAATTATGATCCACTCCCCATGAAATCCCACAACTAAATGTCTTTAATACAAATAAATTACCTCTTGAGTTTATCTCTCCAGCCATTTAGCTTTTCTCGGTAAATGTAGTTCTTCTTCTGGAGGTGAAGGGCGATTCTTGTCTCTATGGACAAGAATTCAAAGGTATTATTGGCTGGCCTGATTTCTTTTAATATGATTCCACTTTGAAAGTCTGCTGTTATAAACAGTATGATTTAAAGACAAAAATCAGCACTGCTTCCAAAAGGAATAATCATCTGAATTATACTATTCTGAATCAGAATCCATCCTGTCTTTTCTACAGCTTGCATATTTCATGATGTACTGCGCAAGGTTTGCTCTAGATAATCGCAAATACCAGTTACTTCACATTTTCTTGCCATCTTGCCCAGAGCCCTTCTCCTGTCCACAGACAAGAGGAAGCAACTCTGATTTTTTTTTTTCTTTTTTCTCTTTTTTTTTTCAAAAATTGACTTTTTCTTGATTTGGGGTACTGTTTAGTATGCTCTACATAATGATGAAGAAATTAAGGTCACATGACCCTCAAGTTCCGAAATACAGACATAACAAAAGAAAGTAATTCCATGGTTTTCCAAATAAAACAGTGACTTATTTTCTTCATTTACTAAGAAACTCATTCTACAGAGTTGCTTCCTTTACTCAAAGGATGGCAGCCTTGCTGTAGTAGTTACTAAGCATCTTAACAATAAACTTTGTATTATTGGTACATGTTCTCCAATGTTTTCATCAAGATTACTTTCAGACTCTTCATCCCACTTTCTTCATTTGTCCACAAGAACCAAAAGGAGGTACATGTCTATGTTGCAGTCAAGAGTAAAAACCCTACACCTGGGCCCCGTTTCATAAAACTTGTTATCAGTAACAACTGCCACATTTCTATGACAAATTTTCTCTCAGCCAGTCAGATGCAAGGATTTTAGTAGCTTGTAACAGTTATTGCAACTTGCTATTGATAATAAGTTTTATGAAACGGGGCCCTGATGGCTAGAATACGTGTATCTCTACATGATACAGAAAGCAAGAGAATACATAGCACACAAACATGCTGATGATATCATCACTGCTGTACATTGTAGGGCAGGTGTACACAGGACAGAATACTCAGTTCAAAAGACGGATCATTTCATAAGCAAGTCGTGCCTAAAGTCCTCCTCCGTAAGCACAGATAATATTCCTTGAGAAAAATAAAAAAGAAAATTCACATTGCTCCACTGAAATATTTCCCTTTCATGATTAGCATTTCCATATTCCATCCAGTATCCTTTTGGTACATGATATGAAGAAGTTTAATAAGGCATCAGAGAACCCTCTGACATGATCATGGCATTCTTCCTTAATCCAATCCTGGCACTTTTCTTGAATCAAATCTTATCCCAAGAGGGAGAGAGCGAAGTCTCATATCTTACATATTCATACTGGTAATAAATTACAAAGAAACAAAAGGGGAAAAAAAAGAAAAAAAGGGCAACCTCTTCAGAAGAGAGGCCGCCTACTCCTTCAGTTCGAATCACCATTGAGACTCTTGCTAAATGCTTTATGCAACTGCTCCGAATCATTATCCTCCCCTGATGCTGCTACAGGAGCCTCAACATCCGCACCATCTGTCAAGGTTGTCGTTGTTCCAACCGTTGCATCATCATCGTCTGTGACTCTGATGTGAGTGATGTTTTCTGATGACTGGTTGTTGTGAAACAGACTGTAAGACCTCGGCCCAGCAGGGGAATCCTTTGTGGGTTTCAGGGAGTAGACGATGACCCCAGCGAAGATGAGACCAAAGCCAAACAGGTAGAGGCCAGAAAACTGTAGAGGAACAAGAACAACAATGCAAAATAATAATGTTCAATACGGCAGCATGAATTTGCATACATGTAATTATCACTTACTGGGCCCTGCATCCTTTAATCTTTGACCCAATTACCCCAAGATATCTTTAGTTCATCTCTCAGTAGTAATACATACAAGATTTAAGTTCACAGCTCAAATAGTTCAAGACATCAAGATAAAAAGGCCAAAGCTACAAGATATACTTGGTTTATGTTCCTACAGTGGTACATACCAGTACCAAGTTTGAAGTTTATGGTTCAGTTTTTGAGATATGGCAATTTATGAGAATGCTATACTCATAACCTCATGCAAATGACCTCTTTGACCTTTGACCACTGACCTATGTGGAGAACCAATGTTGAGCATAATCTTGATTCTTTAATTATTATTATTATTATTTATTCATATCCAAGAACTTGAAACAGCTAGTCATGAGCTTACCATAAATGCTTTAAAGTACTTTAGCATGTATCTCATGTATAGCAGTTGTACTGGATTGTTTTTACAGATACTACAGCCTAAATGTAGCATCAAAGGAAATTGAACCATGAGCACTTTCCATAAACAGATACATTAAGGTTCATTAAATTGTTGTTGCAGATGAATCTTGCTCTGTTACATATTTAAAATGTTATTGGTGTTCATTTTGAGATGATCTTCCAACACTTCCTTTCTCTATTTCCTTCTGTCTTCATCCTGTACATGTACATCAACTTTCCTCACACTACACATATCAGGTTTAAAGGTGTCCTTGAATTTCTCAAATAGACAAACAAATATAAATCAATAATGGATGATTCCATACCATGTTCCATACAATATGATTTTTGCATCCATTTTTTTAAAGTCCCACAATGAAAATATCTAAATAAGACAATTAGATAATTTACTTCTTTTTCCTGTTATTACTAGTAATATTTGTTAGTGGTCACACCAAGGGATTTCTCATTTGAGGATGAAATAAACAAATAAAAGACATGCTGAACGGCTTATTTAGAAATGTTACTGATTCCTCTTTAAAAATTTTGGGCTGTCTACCCCCTTGTACAACTTACCACAAACTGGAACACGAAGAGGCCAATGAAGAGGGTGTACATATCAGCCGTCAGGATGGACAGGTTGACAACAGTGGCGCTACTCCAACCAATGACAACGGGGAAGAGCGAGTAGAGCAAGAACATGCAGGCTGCAAAGGCAAGGAGTAACAGGATGGCCTCGATGTTCCAGGAGAATGTAGCAAGCTCTTGGCGCTCCAAGGCTACCCTGTAATAACAGAAAATAGACAAGAACATTTTGGTAAAAATGTGGCTACATACATGGCTCCAAGGCCGTACGCAGGAATTTTTTCCTAGGGGGGCAAGAATATATTTGATATTTGAGGGAACATGCAAGCGAGGGGCAAAGTGACTGAGCGGGAGCTTTTACATTTTTAGAATTGAAATTGAACGATCTGGTGCACATTTTGGGGAAATTTGGGGAAATTCTCAATAATAATTTTAAAAATAGAAAAAGTGGGGTTTTGAAAATTTCTAGGGGGGTAACTGCCTCCTACCCCCCCTGCATATGGCTTCAATACCCGAGCAAGGGCTAAGGTAAATAGGAACCTCCCTCTGCTTCCCTGCCCCCAACCCCCAGCCTCCCCCATACTCACTCTGACTCTGGACCTGGACCCCTAAAATCATAAGATCTATATAGGGGACTAAAACACAGACCTTAAATTCAATGTTGGTCTATATGGAAAATATTTAAATATTAATAAATATTAAATATAGAACCCTAGCTACTTTAGTGTTACAGCATCTTCCTCATTTTATTTTTTATTTTTTTGAACAAGCCCTAAAACTATGTTTAACAGATATCTCAACTGTGTCTGTATTTCATACACGTCAACAGTGAAAAGAAGATTCCTTATCGGTGGAAATGAATGAACTGAAAGAAAACCTGTCACAACAGGTTCAAATGTTGAATGACTTCTGGTCATGTGACTACAATCTAAAAGTACCTGCTTCAAAGCAAGTGGGAAAGGTTATACCCCCATCTCACTAGAAGGCAATTCCGCTGCGATCCTCAAAAATCAACGAAGCGTGGTGGATCGTGGCTTGAGCCTTTTCAATCTTCTCAATCGTATTTCGCGCCTATATGAAGCGCCAATGATCACCACCATCGCCCTTGTCACCATCAAGTTTTGAACATGTTCAAAACTTCCATAGCAAGAGCACCAAGGTCGCCAAGAGCGCCACAATCGTCTTAAGAGCGTATTGAAAACGACACGCCCATAGCTCTAACGTATCGGCAATCCTAAAGCGTACTTCAAGCGCATTGAAAGCAGCTCCTATTGCCCATGCTTTAAGGCCCGTTCACAAGACAATTTTTCCTCAATTATGTGTCTGGGCATCTCATTCGCGCATCCAGGTTGGTATTGTTACGTCATCACAACGGCAGTGCAATCACTGCACAGGTAAAAAATGGAGTTGGAGCCTTGGAGGGCAATTCTGCCACGCTTTGCAAAATTTTGACTGATCGCCATGGTCGCCATGATCGCCTTTCTAGTAAGATGAGGGCCTTAGGTAGTATTATAATTTGTCGTACACCCTGAGGTTTAGAAATCATCACAATGTTAAGAAATCAATTCAATCTTGCTTAAAAGCACATGCACTGCACAAAGAAAAGAGCATGAGAGTAATGGGACTATATACAAATGTTCAGGTTGAAACTCAAGCTGTTTCTTGTCATATTTCAAATATGAAGCCATTGAGGACAGGCCCCTAAAGCTACGCCATTTTGTCCAGATCCATTAGAAGGCCGACCTAAGCACCATCAATATTCATGATCAAAAATGAATAATTCATTTTTTAAGATGCTTCTAACTAGTAGTATTTGTTTGTAACTTTGTACGTGTTATGAAACATAACACGCATCAACTTATCACATGCATAGTTAATGCAAAATGAATGCGCAACAAAAGCGCATTAAATCAAAGGGTCACAATAAAAATGATACGCGCAATAGATATGAATAATGCAACAGTGTTATCGATATCATGGCGGTAACGGGAGCTTACCGGCCCCTTCAAATGATCCGAAAGAGGCGGGGCCTAATGCCATGAATTTGCGTAATGATATCTGCTCGTGCTGCTTTTCGTCTAGTAAATTTATGTCTGTGATTGAGGAGAACTTTTTTCAGGGGAACATTCTGACATGTATTATGATATTCTTCCAACCTGACATCAAAAGATGGACTAAGAAAGCTCATAAATTATCTTTTACCTTCTCCAAACTCATGCTGCCCTTTAGTAACGAAAAAGGCAAAATGAAAATAAATCATTGAAGAGAAGTTAAAAGAAGTTTTTTTTTTTCTTTTCTGGACCATAAACCTTTTTATCATGGGAGACAATACAGGGAATCACCATTTAGCTGGTATCAACCATTCAAGCCGTAAGTTGCACTGCAAGCTGCTTTTAACACTTAACAGGGTACTCAAGCATAGCTAAGCAACCTTTTCAATGAACACAAAACAACTCATCACAGTCATCTTTAAAACACTTTGGCCAGGGTTATTTCCTGGTATGTGTTATCCATCCACCTCCCATCTCTTTTCTTAACTCTATCACCCTGACTCACTTCATACAACATTGTCCAATTCCATACAATAAAGATTTAATCCAGGCAATACAATGGAAGGCTTCAATGGAAGATACTTGAAGACTTCACTGTGTGCCAGAAATCACACAGGATACTAACAGTCAAGGCTCCAGAGCCTCTGAATTTACAATGACCCTAAACTTTGAACAATCACTCCCTAAAAGTATATGACATCATAGCCCCAATTGTCTTTAAAAAGCCCTTTAAATGGCCTCTTCAAGAGTATTTTGTGTGTGGCACTCTGTGCATAAACACTGTAGCTTGCTCATAAAAGTTTGTGTGCAGCACTGCAAACAGTATGGGGGGGGGGGGGGGCCTTGTCTGCACACCTAATATTTCACTTGAAATTGACAAGCTTTATCTATGGTACAGGGTGTATTCCTCTATTGGCTGACCTGATTTCAATCCTCATATTCTAGAGAGTCATTGTGCCCAAAATCTCATTACAATTTGAATAAGAACAATGTCACTTTCACAAGAATAGAAGACAGTGTTAACATGACACTAAAAATTGGAAGGTTTCCATGTCTGCACACTCATTCACTTTACACGCAGTTTGGGAGTTTTTGCATGAAAGGTGGCATTTACAAGGCATGTGAGTAAAAACAGATAAAATTTGTTTTTTTTTTCACCAGTTTTTCCTCATTTTTTTGCCAATACATATCACTAAAATTGATAAGAAGATGATGTGTTCATTGTGACTTTTGTGATGTTAGACTCGTGCAGTTACGCGTACATGTATGTGCAGACTTGGGCACTGTGCAGACTTTGGGCAACAAACCATACATAGATATCCCCTAGAAAAAGGCAGATGAATGTCAGTAGGTCGTTTTACATGACTAAATTGTACCTCGGCTTTCTCTGTTCTTTCACCAGCGGACCCTACAATGTAGTACTTTGAAAGATCGGGGGGGGGGGGGGGGGTGTTTTATAAAGCCGTTTGTAAAGTTACGAACAACTTTAAGAACTACTTGAATATGGCAAGCCAAATGGGATTCTATGTCATTATAAATCACATTGATCAGCTAAAGGTGAAATATGCAGATGTACATTAACATTACTACTGTTTACAAACATTTTTATTATGAAGTGTATTTCTTGCCACAATTTAATTGAGACTATGGGAAATGCAGTCACACCTTGTTAAAATATCAGGAAAAACTTTGGGCATCTCACTTGGCACTTCATATTCAAGTTGTTCATAAAGTCATGGGTAACTTTACGAACAGCTTTGTGAAACACACCCAGGTTCATAAACTTAGAAATGGGACAGTGGTTTAACTACTGGCGGCATACATGTACAGTAGAACCTATCCCATCAACATCATCATACACACACAATTTATTGCCTATTATTTGATAGAGTAAAGTAATAAAGATTATACAAAGGTCTTTTATGACTGGATGTAAACAGCTTTAAGAAGGAAGAACAAAATCTTCATGAATAACACATGTCAGGATACTCTATTTATTTCTTCTTTGCCTCCCCCCCCCCCCCCCCACACACACACAAACACAAGCATTACAAAAACCTATAAAAATCAATTCAGTTCAGGGCCCTCCATTTCATAAAACTTGTTATCAGTAACACCTGCCACATTTCTATGACAAATTTGCTCTCAACCAATCAGATGCAAGGATTTCAGTAGCTTATAACAGTTACTGGAACTTGTTATTGACAAGTTTTATAAAACGGGGCCAAGAGGCAAAATCTGGTTTCTGGATATGAGATTTCACTGATTTTACTGTAAAAAGCTAAGTATGTGTAAAACATGCCACATGCAAGACAAGTTTTCCTGATACTGGATAGCCATGAAGGGGATATTAACACGTAAAGGTTAAGCCTGAGCTAGAATCACTCTTCTGGGTGCAATAGATGAAGGAAATTTAGTTCTTTCTATTAGAGCAAAGATATTGGTATTCAATAATCAAAATAAACAAAAAATGAATAAATGAATTTAGGAATAAATGATTAAAAATGAATAAAGAAAAAGTTAATAAATACAAAAATAAGTAGCTTCCTTAATAAACAAACATATCAATATATTATCAATCAATCAATCAATCAATCAATCAATCAAACATTACATAAATGTTCTACTCACAGCTGTATCCCTGAAACAAATGTGCCAAAGAGTCCAACCATGCCCAAGAACTCTGTACGTGTATACTGGCGGACCACATATTCCTGGGCTACATTGGAGACACCGTACAGACTGGCACCAAGCAGACAGAAGATATCTCCCAGGAGCTTGTTAGTTGGTGCACTGTCTGAAAGTCGATTGCATAAAAAGTGACATACATGTACATTAGTTGAGAGAGTTAAAATGCACTATGGAAACAATTTTCAGTCACTTTATTCTTTCAAGCATTTTATCACATAAAAGGTACTTTCAAAAATCAAAGTAATTAAATTCAATTTGAGATTACATTTCCTTTTCACAAATAAACTCTGCATTATTTCTTTAATTTCTGAATCATCTATGGCTGCTTCCCAACCAAAAGGATAACAAAATATCCCGCAAATCAATGGTATCACAGGCTAGTACAAGCCTGTGGGGCTGCGTTTCATGAAACCGTCATAAGTCTAACTTCTTGGACATCCCACTGAAACATGTGTTGTAGAGTTAACACATGTTTCAATGGGATGTCCATGAACTTAGACTTATGACAGTTTCATGAAACATGGCCAAGGCTAGGGCTTAACCGATATGGAATTTTGCTGCCGATCCGATCCCCGATGTTTTTACATCCGCATCGACCCGATTCCGATACCGATGCAGCGCAGAACGCGGCTAAAGTAGAGATGAGTAATACAATAACAAAAATTTAATTCCACCTGCTACGCCCGCAATGCAAAACAACATAGGGTCTAAGTGTGATTGTAACCGCCAAACATCTGTTGCTTGCATCGGTTCCGCATCGGCTCACCATCAAAATATTTACCGATTCCGATGTTTCGCCGATGCGGCCAAGAATTGGCAGTCACCGATCTCCGATGCGAATATCGGTTAAGCCCTAGCCAAGGCTACAAAAAATGTTGCAAGTATCACAGGCATGCCAGGCATACATGGAGTAGACAAAGCCAGGGGTGTTTCATAAAGCTGTTCGTAAGTTACACACAAATTTACGCACGACCGGTGATATGATCTTGTGCTATATGTAAATGAATCTGATTAGCACCCAAGAACATGTTCCAGTCGTGCGTAAAGTCGTGCGTAACTTACGAACAGCTTTATGAAACCCCCCCCCCCCCCCCCGTATAGTAAAATCTCTATGTAAGACTATATACAGACTATCTGTCAAAGATTTTTACTGTCTCGCACCAGAAAGAATTATAGGTTTCAGAACCTGTCTGCCACGATCACCGTCTAAAGCTGCAAATTTAACAAATTTACTCTCTCTTTTTTAATCTTAGTAGCCGTTAAATCCATGTGTGACAGTCACAAACTGCTAGGATCTTGCCCTTTTGAAAACAAAGAGAAGGTGGGAAGGTTCACTGTCCTTCATACCTGTAAACAGCATAACCTTATCAGTGTTAAAGACATTCAGTAGAGGGCTTCCATGGGGAATTTGACACCATGGGTGCTTACCCAGTATAAGGTGTTGTCCATCACCATGAGTTTTATGACCAACAGACCTTATGTAATGCTCTGTATATATTCCACTCTTTGCCCCATTTGGCAAAGTGATTATCTCACTTTCCCTGGCCCGACCGTGCCCAAAGCAGGCCGAAGAAGGTTTATGGTGGGACAGCTTGTTTTGCTGTGCTCCAGAAATTTAGCTTCATTACAGGTATTTCCAGTGCTTTTTACAAAGTCTGGTGTCAGTAAATTATGATCCACTCCCCATGAAACCCCACGACTGAATATCTTTAAACAAAAGATAGCAAGGTGCAAGAAGCTTTCACATCGGCCATATGTTTGCTTACATGACATATTATAAATCTGCAGACATGCCGACTCTCACGTAACAAGCAGTACCGTAACATGGGTCCAGAAACTGAAGGGGGGGGGGGGGGGGTAATGGCGTTATTTGAGGGATCAAATGCAAGTTACCAGACCCTTGAATTAGGAGAAAGGTATGAAAGGGGATGTTGCAGGATGTATTCTTTCTATGTCTCCCATTTTCTCTTCTTTCCTTCTTTTCTTTTTTCATTTTTTTTTTCAATTCAAAAAAAAAAAAATGTTGCCATTCACTGGGAGGGGAGACATGCAACCACCCCCTCCCCAAACACTAGCTACATGTACACCAATCAGTCACCAATGGTAACAAACAAAGCCTCTGTAAATCAAGGAGTACCAGACCCTCCATTAAATTTAAGTATAGCACAACAGGCTTACCGCCACTACTGGATCTGCCCGAGAGCACATCAGCTCCAATGAGAGCTCCCAGACCAGCGATGCAGGTTACCACGCCGACGATGTGAATGATCCGATACCGGATTCTCAAGATGAGAAATGACAGCAAGATAACCACAGGGATGGTGATGCAATCCAATAGCTATAAAGGAAGAACAGATTGCATTTGAATGACAAAGTGAGAGATGATGAAAGACAAGCAACACTTCTTATAATTTGTAGAAATAAATGTAGATAATATACCATAAATAATGAGTTTCCATGTAAAAGAATGACAAGAATATTTTGACTAGTACATGTACACAACAACTACTAGATACACATACACGTACATAATTTATACTATGGCTCTTGAGTACAGGCCATAAAACCTTGTATTATGTCAATGTTGATAGTTTGTCCATAGCAAACCTATATGAATTCATTTTGAAAATGGGTTATTATGAAATCCTGAAGGATGTCAAAGCACAATCTTACCACCTAAACAGAAAAGGGTCAGACAAATTATCCCTTGTCCATCAAAGTATTTAAACGCATGGAATACTAAGACCGGGATAACTCAGGCAGGGATCTATGGAAAATGCGTGTTGTGGCAAAATCAAATTGTACTTGATGGGTTTAGCACTGATCTGCAACATTAACCAAAACTGGGGGCTGTACCTGAACACTTGTGAGAGTTGTATACTGATATGCCTTCACGACCAAGTAGTTTGCCTCCACGTCGACGATAGCCACAAAGATGTACTTCCACCATCGCTGGGTGAAGATATGGTAGAAGTTCTTCTCCCTGGTCTTGCGTAGACACAGTAGGGTGCAGTATACAAGCGCCAGGAGGAGGTAGTTAGCAAAGCTTTGGGTGGTCGGGGCGTTGACCCCATGGCTGTCGTTCAGGATCTGGCTTGTGACCCCAGTGCCACAGATCAGCAGGGATAGGAGCTGACCTCCAAGTAAAACCTTCAGGAAAGAGCTGAAGAGAAAATAGAAAAGGGAAAGGTAGCCATGAAAGAAAGTCCAAATAATAGCTTTGGGAAACATGTACCATTACACTGCGGTCATTTTAGGCTCCTTATCATAAGTCAATTTTTCCAGTGAAAAATCACCCGAAATTTCATGTAAACATATGCCTGTGCACTACAAGATAACCAATTTTTTATCTTGCATTTATCACATCAAAGTGCGCTTGCGCAAACAGCCTCTATTTTCAATCTGCATTACAAAGGAAATCATGTCAGCATAATCATCGGCAAGTTTTTACCAGCTCTCCTAACATAATTTTAGTCTAAATTTTACTTTAGAAATATCAGATTTTGAGAACGAGGTAGCAGATGAATTGCGGATGGTCGCAACCTATAGTTAAAAGATTGATAGTACAATCGGCCCCCTTGGAAAGTGATTTTTCAAGGGTTTTTTAAACTGGCGAATCTCATACTACAGTACATGTACACGATACCAAAAAATGCCAGGCTCCGTGGAGAGCAACATTAGCATTTTTGTTTTTTTTACTCCCCAGGAGCCTTTCCAGGGCAACATAGTCTGAGCTCAGTGGAACGATCGATGACAGAGTCAGAAAGTCTGCTTCTGGCTATGGTCTACATCATATTCTGCATGATTACCCCTATCTCTGGTCATTCCTGGAAGGTGTTTCATAAAGCTGTTCGTAAAGTTACACATGAATTTACATGTACGAACGACTGGAATATGAAGTGCTAAATGGGATGCCCATATCTCCTAGGCAAGAGTTCCATATGTACCCCCTGCTATAATTGAAAAAAAATGTAAGGATATGGCTTGGAATGATATGTATAATCATAATATCAAATACTGAACATGGGAAAATGTGATGAATGTCAAAATATTGGTTTATTCCATCAGAATTAAAAGCTTACTCGTAAACCGTACAGTTCACATTGACATCGATTTATTTAGTCAGAAAAATAAAGCAATGCCTCCTTGGAGTTGACTAATCCCGACTTCCGGCTTATAATCGTCATGAGACCCTACACTTTCAGGGATTTCTCGCTAGCGCAATAGGTAACACATCGGTCTTGAGAAGTGGATGTCCTGGGTTCGAGTCACGTCATCAGACATGGTAGTCAAGAAAAAAAACAGAGTTAAAGTGATTACACAATGGTAAAAAATATTTTGATATATGATCAAGAATAGAATTCTAAGAAACATTACATTAAAAATATGATGATTTTCAATCGAAATCAATGCATTTTGGCTAATTTTATCATAAAAAGTCAAGAGCTGACCCAAAAAAATTTGAGGATGAGGTATGACGTAAAAGTGGGTACCCAGCTTCGCGCATTGCAGTTGTGCTGCGCGCTAGACTGTACAATATGTATTATACCTTGCGCGCATTTTGCTATAAGTGCGCGACAAGGTACCCACTTTGACGTCATTTTGACGTAAAAGTGGGTACCCAGTTGAAACTAGGTCACAGCTGAGGGGTCAAAAATATCCTGAAATCTTACCACATTTGGGGGTTTCCTTGGCAACACGACTTTTAAAAAAACATTAGGCAGATGATTTTCTGCTAACAAAATCATGCTCTTTCAAATGAGCTAACATTGTTTCAGCAATGGGTACCCCCTTTAAGGAAAAAAAAAAGTGAAAAATATGGTATCTCTGAGCCTCTAATTTTTTCTTTTTTAGTGGGGGTACATATGGAACTCTTTCCTTTACCTAACATTTAAACGTGTGACTGCATTTCCCCATATAATCTCAATTAAATTGTGGCTACAAAAGTACTTCACAGTAAAAAAGAGTTTGTAAAGTTATGTTAATTCAAGACTACGTTAGCCAAACCCAAAGCAGTGCTCTACAAGGCGTTGGACAAGGACATACACAAAATTTTGGCGAACCCATTCGACTAAGTCTGCATATTTCACTTAGCTGATTAGATTTATGATTCAGAATCCCATTTGGCTTGCCATATTCAAGTTGTTCGTAAAGAAAGTCATTTGTGACTTTACGAACAGCTTTAATGTTTATGATAAAACGGCATTATCATGAAATAAGTCACCAGCCCATTCACTGCCGTTTATGTCGTCAGTGACAGTGCTATTCCAGGGACGTCAGGGGAGAAAAAAAAAAAAAAAAAAAAGCGCTAATGCTTTACTCCCCATTGACATCCGGTGCTTTTAGTTTTACCCCCTATTTGTACACAAAAAATTGCCGATAAAACATTGTCTTGGGATAACCCCCCCCCCCCCCCCCCCCCACAAATGACACACTGCACTCTTCATTTCACGTAAATACCACCGTCACACTCACACGTGCTTTTCAGGCAAGCAAACTCATGCAAATGCCAAATGCCATGTAATCAACATGTCACATGTGCGAAGCCGCCGAAGGCGAAGCATGCACAGCTCGGCTCCATTTTTCAATGCTAGAACAGTTTGATCTCGAACTCATTAATCTAGAAACAAAGATATTTCCGTAGATCTACTTACAGGGTAAACAGAGGTGAAAATAATTTCTTTGTTTTCGTCCAACAACTGGAAGGAATTGCTTCCGTTGTACTGCCGTACGGATCGTCGCTGCCGTAAGCCATTTTGTCGCACTACTCACTCTCGTTCTCGCCGCGCCGATAGCCTAGACTAGACCACAGTAGTACAGTACAGTTAGCTACAGAACTAGCTATAAAGACAATTGTGATTGTGACCTAACTGCTGCCCAAATAATTTTGCGCTACACAGTACATGCACATGAACTGCATGCATGCGATATGCGTATATATGCACACAGCACACCGCTATGTTGTCGACGATATCGTAGCTAGTCGTCGCAGCTCGCAGGCGTGCGGCGCGTTTTCGTTTTACACCGTAGCGTAGGCAATTTTGCGAAAAAATCTGTGAAATGCTCTGGTAGAAGAGTCTAACTCGTCAACGCACATTCACGACCACCACAAGCAGCGCAAAAAATAAACAATGTGCACGGAGGGAGAAATCGCGAAATCACGACGTGCAGAGAGATCAGAAAAGGGCAAATATACAAGAGGAAATAGACCGGGAGAACAGAGGACATAGAATTCATTGTATTTCTTCGTTTTTTATTTTAACTATCCTCATTTTAAAACAAAAGTAAGGGATTGTGCTTTCAGTTGTGCTGCTCAGTTGAAAACGAATTAACTCTAACTGCAGTAGAAATAAGAAAAGCCACATGTGTTACTGTCTTTAAAGTTTCGTTGAAGACTCGCCTCTTTTCAGAAGTTTTTGATTACCAATTGTCTTATGTTTAACATGTTTAACATGTTTAATCAGTAGTATTGTGGGAGCTCTGTTACATTACAGCGCAGTACAGTAACAGTGCGCTGCAAATATAATTGATATCATCTCCCCTTTCTTTATATTTTTCTTTGTTCTTTTTTTTTTCCTTCCATATATCCCCTATATACATTTCTTTCTTTTACATTTATTTATCCTCTTCTCTTTGCTTATGTATCCATCTATCCTCTACTTCTCTTCCCTTATTCTTTGTTAAGTTCCTTTCATCTTCTTCTCATTCCGTATGTATTTCTTCTTCTTTTTTCTTCCATCTAGGAGGGCTTATCTTTTCTTTTATATTTCCTATATGGTTTTTTTCCTTATTAAATTTTTATTTCCTTTCATCTGTCCTCTACTTCCCTTATTTCTTTTTTTTTTTCTTTCATCTATCCTCTAGGCAGTGAAGTTGTTTTCCTGATCCTCTCTCTTTCCTTAATTTGTATTTGTTTACTTTTTTCATGTAGGCCTATCCTCCCATATCCTTTTGTATTTCTTTGATTCTCCTTTCATCTCTCCCTACTTCTTTGTTTTACTTCTTATATGCTCTCCCCTTTCATCATGATGTATTTCTTTGTTTTAGTCTTTCCATGTTTCTATTCTTTTGTGTTTCTTTATTTTTCCTTTCATCATAGTCTTCTCTTTCCTTATGTAGTTCTTTCCATCTTTCCTCTTCTCTTTCCTTATGTATTTCTTCGTTTTTCCTTCCATCTATCCTCTAATATTATATTTCCCTATTTATTTCTTTGATTTTACATTCCGATCAGTTCTATTCTGTTCTCTTTCCTCATGATCTTCCATCTATCTTCTCTCTCTAGTGTATTTTTCTTTCTTTCATTTATCCTCTTCTCTTCCCTTATATGTTTCTCTGTTTTTCCTTCCCTCATCGATGAAATACAAAAGGATATGGGAGGATATAGGCCTACATGAAAAAAAAAAAAAAATATGGGTCGGCGCTCTGCATGCAATGACTGGACATTGGAGCCGCAACTGCTAGCGCTAGCCTAGGCCTTATTGCGCTGGCCGGGGTACATAATGTATTGGCGATTTGGGTTCCGGTTTGAGAAGCGGGGTTAGGGATTTTTTTTCCTAATGGCTTCTAATTCTCTTTATTTTCCGTTCATAGGTCTTATTACAGTCGGTGCAAATTACATACCCTTTTCGCGTTTTAGATTATTGTGATTTAGGGGGCTTTTTTTCCATTTTTTGGAGTAGTTTTGACACTCTATTCGCGTTCAGCGCGTTCTGCGGCTACCCCTGAAAAAATGTCCCTTTCCCGCGTTTTTTTTTTCCTCGCGGATGCTGTCCACTCTTCAATGGAAGTGACCCCCCCCCCCCCCCCCCCCCCCCCCCTCCCCCGGGAGAATCGGATCTAAGAGGAAATATTTCAAGAAAATATACTGAAAGAAATAAACTTTGGAACACAAAAAAGGATGAAACCTACAGAGAAATGGGTGTAAAATGCTCCTTGTCCACTGAGAGAGAAGAATTAGAAAAGAGAATGCAGGTATATATACCGCTAGATATAGGGCCTATCTGCCTACGACTTGGGCAAAAGGCCCAAGTATGAGAACGACAAACGCATTGACATTATTTATGTTAACAATATATATAATATATTCTAATTTGCAATCAACTAATATAATGTTTTCAAAAAATGATTACAAGAAAAGGCTTATTGTATTATCACATGCATCGACCCACGGCATCAACCCTCCCTATCTAACATCAACACTATGATCAACACGCATACATCGCCAGACTTCTTCACGAGCATGCCATAAGACATAGGCAGTTAATTTCCCTAGGCTGGCGTGTGAAAAAAATAATACATAAAACAAACGAAAACAAAAACGCGACCCGGAAGTACATTGTCTTCATTTTTAAAGGTGCAAAAAGCAAGTGATTGGAGTCGAACGACTGAGCTGAGTCTGAGAACAGATAATTCACTAAATTTTCAGCATATGCTGTTTTCGCATACAACTTGTAATAGCAATGCAGGTATGACAGCCTCCTCAGAAGAATTGGCAGGGTTACCCCCAGAAGTAATTTGGGAATACCAATTTCGGTTGATTTTAGTGGGAGACTCGACGGTAGGAAAGAGCTCACTTCTCCGCCGTTTCTGTGATGGGAAGTTCGTGGAGGTGTCCGATCCCACAGTGGGAGTGGACTTCTACGCACGGCTTATTGAGGTGGCGCCGGGGAGGAGGGTCAAGCTGCAACTGTGGGATACCGCTGGTCAGGAGAGATTCAGGTATACTCTAAAATACATAGACCTGATAGATCTGCATGCATGTACAATGTACAAGTAGTGTAGTCTAAATAAGACTCTAACATTAAGTTCTAACCAACATTAAACAACTAACACAGTAACAGCCACCCGTACTAGGTCAAAACGGCGTTTTGAATAGAGAAACTAATTGCCGACACGAAGGCGAAATAAATTCACTAAGATATTCTATAACAGAGAAGAAAAGTTTTGATTTTACTTAGCAGCAATGTTCCTGAGGCTCTCAATTTCCCCCTTTCTGCTTTATTATCTGATGAATGAATTGAAAATGGTGAATTTTAAGAAGAAAACTGATGCTTATCAGAATCGTAGGTCGACAGCTTTCCGTTGAGTAACCAATAGAAAAAGCAAAAGCATGCGATGTAGTGTCTACTGGAATTGTCACTTCCGCGGAACTAGGTCAATTCATTGACTTAGACTTAGTACACAGTATGAGTGGTAACAGCGATGCTATCATGCTTCCAATCAAGCATGTCAAGTCACAGCAGGACACAAAGTCAAAGAATCCATTGAGATACAAACACATCAAAAATTAGCTAGGTCCTATAGAAAACACAGCAGATTATTTGTTCTTTCTTTACTTAACTCTTTATTTAATTCTGTATTCTTTTTCAGGAAATTGCATTTTATAATTTTTCTCATTATTTTCCTCCCACTTTCAGGTCGATAACTACGTCATACTACAGGAACTCAGTAGGCGTGATGCTCGTCTATGATATTTCAAACAGACAGAGTTTCGAGAATTTGCAGGAATGGCTGATAGAAGCCCAAGAAAATGTGATATATCCCCACAGTACCACATACATGGTGGTGGGTCATAAATCGGACTTGGGAGAGGACGCAAGGGAAGTCCTCAAGGAAGAGGGCGAACGCTTCGCCCAAGCATATGGGATGAGGTTCATAGAAACCTCCGCCAAGGCATGTACGAATGTGGAGGCAGCCTTCTCCGTCATGGCTAAAGAGATCTACGTCAAGTTGATAGATGGCGATCTACGTATCATGGAGGGATGGGATGGCATCAAGGGCGGATTTACAGCGCCGCGGGAAACACTGCGGTTAGAAGAACCGGAGGAGAAGCCCAGGATATGCTGCTAAGAAATGCAATGTTTTATGCCATTTTCAAATTCTTAGTAATAAGAACTGTTTTGTTTTAAAGTAAATTATGTATGCACACAGAAAGTATCAGGTAGTGTCAACCATTTGCTGGACCGTCGCTACTCACACTACGTATTGAAGAAGGTATTCTCAATTCAAGAGGGAAATTAGCTTCTATGTTCGACAAAAGCTTTCTTTTGAAATAAAATATTTCTTGATATTGTGTTTAGGAAATATTTTTTGACTATGATGCTGAAATATTTGTCACAAATTTTAATTTTGAAGCACACATTATATTTGTGTGCTGTAAATTGGTTGAAGATTTTAATAGTAAACTAGTACATTGTAGACTTGAGCCTCTTTATTTAGTCTCATTATTCTAAATACATGTATTGGCAAATGGTTAACATTACCTGTGAGAAAGAGCGTGATCTAGAGGATCTTTCTTTCACTTTGAGCTGGGAATATATCTGTATTAATTTCCTCCAGTTATTCTGTTGATCAGTGCACTTTTAATAAATCAAAATATACAACTCTGAGAGAGAAATATGACCTGATTATTAATGCGAAGAAAAATACATGAACATCTTTCAGCATATGAGTTATTTATTTTGCTTTGATATTGAAACCCTTTGAATACTACCCCCAAGATAACTCATGCTAGAGTCTATGAAAAGTGTTTGTGATACGTGTACCAAAATGGAATGGTATCCAATCCAACACCAACAGATTAAAAATAGTAAGGGTGAATGCCTTTGAAGTGTAATAATTTTAAAGTTTTGAAATGCATCATACACAATCTCTATATTTGTGGACAAGAAAACATTCCAAAGAATTTTTACCTGTATTGGTAATGGTACATGAACATGTAGAATATTTCAATGAATATCTAGAGAGACGTTTGGAGATTATTTGTAAATTGCAGAACCCAGCATCAAGTTTGGTTAATGGTTGTAAGGAAGAACAGGTGGAGGAATATCTCAAATTACTGCATGCTCACTTATTTACAAACTTCTATAATTCCACACCACAGAAAACTTTGAGCTGGTGTGAAAGACTTCATGTCATCTTCATTCTCCAGTAGATGAGTTTGTACTGGGAAATGCATGGTACACACTCCTGTCTTCAAGGATAAACTAATATTTCTTCATTAATTTCATTCTAAGTATTTGAGTTTCTCCATATTATGGGTTACATTGATAGCTGTAGACAAAAGAATTGTAACTGGATATTGAATTTGCCGATATATGTACGTCTACATGCAATATTGCTATGCATGGCTTCTAGGTGTATGGCATTTCTGACCAGCATTAGGGTGAAGGGAGTTCTTATGTATACCTTTTTTTTTTAATTTGTGCATGTGCATCATGTCATTTTGATTGACCGACCTTCCAGTTCCATGTAATTTTTCTATTTATTTGTTTCCTTTCTTTTCATAGTAAAATTCAAAATTCAAGAGTATGCCACTTTGCCAGGCACACTTGGTACGTGTACCTGTTGTTGTTTTTTTAAGCATAATAATAAAAAGCCTTGTAAGATAGAAGAATTTAATTTTGTTACATACCTGTACAATTAAGTTTCTGCATTGTACTTACAGTGTATTTTTTTGTTAATTACTATTAAAATGTATGTATATTGTACATTAAAATTTTCCGAGCATGTACATGTATTTGGTAAAATGTGCTGATGAACGCAATGGTAGTATAAATAAGTGTAGAAAGAAACTACTAGAATTTGATCATTGAATGGCATTGAAATGTAGGTGATATTGGTATAGTATTATACAATGATTTATGAAAATTGTGCAATACATATGTGAACCATCCGTAGGAAAGATGCGATAATGCTAAGTCAGCTACATACATGTATAGTACATGTACATATTTATGCCTTTGTCCCGTAGTCTCGCTAAAGCCCGCCGCACACTGTACGATTCGACTGCGACCCAATTTTCAAACAAATGGCATTTAGCATTAAATATGAAAGTTTGAATAAGTAAAATTATCTTATTTGAAGTTCAGAATAATGATAGGAATACTAAAATCATAATTTTGCTTAATTGCAAGCCTTGTGATCGGAGTAAAGGCCGAATCGGCTTCAAATCACAGCCGATCACAAGATTGCTATGACATCACTACAATTCGGAATTGAGTTCGCTTTTTTCCTACAGGGAGGCTTGCAATAGCCCGGAATTTTTGTACTCGTACGACAATTCAAAACTTTGATCATTAAGATTTCACATGTTTGAATGTTCATATCAGATGCTATATAACAAATTTTTTCCAAAATGAGATCGCAGACGGATCGTGTAATGTGCAGTGGGCGGACCTAATAAACCGTAGCTAAGGTAGACTTTATTTGCATGTATGATACCCTGATGGCCTTTCAATGGTTGACAATCAAATGTGAGCTTGTATTATTGTGTGTAGGTTCAGTTTCCAGACATGTTGATATTGTTATGGTGGCACATACATGTAGATTGGAGATGCTAGATTTCCTATGAAACAAACTGCCACAGGCTATTTTTCAATCAGACTTTTGTAAATTACCGTACCATGTGCTGAAGCATTGCCCATGTACACAGTGTCCAAATTGGACTTGTAATTGAGCACCTAATATTCATCTACTGTATATGTTTATTAACATGTTCTGTGTCATATAGAGTAATGTCAAGTTATTACAAGAATAGATACATACATGTGTAAGTGCTGAAAGTAGGGCACTTTTATTTCTGAAGTGTCCATTTCTCATGCTACCAGGTGATCTCACACACACATGTTGGAATGGTCAGCTTTACAATTTGAAAATTAGTTGTTTACCCTAGTAACCTGCTTTAGTGCAAAACATTAACTGATATATTGCTTGTATATGTGTCGATCTGCTGCTGTTTAGGATAGGCCCTACTCACAATGGGGGGGGGGGGGGGGGGGGGGGGGGGGGGGGGGGGGGGTAAATCAGTTTGATTCCTGTACACACGCGTGACCACAGGTTCAACACAACCACCCTAAACGAGTTCTATCCAATGGCCAGTGGTCAACATTCCCTCAAGTTCGGTGTTGAAATGTTTTCCACATACATGTATATATGTAAGCCCATGCACTACAATATAAATATTGCATGCTCCGGCGTTCAGCAATGTGACAAAATATATGAAACGAAAAAAATCAAGAATTTCCCAAGTGAAGTTACATTTCACGGAGGCTGCAGGCCGAGGTTGGAATGTAATAAGATGGCACGCGAGTGATTCTGAATTCAGACATGAATATATGTTATAATGAACAATGATAAGCATAGAATACTTGTTTCATAAAATGTAGGGTAATTGCATTCTCATGCTGTCCTTCAGACTAGGAGTCAAGCCCTCTCTATCACACTTAAGGCGCTTTCACATATGAGGCGACTTTGTGGCACCACAATGTGTGCACACATGTTTTGTGTACAGGTCTAGTATGGGGTATACAGGGCAACAAAAAAATGTCGCTGAGGCCGGACACATTTTTGTTTGCTGCCTGGCTACAAAAATATGCGCACCAATCAAATTCCTAAAAAGTTAGCACAGAAATTGTTGCCACGAGATTGTTTGCTCAAGTTTTACAAAATGCTCTCTTATTTGAGAGTTGACGCGTTAATGTGCGTTCATTAGCATAAGTGGCGACACAAAGTCACCTCATATGTGAAGACAAAAAATGTGTGCACACAGTGTGGTGCCACAAAGTCGCCTCATATGTGAAAGTGCGGCTGCTTTCACCTCAAAGAGCCTGCAGCTGAAACAACAGAAATAATTTCTACGTGCAGGGTTGCTCTGATGCACCATTTACTTTTGTAGACTGAATTGTTGAGTATCACATCTGCTGCTTTCAGTCAGTAGTACATGTACATTGTAGGATATGCACTTACAAATACTGTGCTGTGCAAATATACTTTACTGATACCGGAAGTTACAATGTATATAGCATGCCCATGCACATATTACCACTTGTTGAGTATCACTTGACAGGCTCTCAGCCAATAGGACACGCACTAACACGGTGACAACCCTCTTCACCGAAGGCCCGCGAGACCGAGGACCCGCAAGACCGAAAATAGCAAATTGCAATCTATAATGTCACACCGCTCTGACCAATTCCAATTAAAGGGCAGCGGGAAGTTTTTCATTGAGAGTGTGGGGCATCCGAAAATGGGGACTAAACATGCTAAAGAAGACGTAATCATTTTATATACCAATGGCGCATTATCTGACGATACAAGAAATCGGCCTCGTGGGCCTTCGGTCTTGCAGTCCTTCGGTCAAGTGGACGGACCCCCACTAACATACTGGTAGTACCCTAGATAATATGAAGGATTGTAGTATTGTATCAACATCAGTCATGTACAAAAGAAAGCATATTTAACTTAGTTCAAGGTATACAGTCTCGTGATATCCATTATTCTTATATTGGATTGCTATTTTGCATATTGAAATCAATTTACATGTAAATTTTGCTGGGTTTCACTCGCATGATATTACAGTATGAAAAAGGGGTATAGCTTGATTTGATTTTTATTATTTTTATGATCCTGTTTCTAATACAATACATTCATGCTTAGAGTAGTATGTTTATTATGAGTTGCAGTTGTTGTTGACTTTCATTGACATGTAGTATTTTTCTACCTCTCACAAGGCACCTGTTATATTATTTTTAAGTACTGGTATTATGCATAGGTACATTGGTAAAGCTCATGTAGCAAACATTGAAACAAAATAACTCTGATATTTGTTTTGTTTTTTCTTTTTTCTTTAGCTTTCTGCTGCAAATACGTTTCCTCATTTATTAGGAAAATTAGGAAACTGAGGATTTTGCACTTTCATTTTTAGCGATACCTTGTTTCCTCTCCTGATACTATATTTCTTCTCATTTGCAGGTCTTAAATATAGGTTTGTTTTTTTTCTCGAGGTCAAGTGTAGGGGATGAAATGTTTGATTTTTTTTTTTTATTATAAAGGCTGAAATATTGCACATTCATTTCTGGATTGTTGGTGATGTACAGTAAGAATAGTGTTACATGGCAATTGATAATCTTAATTTCAAGTGTACACTGTACATAAGCACATGCCCTTTAGTGCGTTACAAATGAACTCAAGTGTGTGCAACCCCCCTTGCCCGTTCACTATGCTGCTTGATGCATGTACGTACACTGCAGTTAGGGTCAGTAATATTTTTTTTCTTTTCTAGTTCATGTGACATGTAAATATGTGTATTTAATGTATCTAGATTTTAATTGTCAACTAACTATAAAAACACATCTACTGGAAGGGTGTTCGCTCTGTGTAAAGTGTGTACAGTCCTTCTAGCTGTCTCCGTCTCACATAACTGTATTGTCTCTTACAGCTCAAATGGTGTTTCACATGTGGGGGGAAGTCTACCCTAAAAGTAAGTCTGTTTGAAGCGAAGCAGAAAAATGAGAGGAACGTGACAATGAAAATTAAACCAAACTGATGATGATTGAAAATAAGAAAGTTATGAATTTTTGGAGTTGTAAATCAGTCAACCACAGATTGGTAACTCTGTGATGTAACATGCAAGGTCACCACCAATTTGCTCACTACTAATAAAATATTTATAAAATCATTTTCTCACTTCACAAATTTTAATTGTACATGTGCCCTAAATATAATACACATAATTGCATGTATTTCTATATGCAATCTCTGCATGGAAAAAATATATTCTGTCATCACATTACAAAGAATATGAGATTTTATGGAATTTTATGCACAGGGCAAATGGAATGTGAGCTCGCATGTTACATCACAGAGTTCCCAATTTGTGTTTGATCGCAACTTATTTTTAATTGGAATTTGCTCAAATTTTCACTGTACTTATTATATTTTCAGGGTGGACTTCCTGTTTAATTCATGTCATTTTTTATGTTGAGTTCATGCCCTTCCTGCAGCTCACTAGATCATTACACTATTGCACTGAATATCTGTCTTGTATTGAACATGTATCTACGTCACTGGAATGAACCCTGCAAGCTTATGTGTGTATAATATTCATCAGTTTCTTGGATGTATAAAGAATATTTTTTAAACAGATGGCACATTTTAATGTATTATTCAAAAATAATATTCTAAGCTTTATGCTGCTACCATAGAAGGGAGAGGGATGTTATTTAGTTACAGTGATGAAATTAATGTGCATGTTATTTTATTGATAACTATTCAATAGTGTTGAGTGATCCAATTCTTCCCCAGTGCATCATTGATATTGTAATTTTTTTATGGCTCGCAGTGGAAAAGTGAACGGAAATGTGTAAAAAATAATGTGAAATTGTGAATACTTGATCATGTAGTGAATGGGGATTTGATGAGGCTGTTTTAACATGAAAGTCACATCAGCCTGTGTTTTAAATCTAGACAGCAAGCTGTGGATGGCTAATCAACACCCTGATTTGTAGTTGTGCCCAATGTCAACCTTTTCATACCGAAAAAAGGAATATGTAATACTTATATTATACTACCAATAATTATTATGACAACAAGAAGAAACAAAATAATGATAATACTGGTAATATGATTCTTATGATATGATTATGAGTATGAATGAAAAAATTTCAAAAGTTTTGATACAGATTTAATGGTAATATACAGAGCGAAGAGATTGATCTTCGGTAATTCTGAAAATCACAGGATTAAATTATGGCTGGAAGGGTTTAAATTTTAGGTTCATTAACCCATTCGTGACAGAGGCTTCATATTGTGTGGTTTGGCCCAGTAACTTTGGATGCAGAGCCCTAAAACTTGGTTGATCCTTAGTGTAAGCAAGCACGGAATGGTAGGCACTTGATCAAAGAATATCTGTCATACTTTAACTATTTCGTCAATGGAATAAATGCCATTGTCATCAATTTCAGAACGACAAATCATTACCAGCGTCATGGGGATTCAAACCCTTGACTAGCATGACTAGTAATATATATCAAGCTCTGACAATGGCTTTAACCACTGCGTCACGAGCAGTTGAAGAAGTTGACGGTGCACTTTATTCATTTATACCCGGATTCATTTCATACCTGGATTCATTTCTAGACTTAATTTCTCAAACGTGATTATTTTGTAAATTTCGTGCGTGCTTACACTAAGGATAGACCTAAAAATTGCACCAAATACATGAGCAGAAAGAGCCAAAAATTCTGTACCTAACACTGTGCCCATTGTGGTTGCATCACTATTTATCATTTGATGCTGAAATCTTTTTCAGGGAGAGTAAGCATTAAAATCCTTAAATTGGCAATGTGGTGGAAGGATCAAAATCACTGTTTCTCATGCAAATTGGCAACTTTGTTACTTCTCTACATAGTTCATCTTCTGTCAGTTTATCTTTCCGAGAAAATACTTTTTAAAAAGAAAAAAGTAAAATACTGGTGTTGCCAATTTGAAGATGAAAAGCTGATTAAATAAGGCTTCAAATAAGTCATGTCATGAATGCGTTAAAGGAAACTGGCCAGTGTAATTGTGATAAAAGGTGTGAAGATTTTGTATCGATGTGAGCAGAAATTCCATTGTCAATAATTCATTGTATCAAGCACTATAAATGTTTCTATTATATCTCAAATGAGAAACGTTCTCTAAAAATCAAATGACATTTATTATTTTTTATGAGGTCCATTACTGTTATCAGTGCAAAACTCTTTAGGGCTTAGCCTGTATACTCTGATCATGGAGAGAAGATTAAAATGCATGGATATTTCATGAGTTTTGTGTGCCACCATTGATTCCTGTAAGATATTCCAAAATGTGCACTGAAGTTGAAAAAACATGTTACATTTTCTCCAGTCATTTTGGGATTTAATTGATTCATTAACTGCATGAAAATATGAATTGGCTATCTATTTGCTACATTTTTTAAATGTATGGAATTATTATTATGTCTTTGCTCCCATTACATTCATGTTTTTGCCCTATTACTGCAACTTGATTATTTTGATTGATGTGAATATTAACATCTTGATGTGCAGTATATGACGATGTCAAAGTAAAATGTGAGCTAAACGAAACAGTCATGACTGTCAGAGATTTTTTGTCCTTGCCCAAAGTGTTTGGCATGTTTATGTTGAATTTGTGAAACCAAATAGATACTTTAGTAGAAGAAAAACAATTCCTGCCTTTTCACCCTGTATGACTGAGAGCAAGTAGTAAGTACAGAGTTCACATGAAAACAGTGCTAAAACAATGGTTGGCTCTTATCAATTCAGAGATAATTATCTCCATGTCCATCCCCCCCCCCCATGAAAATTTGACCATCAGCATAAAGTCTGCATATACATGTAACTAATAGTTAAGTACCTGTCATGTAGATCAACTAAGGAGATTTTAACTTGAATATTTCATTGTTCCAAAATGTAAACAGGCTTTAATAGACAAGATTGTTTAAATCTGAATCCCCCCCCCCCCCCCCCGTATACTGTAAATTTCTGAAATTAGAAATTAATCTAAGTGATCGTGATTAGAGACAAATCAAAAATCAAAAGAAGATAGTATAAACAATAAGGTTGATTTCTAAATCTGTTTAAGATTTCTAATTACATTATGGATTTGTCCATGATTCACATGCCCCCTCCCCAATTTTGCATGACCCCAGATGCCTCCCCCCCCCCCCCCCCCACACACACACACACCCAGAATCATGTAGAGGGTAGAGGGAAATTGACAAATTGAAAAGAATTTAAACAGATTCATTACGCAATCTCATCTATAAACCCCCTCCAAAAAAAATCAGATTCCCCCTAAAAATTGCAAAGCCTCTAGTGCCCCCCCCCCCATACTGAAAAAATCCTAGCTACACCACTGATCAAGCTTCATTTTTACTTACATACACATCCCTCAGCAATGATAAGGAATGACTAGGACATGCATGCCCCCACTTCCCCTCATAACTTTTCTTTTCAGTAATGTTGAAATTTCAATGCAATAATGGTGTTTATTAAAGGAAAAGCAAACCCTTGAATCAAATCAATATTAATGAAAATAGAGGAAAGAGAGAAACAAAAAGTTAAATGAAAATCGCATATGAAATGAGAAAGTTGTGAAAGTTATAGCAAGTCTTGATTTCCTTTTCGTGGTAATCATCAATTTGGCAACATCGCTACAAAATGGCAAGTAAGTTGTGGACAACTCTCCATATGTTTTCTACACAAAATTCCAGATTTTCTTAATTATCTCTGAAGGTGCAGTTGTCTCTTTCCTTATAGTTCAAGATATATCATGGGAAAATGTATTTGACATAACATGGGGCCTATGTTGAGTTCACAAAGAGACAAACAGCACCTTGAGAGATAATGGAGAAAATCTGAAATTTTAAGTGTTACAAAACATGGAGGGTTGTCCAACCAAAACCTGCAATTTTAAAGCAATATTACCAATTTTAGGATCGCCACGGAAAGTAAATTGGGACTTTTAAACTTTCACAACTGTCTCATTTCATAACCGATTTTGATCTCACTTTTTTGAATTGCTTCTCTCTGTGCTTTCTTTTCATTATAAAATTATTTGTCTCCAGGGTTTCTATTTCCTTTAATGTAATCATAAACATGTTTTGTACAATTTTACATGAACCACATCCGAAGGTCGATTAATCATGTTAAAATGTTTCTGGCATAATATAACAGTCTGAAAAGGTCGATACGTGTTAAGAACTGACGTAGGCTAGTAAAAAGTCGGATTCCCGGCTAAATACTAAGATATTTTAAGACATTGCACATCCATCTGCTGTGTCATGAGAAATTGCACCTACTAAAAATGAATAAAGATATATCATAATTATGATGTTAGTTTTTCTTCTCACCCCCCCCCCCCCCACCGGTTTAAAAGCATTCAGTATGAATTCAGAAATATTCCTGTAGGCCTATACTATCTAGAAAAACTAGTCAGATTTAAGTCCGCTCGAAGATGAATTTGTTGAAAACTTTTCTTTCAGTAATGCAATATAAAGTATAGAACAAGGATGCATGACGAACGCATATGAAATGGAATTTCGTTTTAGCGGTTTGTACATGGGGTGGGTTAATGTACGGGTGCAATTCTGTTTTCTGTCGAGCAACAAAACGGGAAAAGAAAATGATAGATAGAAAATGACATCAGTTTTTAAGGTTTGTCTAGTGAAGGAAATGTGACACCGTGCGAAACCCCCCACCCCGACTAAATCGTGGAGAATATTTCCCCTCCCCATCGCCTCGAATTTCCTCCCATGGTTACTTTGCGCTAGCTCAGTGAAATCAAAGGGCATTAATGCAGGTCTTGTATCTGGTCTCTTGCCCCATAGCTATTCTACAAAGCTGTGGATGGGAGTGAGCCTTGATTAGATTAAGGGTGAGACTGAGTGCATGCTTGCTGCTACATTTTCTTTAATCTCACTATACTACATGACTGTACATGAATAATGTGCGTGCGTGGGTTTCTACACTTCATTTAGTTGCCCTATTCATCAGGCGAGGGAGGGGGGGGGGCTGCGGATTAAACGGTCATTGTAATTTCAAGATGATCTCTTATCCCCTTTCCTTTACCCCCTCCCCCCCCCCCCCCCCCCCATAATTATTTCTCTCCTAATCTTCTCTCTCTCTCTCTCTCTCTCTCTCTCTCTCTCTCTCTTTCTCCCCATCAATCTTCCTGAGTCCATCATCATCTGATCTCTCTGTCTGTCTGTCTGTCTCTCTCTCTCTCTCTCTCTCTTTCTCCCCATCAATCTTCCTGAGTCCATCATCATCTGATCTCTCTGTCTCTCTCTCTCTCTCTCTTTCTATGATCTTCCTGAGTCCATCCTCATCTGATCTCTCTGTCTCTCTCTCTCTCTCTTTGCCCCTTATAGGCTCCTTTATTTCTTGCTCATTTCTTTCATCCTTTATATCCCTCTATTCTTTATCCCTCCTGCTCTCACTCTCCCCCCCCCCTTCTCTCTTTCTTTCTTATCTTATCTTCCTTAAATTATGTGTAGAGCCAAGGTTTGAGGTATCCTCTTATAGGAAAGTCTTTATTATGGTAACTTTAGGAATATCCTATAATTTTACGTCTTTCAGCAATCATCTGAATGTCATTATGCATATGCACGTGATGTATATATGCATATATGACATTCTTAGTTATTTTCAGTCATTCTACTCAAAAAGGAGGAACATGCAGAATGACTGTAAAATGCAAGATTCCCATTCCCAATATACATTTTATTCTCTGAAATTACCCCCCCCCCCCCCCCCGAACGCCCTTGGTGTACGTCACTTTTCAAACTTTGCGTTGGGCGGCTCGTTAGTAGGCTTACGCTTGGGCATTTTGCAAATAGCTAGAAATATTTACAGGACTATGTCTTGAAAGTAATAGGTCAACTATTTAACTGATTACTTGTACAGATTGCAGGAAACCGTCTGTCTGTTTTAATAGACGAATGGATACTGATTTGAAAGTCAGCATTTATACAGAGGCGAATCCAGCATTGTCAGAAGGGGGTGGAATGTAATCCTCAGGGCACCGGCGTAAATCCACTTTGAGGAGTGGGGGGGGGGGATGAACCCACTTGCACAGATCCCCCTTACACACATCTTAATTTTTATCTTGCGAGCAAGCCCCAAACTGCCTCTTTTCTGGTTTTCAATTGCATTTTCAAATAGAAATTCTACAATAGGATGAGCGAGCGAATCGAGCGAGCCAAAAATAACCACTTTTCTGGTTTTCAATCGCATTTTCAAATGAAAATTTGAAAATATGACGAGCGAGCAAAGAGAGGGAGCCAAAAATAACCGCTTTTCTGGTTTTCAATCGCATTTTCAAATAGAAATTCTAAAATATGATGGTTGTTTACGACAGATTGATAAAAATTATATATAAAGATTAATTCAAACATCATTTCTTCCTTAAAAAGTGGGGGGGGGGGGGGAATATTTGTACACGCGATCCCCCCTCTCAAAAAAGTGGGGGGATATATCCCCCATCCCCCCGGGATTTACGCCAATGCTTAAGGGACCAGGGTATGTGTGTGGGGGGGGGGGGGGGCTGGGCCCGACACGTTACATACATGCAGTGGACTCGCATATAGAAAAAAAACAGAAAGGAAGAAACTTACAGTGTGACGTTTTGAGAAGGCTGTACAACTTCTGGGATGCCCCCCCCCCCGATCTTGAACAATAATGATATCCTCCATCATCATATCATTATCATCATCATCATCATCATCACAATCATCATCATCATCATAATGATAATAACAATGATGATAAGAAGAAATAGAAGAAGAAGAATGCTAATAATAATAACTGGGAAATAACAACAACAAAATCTTTCCTAGATGTTAACAATAAACACTGGTCATGAAACTTATTATACAGTGTAATAACTTCAATCTTGTTACCGTTTTAATATACAAAACCTGCTATTTTGTTGATTATCTAGCTAACTTTGAAGGGTCATTTAAAAAAAATTGTTAGTAACATTGTTGTGCACTAGGGAGGTGGAGCACCTCCCCGGCTTGAGCGTCATACGTAGATATTTAACGCACTTCACAAAATCTAAAATTATTATCATCATTATTCTCATAATTATTATTTTTAATACTTTTATCATTGTTGTTATCATTATTCATTATCATCTTCATCATTATCATTATTAATCTACAGGGGAATATACATAGTCAAGAAAATCCTGTGGCACATCATCAGTCAATGCCTGGGATCAAAGGCAGAGTTTATAGAGTCTAGCCTCTCATATTCATTTTTTTTTTTTTTTTTTTTTTTTTAGCTGAGACCGGGGCTGAGACATGGTCACCAAACCACTAACTTTATGTCAGAGCCCAAGATCAAGGGCTCTGCCCACTTTGGGAAGAGCGACATAACCAGGGGAGCATTTCATGAAGAGTTTTGTCGGTGATTTTCACTGACTAATTTGCTTTCAGCCAATCAGATGCAAGGATTTTCAGTAGCTTATAACATCTGTCAGTGATTTTCACCTAGGAAACTCTTCATGAAACGCTCCCCAGTTGTCGAAAATCGTAAACATTTCGAGTTGGCAGCTATGCTAGCTAGCTACGTATTTTATGTTTACGTTTTTGTTTACAATCGAAAGTTCGTTCGCCTTTGACCAGTAGTACCCGAAGCCGGTATGTACGTGCGAGGCTCGAGGGAGAACGAGCTGAATGTTTCATCTCGGGCGCTAGATTAATTGGACATGTATCATGGCTGTCGATGGGTTGGCGATTCAAACCATTTGGATGAATGTAGCAGCATTTTGTTCGCTGAGTGATCTTGGGAAATTACAGTCAACCTGCAAATATCTCAACGCAATTCTGTCATGCAATTCAGTTTGGTATGTATCATGACATCAGAGTGCTCACCAATTAGGGCATATGTGCGTATCAACGTAACGCATTTCCGAAGCGAGGTAGTATCGGCAATCATGGCAATGGGGAATGAATAACAAGATTCGCCTTCTACTATTAGGGGAAGCTCCCTAGAAATGCCTGATTTTTCACTCTGAAGTCGCCCCAACCCGATTTAGACTGCCATGTTTTGGGAAAGTAGTCATGAACATGATGAATGAACCTTTGATTGCGAATTTCGAACTTGAAAAGGTTAATATTCAATATTTTATTACATACTCTTAATTTTTATCTTGCGAGCAAGCCCCAAACTACCTCTTTTCTGGTTTTCAATTGCAATTTTGTAGTCTGTTTTGACTGCTGCAACGGTGACTGTTTGCTACAGTCCGACACAAGTTTTTTCCTGCTACATAAACTTTGGCCTTTGTTTACCGCTATTGCTAAGCTAAAGCTAAGCTAAAGCATGTATACCCATAGTCCAGGGACGTCTGGAGAGTAAAAAAAAAAAAAAAAAAAAAAAAAAAACGCTAACGCTATTACTCTCCATGACGTCCAGTCTTTTTACCCCCTATTTGTACACAGCAAGCATCTTGGCACTTCAAAACAACCCCTGGAATATCACTTTCCCATGGGCCAATGACACCACCAGCCTTGTAACTATCGGCTGTGGTCATCACGAACCCGACCGACACTTGGGACTAAAAATTGGACGTACAAAACCGAAATTTAGATATAAATCTATCGTAGGGTAGCTGGAAAAACTCACCGCTTGTTTACGTTTCCCCGGCGTCCATTGAAATGCAGATAGAAAATGGCGACTTAGATGCGCAACTAGATGCAAGCAATCTTGCAGATGTTTTCAAAAAATTAAGGGCGAGAATTGCCGTTAATTTTATTTAGTCGTGCATCGATGCGCATCTAGGTCGCCATTTTTTATCTGCATTTCAATGGACGCCGGGGAAACGTAAACAAGCGGTGAGTTTTTCCAGCTACCCTACGATAGATTTATATCTAAATTTCGGTTTCGTACGTCCGATTTTTAGTCCCAAGTGTCGGTCGGGTTCGTGATGACCACAGCCGATAGTTACAAGGCTGGTGGTGTCATTGGCCCATGGGAAAGTGATATTCCAGGGGTTGTTTTGAAGTGCCAAGATGCTTGCTGTGTACAAATAGGGGGTAAAAAGACTGGACGTCATGGAGAGTAATAGCGTTAGCGTTTTTTTTTTTTTTTTTTTTTTTTTTTACTCTCCAGACGTCCCTGGACTATGGGTATACATGCTTTAGCTTAGCTTTAGCTTAGCAATAGCGGTAAACAAAGGCCAAAGTTTATGTAGCGGGAAAAAACTTGTGTCGGACTGTAGCAAACAGTCACCGTTGCAGCAGTCAAAACAGACTACAAAATTGCCCTAAGCAAGATTTGATTTTCTTAAATTTGCTAGATTATCTGATTCAGGGACTCTTCATCTCTTAATGTGCCACAAATTTTGGCCTTATCGTGAAATTTGTCACCTCTCTTCCCGCATGTGCGCTCGCATTGTGTACAAACTCTATGGGAGTGTAAAGCTGTTACCTGCACTGACGAAATAAACGGCAGTGAATGGACTGGTGACAAATTTCACGATAATGCCCAAATTTGGGGATTTAGAGTTGAAACAGAAACTTTAAAGAATTGTTTTCTCTCATATATGATTTTCTACCAAGCCAAAATGCTTGCCGTACACACAAACGCTATTGAAGCTTTTCCAGCATAATGACTACTATGGAGTACAAGCTTATCTCAGATAAGCTGGATCTAACTACATTTTTCAACATTCAAATTCTAGGGCCAGAATTAAATGAATGAGGTCATTACTGACCTTGCTGGCATCATCTGTAAGGTTCTGGGTTTTATATCTTGCCAATCATACAAGTATGATTTTCAAGATATGAAGTCGTGAACCTTTAACTGAATTTTAAATTTAAATTGCAGTGCTTAAAACAGTAAAAGATTTGCGGTACTGGGTTCACTATTGTTTGGTGTCTATATATAATCTCAGATCGGCAGTCTAGTTTGAACATACCAACTAGCTTGCTTCACTTTTTAACCGATGAGAATTTTTTCCTCGGGCTTTGATAAAGGTCTTTAAATCAGTCTGCTATAGTCCTTTAGACTTGCGTTTAAACAGGAATTTTCATTTTCTTTTGTGTTTGGATTATTTACAGGAAGATTCAGTGGTTGAAGCTGTGTTCAACATTTGACTTGAAGGAGAAGTACAGGAATCACATTGATTCTATGCCTCTTGTTCCCTTCTTGTACCAGAACCTTTGCTATCGTCTCCTTGCATGTCTCAGACGCAGAGATTGTTCCCAGCAGTGGTTCGTTATGAATCCCCAGGATGAAGTAGAATCTTTCAACATTGTTCAGAACCTGACTTCATTTTCATTCTTTGATTCAACCCAACTGTGGCGAAGGGCGGAGTCATCATGGCAGATCCGCCTGCGCTCTGCATTGTCTTCAAAGGTACCTCTCCGCAGATTGAAAGAGTGTGATGTAAAGTTCCTGGATGCTGCGACAGATCACATGTTGCTTGGTGGCTGGGCTCAGAAAGAGGACAATTTTTCTGAACTCTGGCCTTTTCGGGACTCTGAGAAGAAAGCTTTCTACAATCATCGCATTGCAATGCTGTTGAGAAAGAGAAGGAAGATGAGAGAGAAATGCCTCTCACAGCTTTCAGGTTTCGAGTGTGGCATGCCGTTGCAGTTCTGCTCTCTGAATCTGCTTGGAAGTGGATGGAAAGTGAAGAGGAAGGTCCTGAAGGCCTTTGAAGATAACACAAACGCAGCAGTCAAGATTGAAGGAATCAAGAACTTTGAGCTGAGGTGTAGTGTAAAAGAGTTTCTCTGTCCCGGATTAATCAGAGACTTCTCTCAAGAAGCTGAGCCAATCTGTCTCCGAACACCCATCAACATGAATCCAAAAGACCTGGAAATAGTCCAAGACCTCTTCTTTCGTGTCCTAGGCTATACTTGGTAAGTTGTAGCATGAGAAAGTTTATTGAAACAGAATACAAGTAGGTAGCAGATGTTACAGTGCATTGCATGTCAGGCAATCAGTAAATTAGTAAACTACCCTCAAGAGACTATACACTGTCTTTTTATTCAGTCTCCATTCCTAACTAGCAATTGCTGCATTAAGGGAAAGCATAGAGTCCAGCCTAGCTGTGTCAGTCTGCAAAGAAGTTTTTTTTTTGTTCATGTTAGTTCTCCTAGCATTTGCCATGTAGGAACATAAGACCACTACTTCTATTTATCCCCCCCCCCTCAAATAAAAAAAATGAAATTCAGTTTATATCTGTTGTCTCTAAGATAAGCACAGCTGCAAGACATTTTCCAAGGCTGATTCCTTCACTGCTTTTCTTTTCTTTTTTTCTTTTGACTGTTTCCTGTCCATCTCTTCTAGCATCCTGCCCTTTAATGTAGCTTACCATGTCAGCGACAGTGCCAGAGCAGAGACATGCCTCATCATCGAGAGCTACGTCTATCACACCGTCATCACTCCCATCATAGATGGAATCCTGTGCTCAGACCTAGTGAGGTGTAAACCCATCGGCTTCTCACATGTCTTAGATTATCTGGTTCTTAGCCTTGTTGTGAAGAACCCAAACCTCAATAAGGTAGGTGAAACTAAAGCCTTTTGCTCATAAGATACATGTATTATGTCACATTGTCACTATGCCAAATGTTTGTTCAATAAGTTTGTGCCACAGAAAACATGGAGCAAGTGGTCCCTACATATAAATGAAAGCTGCACATAAATTGTCACCAAAATATTTTGTAACACTCACTGGTTTGAGTAGAACCCCAACCTCAGTAAGGTACACGAAACTAAAGCCTTTTGCTTATGAGGTACCGGTATTCTGTCAATTGATTGTTCAATAAGTTCATGCCACAGAAAACTTGGAAAAAAGGCCCCTACAGATACACGTAAATGAAAGCTGCACATAAATTGTCACCAAAATGTTTTTCTTACACTTACTGGTTTGAGTAGAGTGCTAAGCCATTGTGAACTGTCTAAGTCTATTTTTAAAACATCCAAAACTTTGCGCTGTGTCACCATACCCAGTCCCAGCGACAAAGGGTTGAGTTAGAATGTGCCGGGATCTCTTCTCTGCAGATGTTTGGTGCAGTGGAATTAACTCATGTGCAACAGGTCTTTGTACCTGCAAACCTGCTTCAGCAACCACCTTTATAAAGAGACCACCTGTCTAAAAAGACTAACATCTGTAAAAAAAAATAAAAAAAAAAAAAAGAGGGAGCTGTGTTTAAAGACCAGCCATCTGTATGAAGATACAGTGTTGGAAAAAGTCTCTAGGAAGCATTTTCTGTTGTAACGAGCACTTTTTTTTTTTTAGTGAAGATGTGTTAGAAAAAAAAGGAATACTTCAGAAAAGGGAATTATTTGTTTGTTTACCCCCTATGCATAGATCAAAGCTCCATCCCTCATGCTGAATACAAACCCTGAACGCATGACCCTTGCCCTTTCACCCTCCCGTGACCTGATGGCTGCCATCCGTCCAGAGAATCCTTCAGAGTATGCCTACAACTCTCAGCTTGGTGTCCTACACTCGGGTACTGCACTTCAGCTTAAGAAAAGGTATTAAATTCTCCTTCTAGTGTTGCTAGTTGCACTTTAACTTTCAGAGAAAAAAGGTAAAAAAGAAATTTCTGTTTAGTACATGTATTGCTTGTGACAGACATTACACAAAGTACCGGTATGCTTATGCTGGGTTTACACTGGGCTACGATGTCCATGCTCTCCACGATTAAGAAAACAAAGGACTGAGCTCTGTAATTAATACTATCACCTTTTCTTGCTCACCAAGATCCCCTGTAATGGCACACTAAGGACTTTTACGCTCTGTAAAGTTCTGTTGCTGCATGTACTTCGCTCTGCTGCGATTCCCACACTCTGTCACACTCTCCCAAGATTTGGCATCAAATCAGAATAATTGTGGCAAAATTTGTAACTGTCAAAAATTTTGTCACACTCACGAGGCTTATCATGACTCCACCAAGCTCCCTCAAGATCATCACGATTCGACCCCACGACCCCCATGCTGATCTCAATTCTCTTAAATCCTGGAGATCGTGGACTATACATAACAAAAGACAATTCAATGTCTTATATGATCGGATGAGTGCATGACCATGGTTCATCGTGGCTTAGTGCAAACCCAGCATAAAGACATCTATTGCATGAATAAATGAAGAGCCTTCCCTTTGAATAATAAGTTATTAATATTATGTACTCTGAATTATACAGTTCCATGTCAAGCGGATGATAAAATTCTGTGCTATTAGGTGTGGCAGTTATGTTAAATTTTCACATCAATTACAGATTACAGGGTTTGAAAACTATGGTACTTATAAATTTCTTAAATCTGCAAATATTCATTGAAATGTGAACTCATTATCTATCATTAGCATGTTTGCTCATGCTCAGTATTTAATTTCTTTACTTCTGAAGCATCCTTTGTGTTTTCCGGGGAATCGACTCCTGCAAACGCTCTGACTTCCTAGTCCTCTTAGCCACCGAGTACATGTACAAGTGCCTTGACCTCGTTTCCATGGTAACGGAACTCCTCAGCCAGTTTGATCTGGTCAACGTGCGACGACTGGTGAGTCACATCTTCTTTGTCGGGGAGAACACGCGGATCGGTAGCTTCCGGGAAAGGTTCGAGAGGGACCTTCGTGTGAGTCTGAATGAGCTGGGGGCAGTGTTTGGAGGAGAGTTTGCCCGCCAGCAGCGGTGGCCTATACACTGTGTCCATGCTGAAGTGGAGGATAGACCAACCTGTTTGTTTTCTGATACGTTCACCACCACAGACTATATCTTTCAAGGCCCTAATTTTTTCTGAAGTGCTCTTTGAATTCATTCATTTGTGCCTTGCTCCAAAGGAACATTCATGTTGACGTCCTGTGCATAGGTTTGATAGGATGATATGCAATTAAATATTATGGACTATATTGCCCAAGTCCCTAATTTATTATAAATTTCTTTTTCATTTCATTGATTTATGTCTTGTTTCAGTGGAATATTCTTGTCTATGTCCTATTCAAAGGATAGGTATGCTGTTTGCAGTTTACCATTGTAGCCCATATCTCACAGGTCACTAATTACTTATCAACCTCTCTTTCAACTCTTTCATTTATTTATTTATTCATTCATTCATTCACTTATTCACAGGCTTAATTGTCAAGGAACATGTTTGCCTTTACGGATTTTATTTAACATCTTTTGTTGCAAAATGAAGAATCATCAGCTTCCTGCTGCTCATTCACTCACTTCCTTTTCGAAGTGCCCCTTCTCCCCCCCCCCCTCCCCCAACCACATGCAAGATGTCCTTGATGTATTGATGGCTTATTTTTATCTATATATCACTCAACCTCAGAAAAAAAAAACCTTAAAGAGTACTGTGCTGTGAAATTGCTATGACTTCATCACTTCAACCCATTCATGACAGAGGGCCCCCATTATGTAGTTTGGCCCAGCAACTTTTGATGCCGAGCCCTTAAAGGAGGTACCCAATGCTGAAACAGTGTTATTTCATTTAAAAGAGCATGATTTTAGCAGAAAATCATCTGCCTAAAGTTTTTTAAAAATTTGTGTTGCCAAGGAAACCCCCAAATGTGGTAAGATTTCAGGATATTTTTGACCCCTCAGCTGTGACCCAGTTCCAACTGGGTACCCACTTTGACGTCAAAATGACGTCAAAGTGGGTACCTTGTCGCGCAATTGTTGCAAAATGCGCGCAAGGTATAATACACATTGTACAGTCTAGCGCGCAGCACAACTGCAATGCGCTAAGCTGGGTACCCACTTTTACGTCATACCTCATACTCAAATTTTTTGGTCAGCTCTTGACTTTTTAAGAGAAAATTAGCCAAAATGCATTGATTTCGATTGAAAATCATCAAAATTTTTATGTTATTCTTCTTAGAATTCTATTCTCGATCATATATAAAAAAAAAAAAATTTACCATTGTGTAATCACTATAAAACCATACCAAATACCGTACATGAGCAGAAAGAGTGAAAATTATGTACACATACTGTGCCCATTTTTTGATTTTGGCGTTTGATGCTGAATTTTTTTGTAAGGAAAATAAGCATTAAAATGCTGATATTGGGAACATGATAGAAAGTTCAAATCACTGTTCTTTAAGCAATTGGCAACTTTTTGACTTCTCAACATACTTTCTGTTAATCTTTATTTGTTTCAGATACAGTATATGCCCTTTTTCTAAGAACAATGTAGCAACAAGTGAAAAATACTGATCTTGCCAATTTGAAGAAGAGTTGATCTAATAAGGCTTCAGGTGATTCCTGCCATGAATGTATTTAAACAATGAAATATGAACAAAGTTATATGAGTTGGAGTATAGTACTATGGGCATTATTTTGCACTCCTTTATATTTTTTTATACTTCATATTTCTCTATATTGTGTGTAGAAAATATATTGCCTGTTGAAAGCCAGAGTGGCATTAACCCAGTGTAAAATTATTTAAGCTAAACCTTGTCAGGCTCATAGTACATGACAGAATGTGTAACTGAAATACAGTTTGTATTTAAATTATACAATGAAGTTACTGCATGACCTTATTTATTGGTATGAATTATCAAATATTATTTGTAAATTTACAGTTCAGAGTGAAGACTGTGTGGAGGAAAGATGTTGTTCCTTGCCATTCAGACTTTTTTGAGTGCAATGATGATATAGAGTTTTGCATGGAAAACAAAAGTACTTCATCAACAGGACTGATGTAGGTGTGGAGTGTTCTTAACATATTTATGTGCAATCATCTATTCTGGTCAGTGATCAAATATACCGACGTGTGTTACCTAAGGCAGCTATTATAATGAAGCTTTGTGCAAGTGGATTGTTTATAAAGAAATGTAGAAAATATCATGTTTGTTTTATTTAACTTGGCAAGGTACTGCATTTTCAACAGCCTTGCATGCAGCATCATTTGTGACCACAACTTTTCCTCCATTAAAGATGATATCAACCTGTGTTCATGGGATTATTGGGTATTTTCAGGCATTTTAGTCAAGTCTGTAAGAGTACTGTTGTTATTTATTTATTTATGATATGCAATATATTATACTCAATATCAGGACTTCAGTGATTAAGCACCCCTCCCCCCACCAAAAAAAAAGAAAAAAAAAATGTGATCATCCCCTTTGGCCACCTTAACAAAGAAAATATTTCGTTACAAAACTTTTAAAATTTTGTGGGGTCTATGCACAGTTTGTTTCTTGCTATAAACAACCTCCCTCATTGAAGGAGAGTAATGAACTGTACACAAATTAAGAAGATAAAGAATTAAGGAATCGACACAAAGTTGCCAAATTTATACTCTTTATTTTGCAGGATTATCACTAGCATCAGCTGCTGTCACTATGAACATGACGGACAAAGAAAGCGGACAAAATAAACAACCCCTCATTCTACCCTTTACAATAGTTCTGGTAGTCAAAAGAACATCCCTTCACTGCTATTGTCTAAAATATGTGGAACAGGTGTCACATGCATATTCACCTGGAACTACATGATTAAACATAATAGCTGTGAAGGGATATTCTTTTGACTACCAGAACCACTGTGAAGGGTAGAATGAGAGGTTGTTTATTTTGTCCGCTTTCTTTGTCCGCCATGTTCATAGTGTGTGCACATTGAATCTTTGCATAAAGACCCATTTATTGTAAACAAGAAAGATAGTCTGTGACTCTGTGTAATAGAGCCCTCTTCTGTGTATATGCTCTTTCAATCCATCATGCAACAATTGTTGAGGCAACCAAAAAATTTGTCTTGAAGATGTGACCTTTCTGCAATTTGTTGCTAAAGCATCTTTAACTGCAGACGTAGTTATGGTAGAAGGAATTATATAAAGTAATAGATTTTTACATGACACCATCAGTATTAGTAGAATGATAAAAACAATGTAAACATTGTAAGAAATATTAAATTTTCTATAAATTTTAAGTGCCTACATTTGTGGAAGTTGGTGACTGAATAAATAATAAAGGAAAGTTTTGATGCTTACTTTTAATGTAGAATATCTCTCTTGTGTAAATACCATTACTCTGAAGTTATATATTTTTTTTACCTGGGTACAGGAAAAAGGCAGTGAGGTGATAGAATGAAAACTCAAAGTGAATGTTTATTTACTTATTTCCAATCTTTATACAGGGTAGTCCGTCAAGTTTAAAACAGTAAAGATAAGACCCGGGGGTGTTTCACAAAAAGTTAAGTTGGACTTAAAGTAGCACTTTATTTCTAGTTGCATGCTGCATATTATGCATCACTGCAATGGTGCATTGGTCAGATCATGCTCAGGGGATGCACACTAATGTACTGGGAAGTCTATCAGTGACATTACTTGTTAAATACTGGATGCGCATTGGCGCTTACGCATGACCCTAAGTCCAACTTAACTCCTTGTGAAACACCCCCTGGTCTTCAAGAAGTTCTAGTTGAGAAATACGCAATTTTAGTTGAAACTGTACACAAACAAACAAAAATTACATAGTGATAGAAAGTGCAATATTTGAGAAATGAATAACATTCAGAACAATTTATACAAAATTTCAGACAGGACAGGAATTAATCAATTTCAGTTTTACATGAATTTAAATGTTTAAACAAAAAACTGAATATAAAGGGCCCAATAAAACTACAAATTTAACAAAATTACATTCACTGAGCATGATGAGAGAGAAACGATAGTAATTGTATAATAACAGCAATTATGGAATTCCATATCATATTTAAGGAGATCAGTCAAATGGGGTAAAGTCCCTATATTGGAATGGCAGTAATGATGTCAAGTTGATTTACATGAAAACAGAAGAGAAACAGGTCCATGAAGGTCTGACAAAAAAGTGTGACAAACAAATCATTAACGTCTTGGAAAATGTTTAAATCTAAACTTGCTCCTTTTAAGTTAATTTATTGTAAGTTTTGTTAGCATTAGAGTATACCGAATAGAAAAACAACAAACAAACAGGAAAAGCAACGTGTGCTTGAAATTAAGAAAGGTTATTAAAACAAAAGGACAGAGAGAGGGGATCATGAGAAAGATTAAGAGAGCTGAAAGAGAGTGTCTAGACCAGGCCTGGTGTAGACATGGTGTTGAGAAAATATGTCATTACTTCATCTGCTGACCAACAACATTATGTCTGCTGCCCTCTTTTGCTAAAAATTGCTCGTCATATACACAGAAATAGAAGACGTCTTCTATTTCTGTGGTCATATAACGACGAGGCGTTGTGGCGTGCCTGTAATCCAGCGAACACGAGAAGAAGTAAATTGATTCAGCGGACACATGGTCGAGTCTGAGTCACGTCTTTAGGATGGTGGCGTTAAAGGTCGTTCCCAGACGTAAATAATCATATCTGACTGATACCCAATTCAACAACAAGTTGTTTAGGAGCATTGGTGTCGATTTATGTTCGCGGTTGGGGGGAGGGGGGATGATTGATGCCAAACGTCCTTGGCGAGGGAGCAAAAGCGACCGAGTGGGGAAAGGGTGTGGGGTTCAAACGTGAAGGATTGAATAAGCAAAGTCGATTATTCTATGTCTAATCTATCGTTCCTTCAATTAACCACACAAGAAATCGTTCTCAAACAATATCGCAGAGGTACTTGAATGGAATGCTAAGGGGCCTTGGTTTTTGTTTGTTTGTTTGTTTGTTTTTGTTTTGTTTTTTGTTTTGTTTCTTTTTTTTTTTTTTTTTAGTTGACACTTCTTTTTAAGAGTATGAAAAGCGAGCCCAAAATTCCAAGTTCTTGTAAAAGAAATGTTATTTTGTCGACATTAAAATACACTAGGCCTATGACCATGATGACTATTTGAATGGTATTTGGCAACCTTGCTGCCGAATATGACTCTATTCCAACACCTCGCTGGTCCAATCTTTTGCTGTTCAAAAACACCCTGTTTTAAAATATTACGAGCGAAGATAAAATATCATTTCGTAGTCAAAATACACTATAGGCTATAGGGTATCTAAATCAAATATTCGGCCAATTTGCGTGCGTGCCGAATTCGTTTTCCTTCCGAAACTATCCTGTATCTAAATGTTATACGAGTGAGCGCAGTAAGCGAAGAAAAGATTACACTCTTTGATACGCCTCAAAGATATCTAAATAGGGTAGTACATTCGATCACCTAACCGCTAAATATGACACTCTGGCTCGTCGCTTGCCATCCAAACCATTCTGTTTCTATAAGTGAGCAAAGCGAGCTACAGACAAAAAAATCTGTTTTCTTTCAACTTAAAACGTAGAATTGTCACAAAATTGTACATCTTCACACAGGATTCTAGGATACTTTGACATCTGTATCTCTAAAAATATTGTGATATTCGGACATGTTGTTGAGGGAATAAGAGTGTTGCTGCTCGAAAATATCAGGTTTTTAGATTTTATAAGTGAGCGTAGCGAGCGGGTTATGAAAAAATGGATTTTTAAAAATCTGAGGTTACAGTGATTTATTCCTTCATTCTCATGATTTTACATTTTATGACTAGAACAATAGCATTACATTAGATAAACAAGATACATACCAGTTTCCTGTCGTAAAAATAGTACTATAAACGGCATTGGTTGAGATACTTAAAATGTGAGCAAGCGACAGCTTCCAGGTTTTTTTTTTTTCTTTTCTTTTCTTTACACTTTCCCTCTTTTCTTTCTTTTACTTTTTTTTAGGGGAGGGGATTACCGGGGGGGGGGGGGGGGGTTCATTTTTGATGATGAATTATTGGGGGATGATAATACAGGCCATTCCCCCGTACCCAAAATAGGGGGGGGGGGATATATATCCCCCCCCCCCCCCCGGGATCGACACAGCATGGCTGTTTTGCATAGAAATCAGCTGTTTCGCAGTGAGACGGGATCCATTCCAATTTCCAAACAAAATAACGTACGTGCATTTATAGGCATGTTAAGATTGTAATTTCTTAAACGAAAACTTTCATTTTTCATCAAAACATCACACTAAATAAACAGAACAATCGTGCGTTTTGTTTCTTGTGTATTTTAATTGCAATAAGTGCACTATGTGCTTTTACAATATCTGTATCCCACTTCATAGATCTCAAAATAAAGAGAACACGATTGACATCTTTACACCGAAGTGTATAACTATTATATTACAACTTACACTTATATATACTCAATGAAAACAATAGTTCATTTACTGAAAAAATGTAACGAGGAAAGAGAATCCGGGGTTTCTTTGATAAACAGAATTTTCCAACTTCGTCACTGATATGGCATATCTTTCGTGCGAGGTCTTCATGCGTTTACCGTAAACCCGGGATTCTCTTTCTTAGCGACAGTAACAATATAAAATCACACAACTTGCAATGAATAAGTTACTGAATTTATAATAACTCGTCAGACTCGTGTCAAGTACTTGAAAACATCTGAATACAATCGTGAAAGTGTTAGGAATGCTTTCAATAGAACGTGTACAAAGAAATACATGTAGATAAATACTGTAGCACATAATAAGGATAGACTGAAAAATACAAGGGGACTAAAAGAAGAACAAGAAATATTCTGGAAAAAGTGAAAGAAAAAAAAAAACACCCGGACATTGACATGTAATCATTAAAGCTATGAACTCTATAGCATTTGACTACAGCAAATGAAGTCGGTTCAGAGAGCTAGAAGTGTCGACTTCTTCATATATCAGAATTCCGATACTAATTTATCAAACAAAATATTGTCATAATCAAATTGATATTGAAATCGAGTCATTTCATGACGTAATCGTCTTTGATTTTTTAACGGTATTTGTGTGTATCAATGTACACTTTTCAGCTGCTTTGGAACACTACCAATGGCATTTTATGACCCGCTCCGGGGACCCACTCTGCACCATTTATTATCACTGTGTGAAGTTGAATTTCGGTAAACTACCTCATATTTAACCTTATCTTTACCGTTTATAATCTGTTTAAAGTGAATGAATTACCAATCATTCAATGATTTTAAATCATATTTTCATCTCCCAAGCTTTGCAAAACAACATGCAACCAAAGGAAATCATAGACTTTTGAAGAATAGGGGAATGGACGGTAAAAATATGATTTTTGCAGTTAAGAAAATATGCATTTATCAATATGAACAGTACAGATGTATTGTCGTGTATTTTGTAGAACTGCAAATCAGAGGTAGAATAAGCCCTAATTTCTAAATAAAATTACACTACTGCAGTGCTTTATTTCTACATTGTTTCTCTCATCAATATCAACTCTCTTGCTATCTGCATTGCGTATGACTTGTCGCGCCCATACACAGTACAAGAAAGTTAATCCTCATCAACTTTATAATCTGATGATACTAAAAAAGACATAACATACAACAATATGTAATTTTTAACGACTAAGTGAAATCAATTTAAACGACACAAGGATAATTATGCTCCCTCAAAGTACTTAATTTGGATCAATGAAATAGAATTACACCCCGTCGTTTCTCAGCATTTTGAGTGAAATGCGTCTAAATAAAACTTAATAGATGGACAGCGTGAAAAAATCCTTAAAAGTTTCCTAAAATGCTTTATATTTTGAAAGATCTTTGAACGCAGTGTAATGCCCATTTCATCAACCGTGATTGTTACCTACTGAAAGCATTGGATTAACTATCATCTATTGAGGTATATAATACGCTATCTACTACAATGAACACTATATAAGCAGGCCATAGTTACATGTATATGCCTTTGAAATGCAAAATATGTCCTTGAAATGCAAAATGTGTCAGCTGTTATGATTTAAAACTTTCATGATTTAGCGCTTATATAGGATATACATGTAAATATAATTCTGATGTGTATAAAAAGGAACTATACAGAAACAGACTTTTCTCCTGCAGACAGGAAATTTTAAAAGACTGACGATAGTCATTAATGCCCAGTGTTGTATAACAGCTGCAAGTACATCTCCACCACCACCACCACCAAAAAAAAAAAAAAAAAAAAGAATTAAAAAAAAAAGAAAAATCTCACAAAACTCCTATCGAAATAATCGGAAAATCTACTATGAATACGACAGAAAGCAATCATCAAGAAATTGAATCATCTATTTCAATTGAAAAATAATCATGTTCCGTAAATTTTGTGCAAGATCTGCGTATCATTTACCAGAGAGAAATACTTACGCCCGGAGAAAGTAACATGGAGTTCAGTGTTTTCCCAGTTACGATGCAAGTATGTGAAGGAGCGGTCTTTATAAAGGGAATTATTCTAAGATTTGTCATCGAAGAAAATTAATACCCAGCTATAATTTACCTTTAAAAAGTTCCCACATTACAGAGAGCTTCCAAGAATATTTTGAAAATTAAAACATCGATTTATCCTAGACTGAAATTTGAGGCAGGATTTCATGCTGTCTCATTATACATATTTCAACAATGAAAATATTCTCGGTATAGTCCTTGTATTGATGCAAGGTAGTTGTGAAATTCAATCAAATGTACGTTTCCCGCTCGATTTCATATTTTTGTAATTCAAATCGGCAACCAAGGTGCATTCAAATTGGCGCATTATTGTCTTATATCGGTCTTTCAAATCTAAAATCCGAGCAATGGAATTAATTTCAGTTTAGGGTTTCCTCTTTTTGATATCCGCATTTGTTTTTATTTAAGGGCCAAAACAAAAATAAGTCGTGGAAGTAATTGCAATTTCAAATTTCGGGCGTTGAATTTCCTGATTCGTGCAGTCAAACTAACGCAGAAGACCCCCTTGAAAACATTTTTTGGGGGAAGAATAACGAATTCGAATGCCCATCCGGTAAATAACAGGGGGACTCTCGAATAAAATGACAACAAATTCAAAGGACAAAAAATATACTGAATGACCATTCATTATATCCTATGCTTCTTCTTAAAAACTGACAGGTCTTATAAAAAAAAATAACCCTGTCGCATGAATAATGAATTTGAAGAACGAAAATGAATTGGAATAACAATATCTGCCGCAGTGACCACCATTCTCAAGGATCTGAATGCTCTTGAAATCAAAGTGAATGAACACATCGCCAAACTGAGCGGGAAAATTTCGAAAGAAGCTCTGTACTAAAAGGTTAATCGTACATCTTAATATTAAATCAAACTAATGTATCCAAGATTTTGGAAAAATAAATTGACACATACGTTCCGTCATTTCTTAAATAACAAAATAATCACGCAGATACAATCGGCGTCAGACATTTTGATCTCTTTCGATAACAGTATAATGTTGTCCCCTCTTCTTCTAACCATCACAGACGTGAATAACTTGCAGAATATGCGTTCTTCATAGTTATAATACAAAACAGCAACGACAGGGCTGATCTCGAGGTGCCAGGACCTGATATAGGTGACTGCCGCGTCACGTTAGGTCACGATAGAAACGTTAGAAATTTTCCGAAATTGTAATGACTGCCGGGCGGCATAACCTTACAAATTCTCCTTGAGCCAGCAACGGACTTCGTCGGTCATCAGCTGTTCGGGGTGTTCCATCTGGTCCATGATATCGGAGCCGACGAAGGCGACTTCCTCTTGGTGGATTATGAAGACGCGATCGGGAAATGCGTCGAACCGTGACGTGAATGAATTGTCCATGGTATCCACTACAACACGCAATCGGCCCGTGTCGGCAATTTCCTCGCTCATACAGTCGTAGTGAACTTTGTCAAGTGCTACAAGATCCCTGGAAAAGGAAAAAAAAGGTATTTGTAAAATGATAGAAGACAAAATGGTTATTGTCATTAACTTCTTCGTGACCCGCCAATAAAAGTGAAAATTTTCACCATTATGTGTCCACTCAAACAGACATTTCAAATATTTTTGTAATATCATAATGAAACACAGGCCACTGGACCAGTGACTGGCTTTTAAACTTCCATTTTTAGAATGCCGTAAACTTAATGGCAAGACGCCATAGTGCAATTGTTAAATTCGTCAAGAAAAGCTTTCGTTATGGTTAACGACAAAAATGGAAACAAATAAATCGCAGCATACTTTGCTTCTTTCGACAAGATGATATTTTGCGTTAGAAATATTACGGGAATGATGGGGGATGGTTACTTAGGACAGCCATGGCACGACTTCCAGGAGAAGCATACAATAGTTGAATGATAATGATATTAATGGTTTGAATAACAGCTCCGGAGGCATTGCTCTTCAACTTTATAGTCCATGACTTTTACTGGATTTGGAATATTTCTAGATTCGGGCTGCAAACGTTTATGTGTACTTTAATTATTTATATAGTGACCGTGCTTTACAACCGGAAGAGTGTTTCCAAAGAATAAAATAATGCCGAGAGCTTACTTCGCTGCATTGATTCTGTCATGAATAGAAGTGTGTTTCGAGTTCCTACTCAGCTTGCTTCCCATGCCAAACTCGCCCTTGGCATGGGCTTCCTCCAGATACACCACTAAGAACTCGGCCTGAGTTCGGTAGGTCTCCACCAGTTCGGAGAGAGTCCCGCCTAATAAGCAGGCCTATCATAAAAATGGAAAAAGACCAAATTACCATTTTGCAAATGAATTGTAACTTGTACAACAGAAAATGAGTTGATGTTCACTGATTTTAGTCCTGGCGATGTAAGTTTCACTCATGTTTATAATAAAAAGATTAGAGTTTATCACCATGTTCACAGGAACCACCGAGAGTGTTCATCTTTGATCGAACATTGCCTTTCCTAGTCATGCTAGTGGACATACCTGAAGCGGAGGTCAGGAGGACGAAGCGGCAAAAACAACCAGAGGAAGATTCTTGTTGACATGTAGGTCCTTCAGCGATACCGCTTCCTCAGAGCATGTTCTAAGAATGACGTTCGGGACTGCATCTCCTCTCCTCACCACCAGATCGGGTCGTTTAGAGAAGACGGGACCAACGAAGGCAAGCTCATTGAGGACCTGGGGTCCAAAGAGAATCAGGGATTGTGTAAGACAAGAAGACGTAACGAAGGGCAAGAAGGGTTTAATGCTATCAATGGCAAAGACACTTAAGATAACTTTTTTTAATATACCAACGCAACAAAAGTGGGATTGTTTTCGTTGACTCTAAAACCAGATTGAGATTATAGTTTAGAGCGATACCTGGCACAACGTAGAAAGTCACTTCTTTCAAAAAACAAGAACTGTGATCCTCTACTGAATGTTGTTGTTTTCATTAAAACTGATTAAAAATACGGATCCTTTGCAGGTGACAATCCGTATACTCGCCCACGATCACAGGTAAGCTTAAAGCGCGACTAACATGTATGTAGAATTATAATTAGTATGATTGTGGTGATTATTGTCTTTGTAATGTATAATTATCATTATTATTATAATCATAGTCATTACTACGATTATCATTTTGTTGTCAAGGAGTGAGACGACTAAGAATTTCTATGAAGTATCGGGCCACCAGGACATAAACTTTCATCGGTGTTCATGTTTCAAAAGCAAAAGTGAAGAGGAGTAACCATGGTTACAAAAATGAGTGAACAAACCTCTGGTTCATCTTGATAGCAGATGTAGATCAACTGCAGGACAGGAGGGAGTTTCCCAGTTGCGATCAGCTGCGCTAGATGGTCCATGCCTATGTCATTCAAGAACTTGAATTCCATCTCCAGTTTGCATTGCTGTAAGGAGAAAAGGAAACGAAGGCATATCAAACGTACTGTTAACATAAGAAAGTTGTTTTGTTTTTGTTTTGTTTGTGAGTCTTTTATCTTCACTAGTCAATCATGTGAAAGCAGACATACGTCATAAGTCAACCCAGTAGGTGCATTGTTCGTTTAGCAATTTCTCTTTAGGATATGACTCTCACACATGGCCACAGGGTAGAAGTTTGCTCCAGACGCTGACGCTATTACGTCAGGTAAATAAGGCCTGTTGTGCAACGGACATTTTTTTTTTTTAAGTCTGAACTTTTCAACGAAGTAGAATTCGTTGATTTGTGGAATTACCAAGATGAAAACGCCAAGGTCTATCCCCATTGCGCATGTAACCTCTACATGCTAAAATCGCTGAATTGACATCATGGTTGTTTATTCGAGTTTCTTAACCCTGGGCGTTATTAGACACGGGATTATGTTCAGTAATTTCACACTCGCATGCTTATCCCCTGATCCTTGTAAATATCTCCAGATCACAAGATGAAAAAAAAAGGTATTTGATGTAATAGTAGTGGTAGTAGTAAAGACGAAGAAGATGGAGGAGGAGAAGAAGAAGAAGAAGAAAAAGAAGAAGAAGGAGGCGATGATGAAGAAGATGAAGAAGATGAAGAAGGAAAATGAAAATTATAATTGCCAGACCATTCGCTCTCGGTTCGACGTCCCATAATTATGACTATTCTATTCGGTCTCTCCCTTTGGCATTACCCTTTCTCTTCTCATTGCTCTCTAATAATAAATGGCGGAACCAGGGGGTTGCAATATGCACGCGCCCCTCTTTTTTCAATTGACTCTAATAATGCAAACAGTTTTACTCCCCCCCCCCCCCCGGTTTATTTTTCGTAAAGCTCCCGTGATCACAACGTAGGCTGTGTTGTGCACCCACTTTACTTCAAAGGAAAGGGAAACCTTGGGACAAGTCAGTTTAAATGACAATAGAGGATGTAAAGGAGCAAGGCAAAAAGTTGAATCGAAATCGGTTGCGATGAAAGCTATGACATTATGAAAAGCATCGATTTACTTTCAATGGCAATCCTCAAATTGGTAAATATCTCTTCAAAATGGCTAGTTTTTGTGAACAACTCTCCATAATTATGTTTTATACACCAAATTTCTGATTTTCTCCATTATGTAGCTTATCTTTTTGTGATCATAATTATGCTATGTCAAATACATTTTCCCATGATTATGTATTGAGCCAAGAAAGAGAAAAGCTGCACCTTATTAGTCGAGAAATAATGAAGACAATCTGAAATTTTGTGTACAGAGCAGAATTGTGGAGATTTGTCCACAAAATTCTGCCACTTCGAAGTGATATTGCCAATCAGAGGATCGCCATAGAATAAATCGAGACTTTTCAAACTTTCATAACTGTATCATTTTGTAGCCGATTTTTATTAAACTTTTTCTCTATTCTCTCTTTTCATTAAAATTGACTTGTCTCCAGGGTTTCCTTAACATGCTACACTCTTAAAAATTCCGGGTGAGATTGACTCGGAAAAGAGTCCTTTGGGGCCACATTCCTTTCAATAGGGTCACGAAGACTTGTTTTTAGGTCACATTTGACCTTATTCCGGGTAATTTTTTACCTTATTCTGGGTCATTTTTGACCCGGAATTGAGTATAGGCCCAACGGACTCTTTCCGGGTCAATCTGACTAGGAATTTTTAAGAGTGTAGGTACTAGGTTGAGTGATGCCCTCTCTGACGTTCCATTTAAACTTACCATCATCTTGAACATGAGATTTCCGCCTGCACCATCCATTTTCTCGTCGCACAAATCTTGAATTTCTTCAGAATTGAACACTGTCTTCATATGCCTTACAAGACGAACTGCGTTCTCCGTACTGCCCATGAGTTTGGGGAACTTTGGGGGCATCTTCCCGTTCACAGGGGGTGTGCCATTGGGCATGGTCTTCCCAAGGGGGTGGATACCGTTCGATGGCACCCTTCCGTTGGATGTTATGTTCCCATTAAATGGCGTCGTTGTTCCCTTCGGATGCAGGTTGCCATTCGATGGGACTTTCTCATCCAAAATTGCCCCGTTCGGCACTTTCCCATCAAGCATTGTCCCGTTTGGAATTTCTCCATCTAATATTGATCCATTTGGAATTTTCCCACCCAACGTCGTTCCGTTTGGCACTTTCCCGTCGAACATTGTTCCGTTTGGCTTCTGCCCCTTCCCCACTGGAGGGCATCCTCCCATCTTCTTCATTTTCCGCATTATCTCCATCTTCTCCACCAACATTTCCACCACGTTGGGGTCCATGAGGGGTACCTGGTTGTCCCATTCCAGCTTGGTTTTCTCCCCGATTGACGGACCATCGTCCTTGTCGAACACAGTCTTGTGGCCGTCGTTTCCATTCAGGTTGATCAGCTCGTTCTTGAGGCCATTGTTGGGTGCTACCTTCGCTGTCTTAATTACACAGGAAGAGTTGTTATTGGTGATGTTGAGAGGTTTCCTATTATGCTGGTGGGAAGGGCAGTGTTCGAGACCCTGGGAGCTGATAGGGACTGATGAAACAACCGGGGAACTGCAGTTCGCTCCCATCGTCGGTTCTTTTGAAGTCGTTCACATTAAGTGCAATCAATGTGCGTCATCATCTTCCCCTGTAAGTAAACAAACAGTGAAAAGACTAATTATGCCCGGCGCACACTGCACGATCCGACTGCGATCAGATTTTGGACAAATTTGCTATAGCATTTGATATGAACACTCAAACATGTAAAGTCTTAATGATCAAAGTTCCGAATAGTTCTTTGAAATCATGCAATCGGAAAAAATATATTTTCTCACATTAATTGTACATCCTTAATATCAATCATCATCATCATCAAATATCTGTTTCATGTGATAGTGCTTTTGGAATTATGCAATTCATCATGCAATTCATCAACACAGTTTCTCATATACCTCCTTTCGCCCTCGCTAAAAATATGTCTTTTTTTCATCTTCCAAAATTGATTTGATCTTAAAATGATTAACATGCAGACTGTGTAGGCATGCAAGAAGTAGAACATATGGAGAAAACCGGGAAAAGGGGAATGTCGTTCTGCGATCGATACAGTTAATTATACCACAATTTCTTACAAGTTCACTGGAAAAAGAGACGCTGGTGCAGCGAGGGGTGTTCCAACTTTCTAAACATACTCGTAGTGAAAATCCACGCTGTAATTAGTCTGTTAGTATATTAATGCATTTTGCAGTAAAAAAAAAAAATCTGCGTCTAGTGTAAGTGGGTTCCACTTCAAACCACAAGTCATGGAATCCGTTGTAGTGGAATGAATTAAACTTTCATAATGCATAATATGGAAGAATAGTAGTAAAATCCACACCCTTATTTCTGCGGAGTCAAATTTGACTCGGAATGGAGTTAGCTGGGAGTCAACTCTATTCGGAATTAACATGTTAAAGTGACTCGGATTTCCGAATTAGTGACTTTGACTCGAATTTAGTCCATTCTCAGTTGACGCCACACCCTTCAGAGTCCTATCATTCGGAAATCTGAGTCACTTTAACTCAGAATAGAGTTGACTCCCAGGTGACGCCATTCCGAGTCAAATTAGACTCCGCAGAAATTAGAGTGCATTCTTTGAGAGTGGATTCCACTTCTTTGTACGTGGATTTTCACTTCAGAATGCAGTGATTCCTATAAAGCCCACCGCACACTATAGGTCTCCGATATAGGTTATAGCACTTTATATGAAAATTCGGTCATGTTAATTATCAAAGTTCTGGATGAATACTAAAATCTAAATTCTTGTCTACTATATGTGACTATACAGCCTCCTCCTTTGAAGGAAAAGCGAAGTCAATATTGCAAATCATACTCATGTTACTCGTGCTACTGACTACATGCAGCTGAAGCTGATTTTGGCCTTTACTAAAGCTAAAAGGCTTGCATTAAACAAAATTCCGATTTTCGAACCTCCTTTAAGATAATTGTACTTATTTAAATTTCATATTTTTAATTAAATATGCAATTCCGGCCAAAATCGGGTCTCTAGCGGATTGTACAACGTGCGGTGTCCTCAAAAAGGCTCAAGGTGTGGAGATCCACTCCTGTACATGTATGAGTATGACACCATTTTTTCACAAGTTCACTGGATAAAGAGCCAACATTGTGAATGACTGGTGAAGCGAGGGACATTATCTTCCAAAACAGAATGCGGTTGAATTCCTAAAAGGGATGTGGCCGAAGTGGAGAAGGGTATTTTTTGATTGATACTCTGAAATATAAGCCATTGGAGATTTGTCAACCCGTTTTGAGGACACGCTTTTCTGTGACGGTCATTGTACCTTGGATAGCAACATCTTATTGTCCGATTAGTTTCAAGAATATTGTGCAAACATAGCGCAATATCCTTTTCCTTTTCAAAACAGTTTCTCCTCTCCTTTTTTTTTTGGGGGGGGGGGGCGGCAGGGTGTAAAGTTAAAAAGGCATGTATATGCTTGCATGCTGCGATATTGCCCTTTTATCCAACCTTATATGGTACATTCTCTTTAGGAGGGCTAGCTAATGATTAAAATAGCACCTTTTCAACAACATCGAGCTCTCTTTAACGTAAATATTTTCATATTGTAAGATATCATCTGATCAAACTTCATATCATTGTCAATAACAGACTGACATTATCTTCACCCCCAAAAGAGCATTCACCTGCAAAAAGTGGTGGAGCGGGGCGTAAGAGCTGCCAACAGTTTACAAATTTGCTTTTACATTCCCTCTCCAGGGCCTTTATTACTCAGTGGCAGACGATCGTGAACATAGATTTTGGAGGATCATTACCCTCTCTTGTTTTTCTTCATTTTTTGTGACAATTTTTGTGTGTGCTTTTCATAAACACCTCAGCGGAAGTACCAATATTTACTTTTTTCCATAGAGTATGCCATGGCAAACATGAAATCGTCATAGATTTGGACTATGCTCTTTCTTTACTTGTTTATTTAAACTACATTGACACAACATTATAGTCTCGTCGTACTATTGAACTTTATGTGACCGTCAATCAATAAAACATAAACTTATCATTATGTTTTAATCACATTTTTTGAACTGAGCCAAATGAATGAAAACGGTTCATAAAGCAACAAATTACATCGCGGTCATTGCCTTTTCTTTTAATTGACATCAATGTGCACCTATAAATAACATCGGAGTGAAATTAATATGACTTCATCATAATTATGAAGCACTTTTTTGGCAAAGGAAATAATTTCATGAGATGTCTGTTCATTTTTGCCTAATTTACCTGTTTTCATGTATTTTCACGTTTTCTATTGCATGTTATCAGTGCATTTTAAAACAATGTTTGTATGCGATTTTGTTGTTGTTTTTATGATTTTATGGCAGATTGGCCTCGTGCCAAACAAATTATTTGATAAATTTTATAACCACTGCTGCTGATACTACTGCTGCTACTACTGGTACTACAGTGTAATACTGCCGGGGACTGTTAACTTAAAAATCCTATCTTAGGGACTTGAGTAACTAATGATTATTGCCTCATCTAAGATTACTAAGCCACTGAAAAATTGCTCCCCAACTGGAAATATCTCGATTTCTAAACTGGATTCTTTGCTCAAAACTTTGTATTATCAAAGTAAACGAATAGGACCTTTTTATTTGGTGTAATAACAATGGTTCAATATGTTGGTCAGCGTATGGGGGACTAATTACTATAGCAACCGTCTTTGTCTCACATGATAGCGATGACGGTGTATAATAGATCATGGTGCTTATGGAGATGAGGATAGGTCTGTTAATGGCAATATTGATGTCGACGGTGAAAGTGCTAATAATGGTAATGATAATGTACACTTTCACCTATGTTAGATGCAAAAAGGTCCCAGTATCACTGACACAATAAACCGCAACTTTGGAGAGTGATTAAAGGGGTCGAGACGGTACTTTTTTTTCGGTTTATAGTCACTTGGTCTAATACCATTTGGTCCCAGATCGTCCAACACCACTATAGCTTAACCCATTTGATCTACTAGTACAATCACTTTGGCCTAATTTCCGTTTGGTCCAATCATCACATGGTCTAATACCCACTTGGGCTAGTTGTCATTTTGTCTGGTGATCGAATTGTCTAATTTGCCACTTCGTCGTAGTTTTTCTCATTTCGTCTAATGACCAGTTGGTCTATTATACCACTTCATCTAATCAGACGAGGTGGTGTTAGATCAAGCGGGTATTAGACGAAATGGGTATAGTCTAACTGGAAATTAGACGAAATGGTAAATGGGCTAAGTGGCAATTAGAACAACTGGTTATTAGACGAACTAATTGTAGACGAAATGGGATCAAACCATGTGGGTTGAGACCAAATGGGCAATAGACAAAGTGGGATTAGACCAAGTGGCAATTCAACTTATTTCGTAATAACGCCAATAAGGATAATGAAAACGATAGATAATGTAATCTAATGTGAGTTGCATGTATAAAGAAAGATGTTCTTAGTCGCAGAACGATTTTTCATCAATATTATCATGACCCCCCCCCCCCCCACCCACACACACCCACACACACAATCGCATACAACAATCTTCCTCCATAAACTCAATAAAAGCCACTGGAGGTCAACATCCTACAAACACACCATCTGGAACACCAAATGACGAGGTTTTCGAAGTACTAAGAACATTTTGATCTACAAAAGAGTTAATCAACTGCAATATGCAAAACGTTGCAAATCGACAGCTGAAGTATTGCTAGACCTTGCTGACAATCGTTGATTTTGTACAATATGTATCTTCTCCTAGTCTCCTCCCGTTAACACTTACACAAAAACATTTGACACGAAACAAATTTTTGCGCAAACGAACATCGCATTTCATTCCCATTTGTCAGATAACTAATGCTGGTACTTGCAAAGTCTGTGAAAAGTTTTGAGGTTTCGAAGAAGGAAAATGGTTTAAAAATCCCTGATTTACACAGAGGATTCAGCATTTTTTGGAAATAAACAGGAAATATAGGAATATAGGAAATTAGAAATTCAGCGCCTTTTGGAAATAGGCTTGAACATATTTTTACCCATTTTTTTTTTAAATTTCCTATACTATTTTTTATTTTCAATTCTATATTGAAGCTCATATGGAACAAACATCCAATCGTCCTAAAACGTTGGTTTCCGTGAAACATGGATTTAGCGCCTTTTGGAAATAAGCTCTTCAAATATCCATGTCATTTTATAGACATACCTGCACATTATTATCAATGGAAAAAAATATGATTATAATGTAAGAGTGAATAGTGACATCCTTACCTCGGTATTTTCATATGAGAAGCTACATCGCCGGACGTGCCGCTGTCAGTCACAAGTGCATGAAAACAATAATTGTTCAGATGATCATCAGTGAAAGACAATGGGCAAAGAAGAGACAGTGGTGGTGACAACCCAGATAGTATAATGATCTTTTTTTGCTGGTGTGTACTTGCAGCAACTCTCAGATTTGGTACAAATCCATCCCACGCAAAATTTCACCTCTGAAGTTTGCTGCGTTTATGTCGCCTGAATGAGCATCCATTCCATTATATACCCTCGGAATGACTTAAAATTCACCTGTGTCCAGGGGCTAGCTTCGACGAGACATAGGGGTGTTCAAAGAGCACGGCTGCGTTCACGTGTATTTGCACTACGTCGGTGACAAACTGACACGCCCACTTTTTCGATTATCCGTCTGATTGGATAATTGTTGGCACCTTCGTTTACAGACTTTTCCATTATGTCAAAAGGGAGATCAAGATAATGAGAATGGGAGAGAGAGAGAGAGAGAGAGAGAGAGAGAGAGAGAGAGCAAGAGAGGGAAACAAAATAAAACAGCAAGGGAGGGGTGGGATGAGTTGGTAAACAAATATGCTCGATGTATTTACCTCACCAGTAATTCCAAACATTAATTTGTCGATCAAAGGGATCATTATTCCATCAGACAACGTTACGCATTAATTTCAAATCTTCTTCACTCGCAGTTGACCTTGGTCCATACAAGCTTTGTTAACATTAAGTACCGAAGATGTAAATGGCTTAAGCATATAAAGAAGTGGTTAATTTACCCTAATTTGAAGTATTCACTATCTCTAGATCGAAAATTTAAAAATTCGCTAAAGTAATATCTCGACATTCTTAATCCGAGATTATTATTCAGGACATTTCATAAATCGTTCCGATGTTGAGCAATCGCCTTAACCAAGTTAGACTGAAATTTCCATTGCCATAATTTTTATCTTGATAACTTTGGTTTTGAAATAGCAACACTGTTTCTTAAATTACTTTTTACGAAATGAGAAGAAATCATAAGCAAACATAATTATTAGTCGATTCTCTTCCAATATTTTTCTTGGGCCAACATGGTTTTATTACCAGTGGCGTAATGAGCCTTTGTGAAGGAGGGGGGGGGGGGCTGCGCCAACAAAAAAAATAGGAGGGGTCCAGGTTGCTGACAAGCATGAAAAAAGGTTACTCGGCCAGATATTCAAGAAAATTCGATGTATTTGACAATGGTGAAGAGATAAAAACAATAATTGAAAAACCCTTAGTCATGATTTTTTGGGGGGAGGGGGTGGGGGGGGGGGGGTGGGCAGCAGCTTTCCAACCCCCAACAGTACCCCAGGGACTATTACGGACTATTACGATTACAGAAAATGCATAATCTTTAAAAGGGTTGTTGTCTACGTGTGCTACGTCAATGCGGTTTGTGTGGTCCATCTCGAATTATCACGCTGTTTTAATGCTTCTAAAAATAGGCGCAGTTTTGGTGATGAACGATGAAATCTTTACAAGCTCTTGAGTTAATTTTGTATAGAGCAATATTTCAAGGACGTGCTGTTATTTTAAAGAATGTCAATAGCAAATATCAGAGGCAGATTCAGGTTTATTTTTATAATGGGGGGGGGGCACAAGTACGCGTCGAAACATCTGACAGGCAAAAAGGTGACGATGGACAAAAAGTTATCGATCCTATACCTAGCACGCATTTCATAGAGTTGGGGCAGATTGTCCCCTAGTTTGCCCTTGGACTGACTGCCTAACATGCATCAGAAAGATTCGATATCTTCGCCATCATCTCCGTTTTTATTGTCAATTGAGTTATATAGCTTAAAAGAAACCGAAACCCTCAATTCAGGTAGTTTCATATCAAGGCTAAGACGGAATAAAAAAGATCAGGGAAAAAACTGAACAAAAACTGGACGCAGATTATGGATATGAAATTTTCTATATGATATTTTGACACTACCATAGCTATTGACAACATCCTTATTTTTGAGGAAAACTCTCAATATGTTTTGTACACACATATTTTTTTTTTTTTTTTTTTTGGGGGGGGGGGGGAGGTACATTTTCTTACGCCAAACTCAATATATATATATAAATATATATCGTAGGAGTGTTTTGTCCACAATATCATTTGGGATAAGGATAATGAAAACTGTGTTCTTCAAGAAAATAAAGGAAATGTGAAATTCTATACAAACATATTGGAGGATTTTCACTTTTCACTCGACATTAACTCCTACACATAACTGATTGCTGACCTGACTCGTGGGTGGGGGGGGGGGGGGTTCAGTAGGGGAATGTGACCTTTCTTGTTGTACCTCTCATAAAATAAATCGATGGGATATAAATCCTAACCCAAAGTTACATGTCTGAAACACCCAATAACGCTGTAAATGCTAAGTACTCGGCAATTAATTCCTTCTAATTACACCATTACGCCAACACAATTCATCAACTGCAATACTTTTATCACGTTCATTATCCTACGGGAGAAAACTAAGTACGGGTTATTCAGAGCAGAATGTGGTTATAATATACGAGTTGCGTGTCATATACTGAAAAAGTGCAAATTACATAATACAATACATTATAAGTTGCATAATAATAACAGTCTTTTTCCTCTGTATTGGGTTTATATGACTGTCTGTGTGATAAGTCGTCTTGGGGTGCGTTCATATCTCCATTTTCCAAACAAGAAACAACGTTATGATAAGCATCTATTTCAAAACTCATTGTGTCCGGAGCTCGTCTCGCACAAACATTCATGAGTTACAAAACTCACAAACACAACAGGGCTAAATCTTCCTGAATAAAAGAGCCGTAAACACGATACTTTAAAGCGTTTAAAAGATATTACTTTTCCTTACTACGTTTAAGAACACAGATGCTGGCTTCACAACTGAGCTGTATATATCCAAGACCTTTTTAGAATAGTGAGAACTTTTAAAAACACTTTATGGGAATATGAAATCTATGTTACACATCATCTTACATCTACGACCTTTCAGGTATACAGTGGCGTCTTTTAGAACGTTTAACATTCAATGGGGATATAAAATCTGTGTTATACATCAACTCATATCCAGAACCTGTTCAGCGACGACTTTTTGAACCCTTTATCATCTTGTTTACTTGTAATTATAACAGGCTTAATGTCGTTGACTGAAAGTTATAGGAAGAGAAATTTCTGGTCCATGTATGATGAAGCCATCAGTGGCAGATTTGCAAAAGGGTAAGTATGGAATGAAATAGCAAGATAGATTAAGATAAATGTTGCTGTTGACGTAAATGTTGTTATTTTTGGTGCTGTTATTTATTTCTTTATTTTATTTTATTTTATTATTTTTTGGTTAATGATTCTGTTTCCGTCCTCAACATTACAGGGAATAAGGAGAGAATGAAGAGTAATGAACACGAATTCGCAGAAATAGAAATACTCAATTATTATTGAATAATAATACTGCGTATGCTCACACAGCTCATGGCATGCACTTCAGTGAAAAAAAAAAGAATAATACCAAAGAAAATGAGAAACGTCACGACCCGAAATAACATATAAAGGATGTGCTTTTACAAAGAAATAGATCATTATATTTGCAGCCAGTATTGATGATTTTCTGCTGGAGACAATAATTAGTTTGAATTTTTTTTGGAGAATCGATTTCAATCCCAAACTCCAGTGATTCTTAATATGGCTTCTCAAAGTGCGGACTTTGGCTGCCGTTCGTTTTAAAGAGTATCAACGCCACTTGACGTTAAGGTAATCCAGATGCAGATAAGGTTTTTGTTGTTGTTGTTGTTGGACAAGCCGAGAACTAGATCTATAATCTTGAACTTTGTTCAGTTCCTGTAATGACATGCTTCCCTCACTCCGAATGGGTCGTTCCAATCACACAGACCAATGGGAGGACGTGGCTTGTTTTGGCTGCCCATTTTCATATGAACCAATCAACGGAATTCTTACAAGCCAAAGTTTAAAGGGTCTCAGTTTTATGAATGAACTGAATGTATTACGGGTTTTTTACTTGTCGATTTGTCATTAGGAACTAGGTCGGGATCACAGTCACTGCATGCTCACGGTATCCAAGTTCAATGTGTACTTTCCAGACGAAGAAGAAGAAAGAAAAATCACACCATGATCTAGTTTGCAGTCTGACCTACATTCGGGCTAAAACATGCCCGCACCAGTTATTGAGACGAATGATTATGATTTAGGTCTCTCAAACATTTCCATGAATAAAAGCCGTCCCACCTACTTCTGCTCCCTTTGTTCAGTTCCTGTAATGAAATGTTATTACAAATCTTTTCTTCTTCTTCTTCTTCTTTCTTCTTCTTCTTCTTCTCCTCCTCCTTCTTTCCTTCTTTTTCTTCTTTTTCTTTTTTCTTCTTCTTTTTTCTTCTTCTTCTTCTTCTTCTTCTTCTTCTCCTCCTCCTTTTTTCCTTCTTTTTCTTCTTTTTCTTTTTTTTTTTTCTTCTTCTTCTTCTTCTTCTTCTTCTTCTTCTTCTTCTTCTTCTTCTCCTTCTTTCTGCTTCCTCCCCCATCAGTGAAGTGGTACCGGAGATTAACAGCACCAAGCAGACTATATTTGATGGGATATGATAACCTCAAAGGAACAATGAAAAAATAAAATTAATCTTTGTCACCATGATTAATTTTCCAAATATTTAGGTAGTACGATACTTTACTATTAATATCTTCGTATTTACATATAAGATTTGCTCGGTAAGACTCGCCGTCACGACCCACTCAGTTCTCTTTACGTGTTCTTTTTTTTTTTTTTTTTTTTTTTTTTGCTCTAATTTAATTATATAATGGAAGTGCTCTCCATATTTTATAAATTCGCAAGAGACAAAGAGAGAGAGAGAGAGAGAGAGAGAGAGATGGGGACAAAGCAATTGCTGACGCTGAAACAACATTTCCATTCAACATGTATTTCCATTCAGATATTAAAAGGATTAAAAGAGAAATTGAAAACTGACTGCGGGGTATTTTTTAGCTTTCCCTCAATGACTCAAAATAATAGAATCCAGTGTCATGAATTAAAACACTAAAATATTCAGCCACAGTAAAATTGCGATTTTTCATTTATGTTTTTATTACAAATAAAAAATGATCAGTTATACCGGTGTCTTGTATGTCTCCATGTATATATAGCAAACTATATAAACAGTGGTTGATCACAATATTACCCCAAAGAGGAAGTCGGGCGTACATTTCACACAAATGTCTATGGAATGTATATCCAGTCTCTTGAATAAAAAAAAAAAAAGAGTGAACGCACTCACTCTGTGAGGGGTGAATTTCAGAAGAGAGTGCATTTAAAGTGAATTAAGAGTAAAAATTATGATATTGACTCTTTGAGGAGCGACCTCAGTGATCACTGGAGGATTTTGAGTTGATCACTGAGGTTACCCCTTAAAGAGTGAATAAAGATTGAATATCATAATTTTTACCCTTAATTCACTCTAAATGCACTCTCTTCTGAAATTCACCCCTAACAGAGTGAATGCGTTCGCTCCTTTTTTTTAAGAGAGCAAGAAAATTCGTAAGTAGATATTTGTGAGAAGATTGGAGTTTAGTAAAAGATTATATTGCCAGTTTGATTTGAAACGAAGGACATAAGAACATAAAGGACTATAAGTAAAGTCATTTTGGACTAAAAGTAAAGTCATTTTGGAATAATTAAAGAACCCCGTTAAACTTTGTTTTGAACATACTGTAATCACTTTCTTATGAGCTGACAAACGTAAATTTGATATTGCACTGATTTAATGCAGTGAGGAGAACCTATACATGGGCGTCAATCAAGGGAGTAGGGGGACACGCCCCCCCCCCTGAATAAAAATTAGGGTTGGGGAAACAATAGGGTATGTCCCTACTACCCCCCCCCCCCCAAAAAAAAAAAAAAAAAAAAAAAAATTGAAGGGACACCTGAAAATGAGCCAATAGGGCACCCCCCCCCCCCAAAAAAAAAAAAAAAAAAAAAATCAGCTATAAACATTCCCCCCTTCTTTTTGCTTTTCAACAAATTTTTGGACTGTGTCCCCCTCCCTCCCCCCCCCCAAAAAAAATATATATAACAGATTGACGCCCATAAATCTACATGTATATAACGAAAACTCGTTTCCTTTTCATTTTCCTCGGCGAACCGTCAATGTTATTCCTGATTACTATGATCGATAAATTTAATTTGTTTGGCTGACAATTAAATGATTGGAATAAAATAAAGCAATGTACAGTATGTGTTCTTGAAGACGACATTTTCTCACAAGAATTGTGGTCAATGACGTGAATTCGTTCGATATTAAAGAACCTTGAAACTTGAAACAGCTTATAGCCGTTTCGCTTTGGTTAAGTATTACAAGGTGCAATTTATAACAGGGGATCTAGAGTGATAACCCCTATGGTTGATGGAGAAGGTTCATGTTGTGACCTACTTAACTGAGGTTAATATGTCATTGTGTTTATAATGCATGTAGATGTAAACCATTCAGTGTTGCATGAAGACTAGTCTATATCCCTAATATGTAAAGTCGCATAGCATGGTGCTTATAGCATCACACACACAACACACACACACACACACAAATGACGCCTGCAGTTTTCTAAAGATCCTTCAAAGTGAATTTTAAAGAAATCAAAGTGTGGTTTAACCTGCTTTGTAGAACAATGATTCAATGTCGCCAGATACAGGTGAACAAAGAAATTGCGCAAAAGCTGACCCCCATTTCAACCAGAACAAAATCACTCAGCCGAGCGTAATCAAATCCCCGTCTCTTACCCATTTAAAAAAAATTGTTATTGTCAAAGTACTTATACACCATACCTCTTCCGTTCATTTATTTGATATTTCTTTGGTTGTCCTTATGAAGATGAAAGCGATGGACTTTTTGGCTCATTGTGCTTTTATTCTTCTCAGCCGTCCTTCCCTTCCTCCTACCACCATATCTTCCAAGGACATTCAACTCCTGACCTACTTCGTCCGTCCACGCTACGCCTTAATATACTAGTACCCTTGACCTCCGTTTGCTCACGTCAGAATTTATGAATGAAAGTTTGGATAAAAGAACACGATGACTTTGGCGCGCGTGTGCACCGGTCCAGGATCCACAGACGACACGAAAATCTCGCGGCGTGACAGCTTGACCGCCAGAAGCCAAGATCTCGCCGGATTTTAGGACTGCCCTAGATCCGCTTCATTTAGACAAAATTGACCCCGAACTGACCAAACTGATGACAGCACGAAGTCCGATGGAGACCCACGAGTTTTCAAAGAAATACCAGTGTAATGTGATTGTCCCATCACGAATTTGTCCCGTATAACGCCAGACGATATAGGCTAGGATTTTTTGCCTCCTTCCAACTAACCGCAACTTCTTGTGATTTGAGAGAAAACTCGGACACGAATGTAGTACAAATCGTGTCAGTAGTTGAGTGACGAGTGCGCCAGGTCAGACAAAAGAGTTAAAGGGATTTTCGTGGATTTCAGAGGCTAAAACAATCCTTCCGGTCAAAATTGTTGTGTTTTGGCCTTGCAGCGTTATTTCTGTGTTATTACGAATTACCTGATGGTAATAAACCTAGGTACTGCAGCTAGACATGAAATAGGCCTAATAATTTTTTTTTTTTTTTAATGATGATATGCCAAGAACCAATATTTCAGAATATTATTTTAACTATTCATTTTGGTTTTAAAAAACAAACTGAAGTAATTATTGTTCCCCTTTTAAACACACACATGTATTTTTTTTTTCCATTTACAGGTGGACACTTGCCAACTCCTACTGTCTTATTCTACTTTTTCAAGCTCAAATTTTACTTTCTTTTAGCCAGTGCCATAATAAACTCTTTAAAAGCGGTAATACTAAATAAGAATCATTGACTGATCTTTATGGAGCATTTGGTTCGTCTGAATTTGATCCATTTCCCCAAAAAGGAAATGAGAAAGGGGTGATCTCGGTCTATCTGGAATCAAATCATGCATCTCAGAGACCTAGAAATTTGTGACCTTTCATCTGAGAAATCCCTGTTTGCTTAAAATGATGGACAGAGTGACGATTTCAAAAGGGATCGTCTTTTCCATGCACGTTTCTCCGAATTCATTGCTTTCACAGCTCATATTTCATCCCCTACCTCCATAAAATATTGACCTAAACAGACAAGTAGTATCAGTGATAGTCCTTTGTATGAAATACCGATTTATCAGAATATTGAAACGTCGATGAATGAAGCCTGAAAACGAGGTCGTGTCGTTCTCATTAAAGGAGAAATCTAGTTTCTCAACCATTGAAAAGAATCACTTATATACTTCAATTATCACCGAATAAAAAGAATTAGAGTACAATTTAAAGGCCAAGTCCAAATCAAGATGAAGTTCTTTTCAATAAAAAGAATAAAAAATTCCAAACAAAACAGTGAAAATTTGATGAAAAGTGGATGCAAAATAGGGAAGTTATGAATTTTTGCATTTTTGCTATTTTTTTCGCAAAACAGTCCTTGAGAAAGTCGATATGAATATTTGGTTAGTTGAAGATGGCATATACGCACAATCTTCCACTTCCACACATTTAAATATGTAAACGGGAATGACAAAAGAATTCATATTTTAGCTATAAAAATGTAAAATTTGTCCTAAATACTCCTTAAATACTTAGAAAATGGTATTTAGTCTAATATGTGTAGATATGATGGATGACTTTTCAGTTTTAGTGAAAAAAAGAAAATTTTCTGAACTTTTTGTATAGATTATTATGGAGAATTGTGAGTGTAACATCATCAACTCATTCGTTGAATATTCATATCGACTTTTCAAGAACTGTTTTGCGAAAAAAGTGAAACTTTGAAAATTCATAACTTCCTTATTTTGCATCTCCGATTTTCATCAAGTTTGCACTGATTTGTTTGGAATTTTTCGTTCTTTTTTATGGAAATGAACTTCATCTGGCTGTGGACTTTGCTTTTAAAACAGTAATTCTGCAACGCAAGCTCCGGCGACAATTGCTACACGAACTAAATTTCTCAAAGCAGCCAAATTTGACCAAACGTTTCAACCAACCGTTAACCTAACATGATATTCATTACTACACCTATAACCCAATATGCCCACTCTAACCATATCGTGGGAATATGTAATAAAGCGAGTTGCTTCTGTAAAGTATTTGGATTTCCCCCCTTGTATTTTTATAACTCTCTGTTTGCATTAACAAAATAAATGAAACAAACTCATATCTATAAGAAGCTTGAAGTGTAATTACTATGTTTGTTATATACCAGTTGAGTTCTTCCAGTAATTAGTCCGCTCGTTCGACTTGTGACAGGCGCAGCACATACAAAAACAAAGGTAATCCAAATTCAGGGGATTATCATTCCAACGTAATCTATTTTTTACATTTTACGTAAAGCATAGTATGAAAGGAGAACTCCTCCTCTTTCCGTTGATGCCTCACTTGCATCACTGCTGTCACGCTTGGTTGAGCATATTGTTCATTAAGATGACGGGTACAGGTTCCATTTTGGCAAGTTTTGGAAAATGAATGAAGAAAATGCTTTCAGTGATTCAACACACGAGCAATTATGTTCACATTGTCATGATTGTTGCTGTCCATGACAATTTTTTTATTTCTGTTAATGATTATCGGAAAGATTATGTCCTGCTCGTTAGTATGTGGCATGTTGTTTTCACTTTGTGGTAGAAGCCCTATAATTCTATGAAAATTGATGCCTTGTCGAAGCAATTTTCTCCTCTGAACACTCAGTGCTCTTTCCGCCAGACTTAATTGGTTTTAGACAAGACTAGTACTATATTTCCTAACATTCTTCCAGTTGGTTCTTTTTTTTTAACTGCTGGAGGCTATCTTTCTGGAAGATCCTGAAATCCTCATGAGTACCCCGCAAACTCCTTTCTTTCTGGTGAAATTTTGCAACCTTAAAAGCCTGAAAGTGTATTCTTCAGTCAATTGAATCTTTTTCTCAAAGAACACTGATGATAACCATGATAACCGATGATCACCAATTCAATTTTCAATTCAATTCAATTTCAATTCAATTCAAGTTTATTCAATTCCAAAATAAAAAAACTCAGAATACAATCATGACAAATAAAACAATACAGATAAGTCAACAATACAGGATAAGGTAAAAAGATAAAACACTACAACAGATAACAATACAAAAGCATTATTGGAATTCGGTGGCCATAAAAATCCACAATGGACTTGTCGAGACCCGCTGAAAGCCTTAGATAAAATGAGCATAAGGGAAAAGTCTCGAGTTTCAGTCTTGTATTCTCTAACATTGCAAATATGTTAATGAGATGGTAATACTCAGTAAGAAAGCATGGTGTAAGTGTGGTCCTATTGAAAGAAAGAGGTATGAGTGCAGTCTTTCATCCATTTACTAAACTTGCAAAAATGGAATTCGTATACCCGTTATCTTCAATAACAATGAACTCAGTCATGCGTAATATTAGTGATGCAAGTGAGGTATCAATGGAAAGAGCAAGATTTCCTCTTTATTCCTATAGGTACATGCAAACTGTCAAAATTAACAACCTTGCAATATCAATCTTGTGAATTTGGATTATCTTTATTCTTAATACACACTGTAGAAATTAGCTGTAGTATTTTCCATTAAAAAAAACTTTTTTGAAGGAAAATGTCACTCTGTGTTTCTCGTTCTTGATTATATGAGAATCTCACAAATCCTGTTTTATTCCGAATTTGCGTCGATCCAACATAGCATAATGCACCTTTAAAAAGCACACGCTTCCCCACCGGCGGGGATATAACAGTTCTTGAAAATGGGGTCACTGGAAGTATAAGCGAAGTGTCCTATGACGTCGGGTCCATGCATGCCCATAACTTCAGGTGAAAAGAAAAAAAGTATCTTTAAGATTTTGGATTCACAGAGCACCTCTACTAATATAGCAACTTCCAATCACTTGGGATTAATTATGATAATAATTATCACGATTATTTTTGTAGATATATAAACACTATGAATTACCCGTGGAAATGGGGGGGGGGGGGAGAGACGAAGTCTCCATTAAGACGATTTCGTATTGTGTGCTATCTCAGGATGCTATCCAGGGAGTCAATGAAAAAGACAACCTGGAACAGCAGGGAGAAAGTCCTTCTGCTAGTTACGTTACTTCCGGATAACATGGTAAATTTGGCCAAAAATAACTGCGGACCATGACTTCAGGCGAACATGCATAATCATATTTTGCTCCTAGGTCTGTAACTATAAGCGAATTCTAGAAAGTTTTTTTTCCAGGTATTATTATAATTATGGCAAAGATACACTTGGAAAGCTTCATCCATGAAAGTCTCGAGAACAAAATACACGTACAGACTTGGGAAGAAAATGTAGACAGAACATCGGCTCAAAATGAGACCAAAGTTGCAGATTTCATCACTCTAATAGGCAGGATGATTTTCTGTATATTGTTTCATCTGGTAGTCTGTACTAGCAGTGACTAGTATAGAGGTGGATCCAGAAAATTCTATCTGAAGGGACGAAATTTTGATAATCATACTAAACAAACAAATAGTAAAGGATGTTTTCAGGTGTGGTTTACCGCAGAAATTTTTTTTCGGGGGATAAATCAGAGAATTCTCTTTCAAACTCCCTGGATAAACGTGATAAATGGGGGGGGGGGGGCAGTTCTTTTTTGAAGGTTGCCCTTCTTGTGTACTTAAGGTATGTCACATTAGTTATAAAGGGGGCACAGATCAGTTGTGCCCCCTTTCTAGATTGTGCCCTGGCCAGTGAACCAAGCAGTATTAGGTTAAAAAATCAGTCAGTCAGGCGGAAGGTTAATTCCAAAGGACCTACACTCAAAGGCGATATCTTCAAGGCATGTGGTTAGGCGTCTATTACAAAGAAAGAAGAGAACTGTGACGAAATTAAATGAACTCCTTTCTGTTATAAAAAAGAGAAGAAGAGAGAATTATGATGAAATCAGTGGCAGTTTTCACATTGTTAGTTAAAAGGAAATGCCGAAAGATTAATTGCTGCACCTTTTCTAGACCAGGTTAAGAGCGGTTTCAGCCACATGCGACTCCGCATGAGTCAGTGGTTGCTAAATGACTGGGTTGAGGGCATATCTTAATGGGTCGTTGATTATCTCCTGCTGAAAGATATCAGAACTGCAGCCGGAATTTGAACCCATGCTCAACCGTTTCCAAATCTCGTGAATTATTATTCAAAAGGCAAAAAGACTTTCACATTAGATTTCCTTTCTTGAAATTTTGATGATGGGCATTGGTCACACTGGAAATCAATGCTAACTATCGTATACATGTACAATTTGCTTATGTACAATTTTGTTTCGATACAATCTGTCTTTGTTTTGTTATATTGTGTTATTCAATATGTTTCCGTAAAATTTTTGTTTTGTTGTCTTTCGATTTTTGATGATAATCCTTAAATGTCAGGATTTTATTTCAATAACAGTCATACGGCTTACTTCGAACCATCCGGTGTTCGCGTTCACGTGGGGTCATGTCCCCCCCCCCCCCCAAAAAAAAAAAAAGATAGGGTGGGGGACACTCTAGGGTATGCCCCCCATGAATGGAAAAAAAGGCATCTAAAATCCGATGGAATATGTCGCCCCCCCAAAAAAAAAAAAAAAAAAAAAAAAAAAAAAAAAAAAAAAAAAAAAACCAATGGAACAAATTTTTCAGCGAATTTTAGGGTAAACCCCCTCCCCCTTATCAGCTAGTACGACTATTATCTCAGGTACAGCAGTCCGCCATGCACAACGAGCGGACACTCACGTGTGCTGCCGTGTAAGGCGACGTGACGTGAACGTGATCACCCCATGGTTGAGGTGGCATTTCGCCATGGTTATGCCCATCACCAGGCCCCTGTTTCATAAAACTTTTTATCAATAACAAGTTGCAATAACTTTATAAGCTACTGAAATCGTTGCATCGTAGAAATGTGGCAGTTGTTGCTGATAACAAGTTTTATGAAACGGGACCCAGATCGACAACTTAATTGTTTGGCAGCCAGTTGGCTGAATTCTATTAATGATTGCAAATAAACAAGAAATCATACATGAAAAAACAACATAAATTTCAACAACATAACATGAGAATATAGGTCTACATAAATACACAGAAATAATCAAGACAAATTGACGCTGGTAAAAGTGATAATAGTTACGACGGAGTTTTTTAATACCAGTTTCTTATAAGGCGCTTTAACAATAGCAGCATAAACTGACCAAAGTGCTCATATTATACTCCCCGGTCACTGAATTCAATTACTATTCCGCACATCACTATGTGCACATTCTCCACTCCCTACACTCTAAATACAAAATTAGTTAAAATGACCAGATTGTGGGTCAGCTGGGTGCAACTATATTCTAGTCAGAAATGACTGAGTTCTAGTCAAAATACGACTAGAAAATAGTCACAAATTACTAAAATATAGTAATAAAGCTTTTAAAGTGATTACACAATGGTAAAATGTTTTTGATATATGATCGAGAATAGAATTCTAAGAAAAATGACATTAAAAATTTGATGATTTTCAATCGAAATCAATGCATTTTGGCTAATTTTCTCATAAAAATCAAGGATTGACCAAAAAATTGGAGTATGAGGTATGACGTAAAAGTGGGTACCCAGCTTCGCGTATTGCAGTTGTGCTGCGCGCTAGACTGTACAAAATGTATTATACCTTGCGCGCATTTTGCTAGAATTGCGCGACAAGGTAACCACTTTGACGTCATTTTGACGTCAAAGTGGGTACCCAGTTGAAACTGAGTCACATCTGAGGGGTCAAAAATATCCTGAAATCTTCCCACATTTGAGGGTTTCCTTGGCAACACGACTTTTTAAAAAACTTTAGGCAGATGATTTTCTGCTAATACAATCATGCTCTTTTAAAATATGAACTAACATTGTCTCAGCACTGGGTACCCCCTTTAAAGGCGTATATACAATACAAGGACCATAGGCGGCGATCCCCCCCCCCCCTCGATTTTTTCGCGGGGGGGGGGGGAGTCGTCCCCACTCGATTTTTGCGTGGGAGGGGGGGGGGGGTCGTCCCCCCTCGATTTTTAAAGCTTAATATATTATTTTTCTATTTTGAGTCAGATGATCAAATTTAGGCCAACCACTTAAAAATTTTATATATCTAGAATGCATTTTGATGGCAAAATCAGGCTTCTTTCATTATTTTTTGCGGTTATTTTTAGCTCGCTCGCATAATAACGATTATCCCCATCTCACTTCTCGAAACTGAATTTGCACAGAGGCCTTCCGTGTTTCCGTCCCCCCACTCGTTACATGAAATTGCCGCCACTGACAAGGACCAATTAAGCAACAAACAACAGCTGTTTGCATTATTAGATATTCGACCAACACTCATGACCTTGTTTTCGTCGCACCTTTGCCAACATAAGTAAGTTTGAATTAAGCTTCATGTATATCCATTTTTTTTTTTTACCTTTAAAGTTGATCAGAGCCTAACCCGGCACACACAAAAGAGCGCAGGAAGGGGGATGGGGGGGGGGGAGGGAGAGATCCGTGTTTTTTTTTCTTTCTTTTCTTTTCCCCTCTCCTTCTAAATCGGTCACGTGGGATCTAAGGGGGGGGCCAGGGTTGGGAAGGTTTAGGGAGGATTTAAATTTTTCTTTCTATTTTTTTCTTTTATTTTTTTAAAATTTACTTTCATTCTATTGAACATTTAAGACTTTTTTTTCAGCGTCTCATTCTTTCTATATAATATAGACCTACATGGCATGTAATTGATATCAGGTGTAAAAGCATGATGTGTTCTGTTATTGAATTCAGTTTGAGAATTTGTGACTTTATACTTTTGATATTACATGTACTATGTGCTTTTTATTTGTCCATTGAATGGAAAAAATTTCTTTAAAACAAAAAAACATATTGTTTCATCCTGTTATAATTCCCTAAAAATCTATTTCTGGTCATGCGTCATGAGGTCGCCTACTTTTGGCAAAAGAATTATGTGAACATGAATATGAAAATTGCAATAATTCTTATTATCTCATTGTTTTCAACATAACTTTTTCTGTGGCACTCCTAGGGCAGATCTAATGTTATATTCTTACAGGAGACATTCAGACCTTTTCAGAATGGTATAATTGTCTTGGGTTTATGATCATGTAATAACTATAAAAAAAAAAAAATCATTAAAATTTTTGCCAAAAATATCAAACATTTTTATGAGCCACTGTATATTAAGTGTTCTATAATGTATTCATGACATGTCAACCATGCCTATTTTTCAATCATAAGATAGTACAGCTGAATATAATAGCTGTAATTTGGAACCAGAAGTGAAGCCATATAGCAAGTTTTGACCAAAATAATGGCATCTTCCCAAAAGTATTGAAAAAGTTCTGTATTGACTTTGTACAGTCAGTGCCAATCTTTACCTAAAATTCCAAGTATTTCTGTTTTTAACACTACCATTGCATAGCTAAACTCACTTTTCAATCATAAAGAAGTAAAGAGGAGTATATTAGCTTTAATTTGGTACAACATTTGAAGTCATATGACAATTTTTGACAAAAATATCAACATTTTTCAAAAAAGGCACTGAAAACGAAATCTGAATCTTCCCATTCATTTTGTACATGCTGCGCCGCTTCCGGCACCACCCCTGCCCTTCCAAATATAAAAGGCTGTAATTCAAGTTATATATCACCTATGGCTGTGAAACTTTGCAGACTAATAGCCATCGATACAGCTTTAAGATGATACCAAAGTTATTATGGAAGCCTCAATGGTTCAGATAAAAATCAAGAAATACTTCAATTTGAAAGCACCATATGTAACAGCACCACCCGTTTTGGGAGGCAAGTTCATGACACATGACCTTCTTTATTTCAAATCATACTATTTAAGCAATATAATTCTTAATTCGTGTATCACTATCTATAATCCCAAAAAATACACTTTTGGCTATCCATTGCGTGCAACCACCAATCATGGGTGCTGCAAATAAGAGACCCGGTCAAAACTGAAAGCACCTGTGCCAATCAAGCAATACCTTGCCATGCATGTAAGGTATAGATAGATATTTCATTGTCCTCACTGGTTTAGGGTAATGATCTCTTTATTGTCTCATTCCTATTTGACCATGAAAAAATGGCTTTCAAAAGTGCCATCGAAACAATAATTGAATATGTAGAGTTACAGAACGCAGCCATAGTACATCTATATCTACACTCGGATTTGTGAACAATGAACAACTGAAAAAGAGTTGGCTTCTTTATGTACTGCCATGGGCCAAGCCAACTAATGTCCGTGTACACTAAGAAAAAAAGGTCCAATTCTGCACCCTAAATGAAACACTGGCAGCATCTTCTTGGGTGCAATCTTCCACCCTACATGAAAACGGTGCAAAGATGCACCCTTTTATACTTGTTTGCACCCGGAAATGCACGTCTACACCCGTAAAGGTGCAACTTTACACCTTTAAGGGTGCAGAAATTTTTGCATTCAAGAGGGTGCAAATCAGCACCTTCCCTAAAGGTTACAACTCTGCATCCTAAAGGGTGCAAAATGTAGCTCACTGCACCCTTAAAGGTGCAAAATGCTTCTTAGGGTGCAAAGTTGTACCCATAAACGAGCTCCCAGTGTTGCATTTTTTTTTTCTTAGTGTGTGACTTGAATACAGTCGATCTACCGGTCTTTTCTCTCAGCGTCCAGACCCAAATCCAGGACCCATTAATTAGGATTCTGGGCCAGACAATTAGCCAACACTCATGAGTGACCTATTTCTCACGTCTATCACGATTTATGACATCATACAGCAATTATAATGATATCGCCATTATTTACTTCAATGACAAACGATCGAAACACAGTGCAAATGTAGGTCGGGTTCACATAAGCCCAATGCAAATGGCACGTGCAGCCTCCATGCCTATTTTTAAATACATACTAGCACAGGCATCGATCGGGGGGGGGGGGGGAAATACGGGGGGACATGTCCCCCTCGATTTTTTCTGGGGGGTCGCCCCCCTCGATTCATAAAGTTTAACATATCATTTTTCTATTTTGAGTCAGTAGAACCAAATTAGGTCGACCACTAAATGTTTATAGGCCTAAAGTGCATTTGATGACAAAAATCAGGCTTCTTTCATTATTTCTTGCCGTTATTTTAAGCTCGCTCGCTTCGCTCGATCGCATAATAATGATCATCCCCTCTCACTTCTCGAAAAAGATTTTCGGCGGAGGCCTTCCGTGTTTCCGTCCTCCCCTCCCCCTTCCTCCCCCCCCCCCCCCCTCGTTACATGAAATCGCCGCCACTGCATACTAGTACAGAGTTTGAATAAACGAAGTCTTTTTTTTTCAACAGTATCTTCTGCAATAATGCCATTGTCCACAGAATCGGTTCCAATTTTGTCCGGGAGGGTTATATTGCTGCCCGAATATCAACACTCTATTTCTCCAGTTTGTGAGCGAACGAAGCAAGCAAGAAAATGTGTTGTCGCTGCATGATAGTGACCTATTACGTATCTGAATATAACGGCAACGCTTCCGAACATGATTCGGTGGTTGCCACAATCAGGTAATTCTGGAATGTGTGTGTGTTGGGGGGGGGGGGGGTGCAGCCTTGTCATCCTTGTATTATGTAAATGGTGTTTCTAATCCGCCCTTAATTTGGGATAAAGGAGGTTAGTCGCCATGGTGACCTTTAAAGTATTATGTTATTCAGGCAACTTCATATTGGGACATCTTGAAACTCGAATAATCTAACATTTACGCAGGGGTGCATGAATGTGACAATTTCTGTAATTTTCGATACAAAAAATTATCAGTCTCCTCGCGAAAAATGTGCCTGTGCACATATGTTTATAGATATTTGCATTTTCACCTGGTATGTTTGAAGCTTGTGTGGTCTGAAAATAAGTATAAACATTCTGTCAATATCGTGTTGCTTCCACTTGTTTCGGTGATATGCCTGGCCACCCTCACAAAATTTACGTAGACTGTTGACGTAACCTAGTTGCACATGGTTTTGTTCTACATATTTAGACATGCACGTGTCTCTGTGTTTTCAACTTTTCGTTGACTTGACCTGGTTCTCTTTGCTTTTATGATTTCTTTGTTTCATAAAAGAAATTCAAAGGGAACATCGTGTCCGAATTTTCGCTAAAAGTTGTAATCTCTCTCTCTCTCTCTCTTTTTAATGAGAAGCAAATGCTACGTGCCACTACCAAGCCGAACCGTGATGACTGAAAGTCTCAAATGGCAAGGTTTGTTTGCTCGTCGTGTTTTTTTTTTTTTTCTAAGAGTAACCTATGAAGAATTTTCCTTTCCATTTATAAACATTAACTCAGAAAACAAAGGACGTCAATGTCAATGATCCCATGTCTAGTTCATGACGCTATGCATATTCATGTAAATGCTTTTAATGTTTAAATGAATTGAATGAGTTTTGGGGTGCATGTGCAGATAGAGCGCGACGCCGGAGCAAGAATAAAAAGCGAATACTAAAGACTTTTCTTTCTCTTCTGCTCCATACTTCACTTCGACTAACGGGATAATATCTCCTTTGTACAGTCTTTAACAATTTCCTTCAGTTTGGCCCTTTTTTGTTTTGTTTGTGTTTGTTTGTTGTTGTTGTTGCATGCTCTAACTAACATCACATGAGGCATATTCCGGTGGAATTCCCGATGGGATGTCTGTATTCCTGTACTACCTGCCTCCCGTCTTTCACAGTACCCCCCCCCCATCAGTAAATCAATTCATCCATGGTCCCTAATTTCGAAAAAAAAGATGATAGCTTGAATTAGTCGGTTGTGCCATGCTTGAAAATATTCACCCAGATGCGGGGAAGGTGAATCTATAACGGGAGACTTCCAGCAAACATTTACTTGTCAGTGCAGGAAAGAGCGCTCACATGCATGACGGGAGCATCGCTCAATGCAGTGCGAATTAAAGAGGGGGCACAGGGGCACCTGCACCTCCTCCCCTCAAGAAGGGTATAAAGAAGGTAGAATGAGAGAAACCAAGGACGAGGAGAGGAGGGTAGGCAACATGAAAAGAAGATAAGTTACTCTCACATCCCTCCCACCCCACTGACCCTTAAAAAAAAAAATCATTCCACCCCGTGGGAAGTCGCCCCATTGCACCAGGGATCCCGAAATTTTGAAAATCACTGAAAATCATGCATTTCCCTTGTTTTTAAAAAATGCCGAGGAAAAAATCACGCCCTTCAAGTTAGAAACCGGAGCCAAGTTGCCAGTTTTATATTTTCGATCAGCATTTTGGATACATTTAGAAGTGCTCGTCACCCGTTCAATCTTTATTTCAATACTGTTGCAGTTGCCAGTTTTCGTGTGTCGACCCATTCACATTTCTGTGGTTGTTATACTGACCTACCACGATGAGCCAAAATATCCCAAAGAACCCCCAACATTCACTCTCCCCCTTCCCCTTCATCCTCCCTCCCGCCCTTCCTTTCCCCTCCCTTCCCCCCCCCCCCCCCCCCCCCCCCCCTCTCTCTCTCTCTCCTTCTCCCCTTTTTCACAGAGGGCACTTTTGTTGTACAGGAATTAACCAACCGCCTGCCTTTTTTCCCCTTTCATTTCGTATCAATAAGTCAAAGACAGAATGTGCACGAATGTTTATTACAATAAATGCAAATATTTGTTTGATCTTGTTATGTCTCGAAATGAAGTGAAGGATTGTTTGTCGTCTGCAAGGCAGACATCCTATTGTATTTAAATATGAAAAATAAACAGATTAAAGCAGTCTGAGCTAACGCATACACCAAAACGTAAGTCCGGAATTATGATTATTTTGGTCAAATGCCTTGCCGACATCCAAGCCAAGTTGAATTTTGTGCATGTCGTGATGATAATCTTCATACCTCAGGCAAGCAGACTTTCACAAGCATAGATTTGGCTACTTGATGGTAGTCTCCTTTTGATAAGTATACTGTACATGATTTTGCTTCCCATCTAAACACACAAGCGAAGGTACAGACCACCCATTCCCTTCGTAAAGACACTCTAGACTACATCAGTATAGAATTACAAAGTTCTACTAATACTTTGTACTAAAATTAGCCAAAACGTTTAATTTAGGGTACAGAAAAATGTCTTTCACACTCCTGACCGATTTACATGTCGATATTTGTTTTAATTTTTACATTATCACAACAAATGGATTACTCACGAAAACTAGTTCATAGATATTACAATGAGTGTACAAACAGGTCAGCTAACACTAGAGTAGCATAAGAATAAAGAAAAAGATATGAAATATCATAGTCTTTTTCTAAATATATTTGTCTGATCTCCCATATGATGAAATTGGGTCAAATGAACTGCAAAACTAGTGGCACAAAGCATAAGCGACCTTGGAATACGTCGACATAACTGAAAAGGGAACATATATCGGCAAACTTGACCCATTTTGAGATCGAGATCAGGTACCTTTTTCAGCGACTAGAAGGCAAATAAAATGTTTCCTGTTTTAAAATAGACATTTATTTAGAATTGAAAACCACATGCATTTCCTTCTCACCAAAATAACAATGTTTTTCACAATTGAGAGCAGCACAGTTATGAAGAGCCATTTCCCAAAGGCGTAAAATCCTTTTTACCGAAACAAAGGTTTTTAGCACGACTGGCTGTTTGTCCGTGTGCGCTTCATAGACTAATTTGATATTAAAATATTTTAGAAAAGTAGAATAAACAATTGGGTCATAAATTTCTTATTCACAAAAGATGCAAGATTGCAATATGTTTATTTCTAAAAGGCACTAATTCACTTTGAGTGATTACGAGCAAATCAAGGATATTTATTCAAACCATTGCTTCTACGCAACGCAAAAAATTTCAGTTGGTATAGGACCAACCATTAGACATCTAATTAATAAGAGTGAAAGAATCCGCATGAGCAGAAATTTTACTAGATTTCTTATAGTTTTTCATTTCTTACGGATTTAGGCCTTTTGGAAATAACCTTTTCGTAACATTGGGGGCCATGTATGAACAATAAAAAAATTCTAGAAGAGTTACCACTCATGCACGATTTCTTTCATTCTCATTTTTAGATATCTAATGTTAGTACTTTCAACTGTGAAAATGTCAAGATGTTTCGAAGACGGAAAATGGTTTGAATGACCAATAATAAATCATTGATTTACTCTTAATCGCTCAAAGTGAATTTAGCGCCTATCGTAAATAAAAATATATTTATAACTCAATCATTTATTCTACTTTCCTAAAATATATACGATATTCAAATTAGTCAGTGAAGTCACTCAGAGGAGTTAGTGCCTTTTGGAAATAAGAATTTGCATTTAACACTTTTTGTAAATCTCATGACTTGATAATGACTCTTAGCATGCCGTAATACCGTATTACATGATAGGCACTGAAATCAGTACTTAAATAAAGCGGTTGTTTGCCCACCTATGAATCGTCTCAATTCATTATGAACATGATGAATTGAACATGTTGAATGACAAGCGTTACACCATTACAGCGTTTCTAGCTTGAATCCGTATGATATTTTATCGAGGAAATGAATGCGTAGCTTGTTGTTGTTGAATTCGGTTCTTTACAGACGTTGTATCAATCAAATAATTATTTACATCTCGGACCGACCTTTTAACGTCACCATCCGAAAGAAGTGGTAAATGTAGATTCATATTGGCCAAAGGGCATTAGTGCCGCAGGAGGGATTCGAACCCGGGACTTGGTGGTTCAAAGTCCGGAGACTTGTCCACTGAGCCAATTAAGGCTAAGGTCACAAAAGCCAACGGCGACCGACCGATTTGCAGCCTGCTCGGGCGCTGCTGGAATTTAGGCATCGCCCAACGATTTCGAGCGGACTCTAAACTAGAAGCCTCGGCGATGCCCGCCGATGTCCTATCGATTTCCCGTCGGTTGCCCGTCGATTTAGGTAAGAAGTTGGCAAAATCGGGGGATTTCCTCCGCGCGGCGTCGGAAGACAGTGACCCCCCGAATGATGACCCACCGGTTCCCGCACGATCCAACTGCAACAGCGATTTTGAAGAAATCGCCCGGCGTCCGACCAGTGATCGGCCCGTAATCTGGGTGTCCCGTAGGTGTACTGGCGGCGGCCTGCCGATCATCTCGGAAATTTCTCAGGAACGACCCGGGTATAATAAATTATATGAACCTTTTGGACATCAACAAAAACGCTTTGCACTGCATCTAACAGGTCAACGAGGTCTACGATGCCGTTGATTCCATCTCAACGACCACGACAGCGAAATCCACAAGCCCATAGGCTGAGCAGAGGATGTGGGTAATCAAGCAGGCGTCGCCCACACGCCGGTCTATTTTAAACTAGCCCACTGGTGACCGACCGATCTCCTAGCAAAGCCCAGGCGGCAACTGCTCGGCAGAATTTTCATCTAGCGCCTTCGATTTTTTACCTAAATAGCTCGAAGGCGACGGCTCGATTAGGTCGGTCTCGGGCGGTTGACCGCTCAAGCACCGAGCGTATTTTGGGGGCGGCGAGTGAAAAGTGAGCAGGCGCCGCCGAAATTTTAACTCCGCACTAAAACTTCAGCGGCGACCGACGAGCGATGCCCTAAATAACAGTAGTGCCCGGGGGCGGCGGCTGCTGCTCGGTGCCCAGGCGAAATTGGCTAAAAAACTCGCCGTCCGGCCGCCGAGCAGGCTGATTTTGGGCTTGTGACCGTAGCATTATAAGAGAGAACTTTTATAATGATATCTATCATTGTCATAATATTCGCCTACGCACTCGTTATCTTAATTCTTGGTCATCGTGTCAAAAAAGTATGCTGACAGAGAAGCTTGTGTTCTGGGAAAGGTAAAAAAAAAAAAAAAGTTTCATCAATAGCTTTGTTAGTGACAAAAAAATGGCATAGCCTATAGAAAATTTCATCAGTCATAATTTGTTTTTCCGGGTCAAATTTCGTTCAAATTTTCGCTGATCTGCATCCGTCTTGATTTAAAAACTATTTGACTTGGGGGGTGTTGGTTTCCTTTAAAGATTCATATATTTCAGATTTATAGAATTATTTCGTTTTCACTTTTTAACAAACATATTCTCGATATCATAACAGATGAAAATAACAAAAATACTGAAGAGATATAAGACAGCATATGCAAAAGCAAAATTCAAAAAAACAAAAGAAAAAGAAAATTAATAGAAATTATTAAAAGAGTGAAAAACAGAGACCAGCAAAAGAAGCAAAACTTGTGGTCCCTGGTTGAAATACATACAGCACTAAATAAAACATATTTAATTTGAAATAAAGAAAATAAAAAAGTAACATAAGCAGAAAAGGGAAAGTTATACATGTACAATACACCTCTCTAAATATGTCTAAAATAAGAAAGAAGAAAAGGAAATGGTTACAAAACTACACTTTTATCTGCATTATGGATTTACTTTATCCGTAAACTACATCCATGTTCACATTCCATGTTCAGATTAATAACAAATCAAAATAAAATGATACGGCAAAGAAAGAAACGGAATATTAAAAAGTAAAAACAAAAAATTAGCTAAATGTTTCTAAGTGAATATGAAGTCAAATCAAAGGAAATTAATAAGTTGAAAATAGAAGGGTTAAGATTTGAATGAATTAAAAAAATCTTTATATAGGTATTAAAAGAAATCAAAGGAAATATTTTTAAAAAGCACGAACTCACAGATCAGATAAACAATTCTTTTAATTTACACGTTATTCATACTCTGAAAGACACAGAACCGAAGTAAAGACAGGGCAATGACTTCCATTTGAAGACTTTCGTTATTCAAGCAATGAAACATCAATATTTATTAAAAGGAGGAAAGCCCTTTTTATTTTTAAAATATACACATCAACCCACAGTGAGATTAGAGAGACGTAAAGGAGGCGTATCCATAATAGGGCATCACCACTGCACGTGCCCCGTTTGAAGATTCAATACCTAATCGAGCATAAAAATAATACCCTTATCATGTCTCGGTCATCCCTTTCATATCACAGACCCCATTAGCATTTTTTTTGTATTTTTGTTTTTATCAAAAAATAGAATTCAATATCATAACATATTTACAATAACATCATATCAATACAATAGATGGAAATATAAAAAAACACGGTACAAACACAAGACAATACAACACAAAAAACACAACACAAAGACAATGCCTCATTTCAGTCAGTAAAGGCTCACCCTGACCTACAACAAAGTAGAATGTGAGGAAAAAAAGATGGACTCGTCAAGGTGAGGCTCCACTGAAATACAGTAATATTAGCAAAGAAACAACATAAATGACAATAAGCGTACAATTTATTTAATGCTAGGGGACCAAGATTCTACATGAAAGAGAGTGATCATTTCCTAAAGTGGGAGCTCAATTTACTTTTTTTTCTCTGCTATTTTAAATTCAATTTTCTGTTTCCATTTTTACAAATGACCCCATTAGCTCAGATGTACTGCTTCCCCCTCCCCCCTTTCTTGTAATAAATTTTCGGCTTTTTCTCTTTATGTTTAGATTCCTCGACCCACTCCTTGACTGTTATCACAAACCTTATCTCATCAATGATTATGTTTGAAAGAGTATCTTTAATATGTTTATATGTTTTATTATGTGAAAACATATATT